>CM036544.1:31022103-31064603 GCA_020745685.1 Tautogolabrus adspersus
TAAGGATAATATCCAAAAGTAAAGAAGCTTAACAGAACTACTTCATGAGAAACGAGCGTAAGAGAAGAAAGAGCCCATCACAAAATTAAGAGGCACACTTCTGCACAAATACGTTGGCAACACCTCAGCCGGGCTTCTTTACGAAACCTCCGTACGAAACCAACCTTTAGAACCTCTGCACGAAACTAACAGAAGAACGAGTCCCATCAGAAATGAGTGAATAACTCCTGCCCAGACATATCGACAACTCTTCAGTAAGAAATCTAAAAGGACTTGCATCAAAATGTCAGTATGACACTATCGTCAAAACTTTGATACGAAACCAAATATGAAACTTCTGATAGAAACAGGAAAAAATAAAACCCTGACATCTATTTCACGAGAACTGCACGTTAGAGAAGAACGAGTCCCGTCAGAAATTAGCGACAAACTTCTGCCCAAACATATCGGCAACGCTCACAAAAAAGACTTTCTCCTTCAGGTGACGTTAGCATAAGAGAAGAATGAGCGGCAAAATCGGGGAATGCGATTTAGAGAGTGTGAAAAAACGTGAAATTGGGTGTGTAGATTCTATTTTCGTTGCCATGGTGATTGAAACAGGAAGAGATGTCATTTGATTTTAAGTTTGAAACTGTGGTATCATGACGACCCTACTGTCCAGATATGTGACGGCCCGCTTCAGTAAATTTACAATTAGATGGAAGTTTGTTTGACAGATTTGATTCCGAGAAGGGGAAGGATCATATTTTACCTCCTGATGACGTCACATTCATCGGAGAAGTTATTTGCATGTTTTATCTCTGCAGCTTCCATGAATCTCTACTTTAATGTTAATTTATTACACTTAGATTATTTGTGCAACTTTAACACATTTAAGATTTTCAATGATGAATTCATTCTAGTTCATTTCAGAAGTCTTCTTTTTTTAAATGAGCAGAAAATGAAACGCAGTCTGAGTGTTGAAGGTTTCTGTTACTCATTTCAAATGTGTAGTTTGAGTTGGGGGGGGGGGGGGGGGTCACTTTCAGTTCTTCTATATAAATATATAAACATGCTTATTTGACATTTGGAGCTGAAACTGGGTCCAGAATCACCTGCGGACCAGGTGGACCTGCACGTGATGAATCGTGTTCACGTGTTTTCTGACATGAATGCAGCTTTTCATGGAGTACCTGTCGGTGTGGCAGCTGAACGGAAGCTGTGCAGGTGTGTGTGAGACTCACCTGGACCTGGTACATGTCTCGGACTCGGTTTGCTCCGGCAGATCTCGGATCGGTCCTCTGCCGTTCAGCGGGACGGAGTCAGCAGCCGCAGCCGCCAGAGGTCCACCACAGCCCGGCTGCGCTGCACTGCCCCGCTCGGTGTGTCTCCCGGGCCTCTCAGCTATGGACGACGCGGAGATCTCGCTCCGTGCTCCCGGTCCCGGTCCCGGTCCGCTCGGTCCAGCCTCCCCGACACCAAAGCGCCCCAGCACGTCGGGGCCCGGTTATCATGTCTCTCCGCTCCGCTGGAGGGCGGGATGAAAACAAACCGAGCCGAGACGAGCCGTCCCGAGCTGCTCCGAAGTTAAGTTACCCTGGCTGCACACAGGGACTTCCGGTCAAGTGCTTCACAATAAAAGCGTCGTGTTGTGGCCTCGAGTTCAAAACAATAACATTTAAATACCCTGTGATAAATGTATTAAATGCTTATTTAATTATTCAGTTATCTGTCGGCAACTTTATCATTTAAAAACTCTAAATGTCTTTATGAAATAAAAAGAGTGCATTACATTAACTCAAATATTTCCAACAGTTGTCAAAGACAGAAATCCTTCAGTCGTAACAGGACGCGTCGTCGTCGTGTAGAGAAGGGAATCTTCCCTCGGTTAATAATACGTTATTCCATTATTGTGAGAGACCTAAAACACTCAGACATTTGTTGTACTACATCAATAAAACTGATCTTGTCTACAGTTTCCCGCTTTAAAACAAATCGATATATCTTAAAAACACGACCACGTCGCTCTGCGGAGATGAAGAACCCAGTTTGTGTGAACACTCAGCGGGACGATCTTACGACTTCAATTTGTCGAATCGTCAGCTTAGAAATGTTTAAAACCTGTATACCAAAGCAAAACACATCAAAGATGTACCTGCATTTAAAGATTCATGTTTATTTTGACCCATCGTCACGTGTCTTTTACCCGATTAGAGACACTTCCAAACATGGCAGAGAACATGAGGCTGTGTTTAAAGGTCACATATCCTCCTCCTCTTCAGTTTAAATAAGTCTCAGAGCTCCTCTAAACATGTGTGTGAAGTGTCTTGTTCTAAATCCACTCTGATCCTGTATTTGATCATGCCTATAAACCCCTCTATTTCAGCCCTGCTCAGAACAGGCTGTTTCTGTGTCTGTAGCTTTAAATGTAAATGAGCTGTGTCTGACCACGCCCCTCTCTGGAAGGGCTTGGGTGGCTCGGGCTTTCTCGCTCCATGTCCTATTGTTTACGGTGAGAAGGCAGAATCAGAGGGCAGAACAAACACCTAGCTGTGGGAGTGTCACCCACCTGGGGGAGGGGTTACTGCCCTTTGTGATGTCATGAAGGGAAAATCTCCAAACGGCCTGTTTGAGCACACATTTTCTGAAAAGTGGAGCAGGCAGAAGACGGAGAGGATGGACTTTTCTCATCATTGGGGGGTTTGTAGACAGACTAGAGACACATGTTAGAGTTAGAGGAACATGGTGAAGAGGATTTTAAATAATAAGTGACCTTTAAATGAACATGTTTATAATTAATACATGTTTAAAGTCAAACCATTACATTTTTTAAATGCAATTCATCTCTTTTCTGAACATATATAGATATAAGTTATTTTGCATTTAATAACAGTTTTTGTTTTTTTCATTTTGTATTTTGAACGGTAATGTTTACATCGATTCATCGACCAGCTGATAATATCGGCCGATATCAGCGTATCCAGTGACTCTTAGTATCGGCTAACTTTATCTCAGATATTACAGATTTATTCTCCAGTCAAACATCATCTGAGTTTCATTGTGTTACTCTAGCAGTTCTCTGTCTCCAGCAGAGGGCGCTATATGGATTACAACAACACACGTGTTTGATAACTGAGGGATCGACTCAATAAATGTGTTTATCTGAATCTATCTCTACAGATCAAAGATCTAAGAACGATATCGGCCGATATATCGGTATCTGATTTTTCCTCTCTCTAATATCGTCTCATATCGGTCGGGCCCTGGAAATGTTGGAGCCATTTTTGTGTTCTCTGTTGTAATTCCTTGTTGTCCCAGTAGGTGGCGTTCTCTCTCTGGTGTACGGTGAAGGTACGAGTAGAGGAAGGTGTAATATAAATATATTAAGATATAAATGTTTGTAGATGAACGGAGGCTTTGCGTTAACAGACGAGGTCAGATTAAACCCGTTTCAGGGTCATTGCACGGATGTTGTTGGCCGAGTTATTGCCACGCCACACCGAGGACGACGTGTCAGTTAAGAAAGTACGGGAGGCTGTCAGCCCCTCAGCAGCTCATAGGTTTCTGATCAAAATCAAGTCAGTGCAGGTATTCAGCTTATGGTTCATAACTTCATCTCACTGGATCTCCTCATTAAATAAGAAGACGTCTTCACGTCTCTTTGAATCCTGTTCTCCATGTTTTGGTTTCTTTGGTTTCACTCAAACTTCGACACACAGACTGAAGACCTGACTGAGCTCTTTGAGCAGTCAGAGCTCCACACAGCGATGTAGAGGAACTAATAACAAGAAGAGTGTCTTAGAGATTCCTCTTCAAGCTGCAGGAACAGAAATGAGACTGTTTCCTGTGTTCCTGCTCTGAAGAAGCTCCGCCCCCTCACCTGTCTCACCTGAGACAAACCAGGAAACAGGCTGTTATTCTGCCTCACTCTGAAGAGACACACACTGACAGACGAACCTGCAGACACAAACCAGCACGACTCCCACTGAGAGAGGACAGGAGGAGGGAATACTGGGAGTACTTGTTATACTGGGATACTGGGAATACTAACACTTCAACCTGCTGCTGAATCCACAAACTGAACGAGAGTTTCAAAGTGAAACAAACAAGGTGAGAGAAACTCTCAGGGACGGGGAGTGGCTTCCTGTTTTTTCTGCTTCGTCTTCAGCTTGACTCTGAGATAAAATGGCGTCCAAGTTAGAGGAAAATCTGAGCTGTCCGGTCTGCCTCGACATCTTTAAAGATCCAGTCACCCTCTCCTGCTTCCACAGCTTCTGTAAAGACTGTTTGCAGAGCTGCTGGAAGGAGAAGGAGAACAAGGAGTGTCTAGTTTGTAAGAGGAGAAATTCAAAGGAAATATTACCTCTAAACTTTGCTTTAAAGAACCTGTGTGAGAGTTTTCTGCAGGAGAGAGATCAGAGAGCTTCAGAGGATCTCTGCAGTCTGCACTCTGAGAAACTCAAACTCTTCTGTCTGGACCATCAGGAGCCGGTGTGTCTCGTCTGCAGAGATTCAGAGAAACACTCTGAGCACAGATTCAGACCCATCGATGAAGCTGCTCGACAACACAAGAAGAAACTTCAGGAAACTCTGGAGCCGGTAAAGAAGAAGTTAAATGTTTGTGAACGAGTTAAAGTGAAGTTTGATCAAACAGCAGAACACATTCAGGTCCAGGCCCGACACACAGAGAGGCAGATTAAGGAGCAGTTTAAGAAGCTGCACCAGTTTCTAGAAGAGGAAGAGGAGGCCAGGCTGTGTGCACTGAGGGAGGAAGAGGAGCAGAAGAGTCAGAAGATGAAGGAGGAGATGGAGGCTCTGAGCAGAGAGATAGCAGCTCTTTCACTCACAGTCAGAGACACAGAGGACGAGCTGAGAGCTGCAGACGTCTCATTCCTGAAAAACTACAAGGCTGCAGTGGAAAGAGTCCAGCAGCGCCCCCTGCTGGAGGATCCACAGCTGCCCTCAGGAGCTCTGATAGACCAGGCCAAACACCTGGGCAACCTGAGCTTCAACATCTGGACCAAGATGAAGGACATGGTCTCCTACAGTCCGGTCATTCTGGACCCAAACACTGCTCATCCAGAACTCATCCTGTCTGAAGATCTGACCTGTGTGAGACGAGGAGAGAGACAGCAGCTTCCTGATAATCCAGAGAGGTTTGATCATTACTCCTCTGTCCTGGGCTCTGAAGGCTTTAACTCAGGGACTCACAGCTGGGACGTCCAGGTTGGAGACAGTACATGCTGGGACCTGGGTGTGTTGGCAGAGTCTGTAAAGAGGAAGGGAAACATACAGTCTGGATTATGGATAATATGGTTCTATGATGGTAAATACAAAGCAGTCTTCTCCACATCTCATCCAGTCACTGATCTCTCAGTGGAGAAGAAGCCTCAGAGGATCAGAGTGAATCTGGACTGTAACAGAGGAGAGCTGTCGTTCTCTGATCCTGATACTAACACACACATACACACCTTCACACACACTTTCACTGACAGGATGTTTCCATACATGAACACAAGGAGAAATCTCCCACTGAAGATTTTACCAGAGAAGATCTCTGTGACTGTGGAACACTAATACATGATGAAGATGATGATGGTGATGATGGTCAGTGTATTCTAAGACGATCTGGATATTTTAAAAATAATAATAATAATAATAATCCACTTGTTCTCTTTGCTTCTTTACACAGCAGTCTCTACCATCAGTGTGTGATCGCTGTGAGAACAAGTCTACGTCTATTCTGATCAATCAATGACTACTGTTCAAATTGTGCTTCATCTTCAACAGCCCTGTTTCAGGTTTTTGTTTTTCCGTGTGGGTCCTTCGGGGTCCCAGCTTTTCTTAGATACAGGTCTGGGGGGGGGGGGGGGTCCATTTCTCAGACTCTATTCATTATGAAATGTGTTGGTTTATGAAGAGGATCAAATGTAAACTGTTTGGAAGTGACGCACTAAGAGGAACTTGATTTGTGTCTTGTGTTAGGGGGCTGCTGTGTTGGTTTGTTCAGACTTTTTGCTCCGTATGGCGGTCGTAACTTACCCCCTGGAGCGTTCTTATTTGAGCTGGTTCATGTTGACGTCATGTTCTTATTGTGCTGTCTGGATATTTACTCGATTACTCTCAGTTAATGTGTCTGAATAATTCCATCCAGTCAAACTGTCTGTTACTCTGAAAATGTGTTTCAGTCTGTTGGGTCTGAAAGCAAACACAGACAAACTGAAGCGCTCTGAGCTGTAGTTAACGTGTCTGTGATGTCATAACCTGCTGCAGGAGTTCACGTTAGGAGCTTCAGATCTTTGTTAGTGTGATGGTAACAAGAAATAAATGATTCAATGATTCAATTCACTCTTTGAATTTCTTTCTTATCTGAGGCTGGAGTCAGGACACGGTTAGCTTAGCTTAGCATTAAACCTAGAGGCAGGTAGAAACAGCTAGCCTAGAGTGACCATACGTCCCCGTTTGATCGGTGTCAGGTTTGTGTCCCAAGTCCACACAAATATCTATAAAACACTAAAAGCCCTGTTTCCAGCGGAGGAACCCCCCCCAGAACTTTTTGAAGAACTACGTGCGTTTCCACCAGATCTACCAGGGTACAAATGTAGTTCTGGGGTGGAAGATCTACCCCTAAAAGAGACCCTTCTAGGGGTCTACTTTCTGAAGGTCCAGGGACTTCTGAGAACAGGGCATGCAGCCCCTGCAGAGCTGAATGTCTGTGATTAGTCAGGCTCAGCAGGGTGTTTGAAAGACTGCAGCTGAAAGCTCATAATTCCCCCCAGTACCTTTATTTTAATCAAAGTTTGACTGTTACATTAATAATAAGATAACCTTTTAGTTTCTCGAAGAGAAGTCCCTGAACCTTTTAGTTCCTCGAAGAGAAGTCCCTGAACCTTTTAGTTCCTCGAAGAGAAGTCCCTGAACCTTTTAGTTCCTCAAAGAGAAGTCCCTGAACCTTTTAGTTCCTCAAAGAGAAGTCCCTGAACCTTTTAGTTCCTCAAAGAGAAGTCCCTGAACCTTTTAGTTCCTCAAAGAGAAGTCCCTGAACCTTTTAGTTCCTCGAAGAGAAGTCCCTGAACCTTTTAGTTCCTCGAAGAGAAGTCCCTGAACCTTTTAGTTCCTCGAAGAGAAGTCCCTGAACCTTTTAGTTCCTCGAAGAGAAGTCCCTGAACCTTTTAGTTCCTCAAAGAGAAGTCCCTGAACCTTTTAGTTCCTCAAAGAGAAGTCCCTGAACCTTTTAGTTCCTCAAAGAGAAGTCCCTGAACCTTTTAGTTCCTCAAAGAGAAGTCCCTGAACCTTTTAGTTCCTTGAAGAGAAGTCCCTGAACCTTTTAGTTCCTTGAAGAGAAGTCCCTGAACCTTTTAGTTCCTCAAAGAGAAGTCCCTGAACCTTTTAGTTCTTGGACCTTTGGTGGAAACGGGGCTTAACATGTCCCAGTTTTGAACGGTCCTTTTCCTGGTTTTAACCAGAACTTTGCTTTCAACACCAATTTTGTCTACGTCAATCAATGTCGAGGTTGTTGCTGTTTGAACCAATAGAAAAACTAATCACTAATGGACCACGAGTCAAAGCTTCACACTGATTGGTCTGTACGTGTGTCAATCATTCTCAGGGTTGTGGCAGTTGCTTAGCTAGCCTAGCTTATAATGCTAACAGGACCTGCTGCGTCACGGCAGGTAGGCGAGCTGTCATACTGAACAGGAAGTCAGCTCCAGCAGAGTTACAGCTTCCTTTAAAAATGACCAGCCAATGAAGATGTTGGGTTTTGTACACACTGCAAGTATTTGTTTCAGCCGCCCACGGTGGAAATGCTAAACAAAAAGAGCCAACACAAACGGTGGGTACAGACAGGAAGTAGAACTGCGATGATCTTCTTCAGTGACGCAAACGCCGCTGACAACCAACTTAAAGGAGGAAACCTTTACCGAGCACCTCGTGAAACCAGAGCAGGTCACCGATCTCAAACATTCACACAAACAACCTCAGAGTGTCAGTAACATGTATTTATTTCATCCCAACAGAAACTGAAACGTTCAAAACCTTCGACTCGTCTGTAGCCTATCACAGCAGGACCAGTGCTGAGGTTTCTTTACTGTCCACCTGTGGAAACAGTCTGGTTAACTCTGTGTTACACTGAAGGTTTGTCTTTTTAAAACAGTGAAAACTATTCATACGTTTAAATGTGTTTGAACAATGAAAGAGACACATGTGTTCCCCACTCAGAGAAACTGCTGAGTTCACTGACCTGCAGCCCAAGTTAAAGTTCTTCACTTTCATCAGGTCATTGTTTTAAATATTCACGAGTCCCCGGTGGAGCTGCTCCTCGGTGTTCATCATTCAACCAAACAGTTAGTCTGGAGGTCGATTCTGTTTAACATCACAGCTTCATTCTGATTGACAGGTCACAACGGTGTCAATCACAGGTAGCCCCGCCCTAACTCCCCTGGTTCATGGTCTTTTTAACTCTAAATGGGACATTTACTACATGAACATCATCGCCATCTTTATTATTTTTTAGAACCAGAAGTGACCATATTTGGACAAGTGGGTGGAGCTGCAGAGGAGCGAGGGAAACGACTTAAAGGCAAAAAACTCCACCCACTTGTCCAAATATGGTCACTTCCTTAAACAAAATGTTCTTACTGACAACATGAACTGTCAGAGTGTAGTCAGTCAGTGGTCCAGAAGGATTGTGGGTAGTGTAGTCTTTATTGCTCAGACTTTGAAGCTGCTGGATTTGGTTCCTCTTCTTCGTTGGTTTGTTGGAGTCAGCACCTGTGAGCGTGAAATCAGAGACGCCCGGCTCATCACAGGTGACCTTGGAACCTGCGTTAACCAGTTTGTCTGCTGCTGCGGCATTGACCGCGTCCACCTCTGCGTCCTCGGTGTGAGTGGCGGTGGTGGCGTTTCCTCGACCGCAGCAACCCTGACAGTGTTTTTCCCATACAGCTTCCTCTCGTACCGCAGCAGCTGCTCCCAGAAGCCTGCGTTCAGACGCACATACGGCCGACTCTCCTGAACCCAGCGATGCGCCTGGCACAGAGTCACTCCTCTGTAACGCATCAAGTACGCCATCACCAGCGCCGGGGAGCGGCTCATGCCTGCGGCACAGTGCACCAGCGTGCCACCTGCATGGTTTCCATGGATACGCTCAGCCACCCGGTCAAAGTGGTCTCCAAGGCGAGCGCTAGGCAGGTCGGAGACGGGAACCCGCACAAACTCCACCCCTGGGTATGCAGGGCAGGCGTGGTTGATGGTGGCGTTGACGATCAGCGTGATGCCTTTCTGTGACATCAGCGAGGCGTTGAGTGGGGCGTCGGCCCCTCCCAGGAACAGGGTGGGGGTGATCTGAGAGACAGACATGATCTGTCAGAAAACACACGGTAGTGTTAATATACTTCTGAAACAACCTGAGCACAAAAAACTGAGCACAGGTGAGTCCAGAGACACCTGGAGCAGGTGAGCCCAGAGCATAAAGACTCGAGGCAGGCTGAATCTGTTAGCCTAGCTTAGCATAAAGACTATAAGCACAATAAATCTGTTAGCATAGCTCTACATAAAGAATAGAATATCTTAGCCTAGCTTAGCATAAAGACTAGAATCAGGGTGAATCTGTAAACCTAGCTTAGCATGAAGACTAGAAATGTGAATATTTTAGCCTAGCTTAGCTTGAGCATGAAAACATCCCTCACTGTGTTTGATTGACAAGTTGTAGTTTGTGATCAGCTGGCTCTCCATCAGTCACTGCTGCTGGAAACACAACAACACAAAACAATAAACAACAACACACAACATCACAACAGTAAACAACACACAACAATAAACAACAACACACAACATCACAACAATAAACAACACACAACAATAAACAACAACACACAACATCACAACAGTAAACAACAAACATCATAACAATACACATCACACTAAGCTAGGCTAAGCAGTTTCCCTTTAATTGCACTCTTTGTGCTAAGCTAGGCTAACAGAGTCTCAGAGTAAACTGTTGAAACCTGGACCGTGTGTGTGTGTGTGTGTGTGTGTGTGTGTGTGTGTGTAGGTGTGTGTGTGTGTGTGTGTGTGTGTGTGTAGGTGTGTGTGTGTGTGTGTTACCTGCTGCTGGTTGTTCCTTCAGTTTAGTTTTGGTTGCTTCAGTCTCCGATCGTTGCACTGAATGAACACACACACACACACACACACGCACACACACACACGCACACACACAAACACACACACACACACACTACCTTAGAAGGCTGTGTGTCAGTCATCCAGCCAATGAACTGAAGGGTTAATTTTAGTCCAACAGCTGAAAACTCGACTCGTCACGTGACTTCAAACATGAAAAACTAACAGCTGAGCTTTCTCTAAACTTGACTCATAGCTTTAACTCGTACCAATGATCAAGAAGTGATGCCAGACCCAAATGTTAGAAACCAGAGTGAACAGGTAAACGTCTGACAGGTGATGACGGAGATGATAAATCTAAATGTCACAGAATAAACTTTATTTCTTCTGTTAATGGAAAGAACAGATTCAATGTGGGCCGACACATGTCCTCCACCTTTAACCTTTAACCTTTATTTATTAGTCTGATAGAGATTTATGAAAACAAACATTTGAATTATGATTATCTTTAGAGATGTTTTTACCTGTCCAGGTACAGAGAGGAACACCAGGTCTGTATCATTCCTGTTATTTATATTTACTGTAAATTAACCAACGTTTGCCCGTGTCATCTGTGTGTGTGTGTGTGTGTGTGTGTGTGTGTGTGTGTGGGGAGGGAGGGGGGGGGGGTCTCACCTATCGCACCTGTGTTCTGTGTTTGAGCTGTTTGAAGGGGGACTTTATTAAACTCTAACTTTTATTTCTCTGTCGCACTTTGTTGCTGCTGCACCGAGTCTAACTCAGGTGTGGTTCTCGTTGTGTCCGGAGGGGGGCAGTAGAGGTCAACGCGGAAGTTAGGAGAAAGAGTGAGACACGAAGAAGAAAAGTTAGCGTCACAAACATTAGCTTGTAAACATTAGCCTGTTAGCTTCTCCGTCATGGCGGAACTGAACCGACAGCTTCAGGAGTATTTGGCTCAGTCCAAAGGCGGCGGCGCTAAAACCCTCTCCCAGTCCAGCTCCAGCACCACAGTGGACATGGACGACCCGGAGCCGGTATCCGGAACCTGGTTCGGACGTTGGTCGAGTCCGTGGCCCGGAAACCGTGGCGGAAGTCAGTCCGGCCAGAGCTTCAGCGGGAACAGTGGATTTTCCTGGCCGTGGTCGGCCGAGCCGGACCCCTGCCTGCCGGGCCTGAGCCGCCGGCAGCGGCTGGTGGCCTTCGGGGTGTGTGTGTCATTCTCCGCGCTGTGCTTCGGACTGTCGGCGCTCTACGCGCCGCTGCTGCTGCTCTACGCGCGGAAGTTCGCGCTGCTCTGGTCGCTCGGTTCGCTGTTCGCCATCGCTGCCGCTGCGGTGCTGCGCGGCCCCAGCAGGCTCCTGGCCGGCCTGCCCACCTCCCCCGGAGCCGCCGTCTACCTGTGCGCCCTCGGAGGGACTCTGTACGCGGCTATGAGCCTCCACAGCACCGTGCTGACCGCGCTAGGAGCCGCCCTGCAGGTCACAGTCATCGTCGGCTACGTGGTGTCGCTGCTGCCCGGAGGCAGCGCCGGGATCCGGTTCATGGGCGGGATGGCGGCGTCAGCCATAAAAAGGACCGTCACCGGGAAAACAATGCCGATCTGAACCGGGACAGACCTCAAGAGCAACAGCGGGTCGCATCTAGCAGGCTGAATGCACCGATTCTAAATAACAGGGCCTCTCCAGGGGTCCCAGTTTATAGAGGACCAACTTGAAGCTGTCAGAACATTCCTCTACAGGCGGATGATTATTGGCTCGTGATTGGTTGATAAGAGAACTGACACGTGACAGTAAACCAAGAGCTGTGACCTGTTGGATCAACAGGATGCACACAGGAACAAACCTGATCCGACTTTAACCTGAAGAACTGTGACACTTTGATTCCATGTGTGAGAGAGAGATAACTACAGGTGACAGGTGTGTGTGTGTGTGTGTGTGTGTGTGTGTGTGTGTGAGTGTGAGAGAGATAACTACAGGTGACCTGTGTGTGTGAGAGATAACTACAGGTGACAGGTGTGTGTGTGTGTGTGTGTGCGTGTGTGTGAGAGATAACTACAGGTGTGTGTGTGTGTGTGTGTGTGTGAGAGAGATAACTACAGGTGACAGGTGTGTGTGTGTGTGTGTGTGTGTGTATGTGTGTGTGTGTGTGTGAGAGAGATAACTACAGGTGACAGGTGTGTGTGTGTGTGCGTGTGTGTGAGAGAGATAACTACAGGTGACAGGTGTGTGTGTGTGTGTGTGTGTGTGTGTGTGCGTGTGTGTGAGAGAGATAACTACAGGTGACCTGTGTGTGTGTGTGAGAGAGATAACTACAGGTGACCTGTGTGTGTGTGTGTGTGTGTGTGTGTGTGTGTGTGTGAGAGAGAGAGATAACTACAGGTGACCTGTGTGTGTGTGTGAGAGAGAGAGATAACTACAGGTGACCTGTGTGTGTGTGTGAGAGAGATAACTACAGGTGACCTGTGTGTGTGTGTGTGTGTGTGCGTGTGTGAGAGAGAGAGATAACTACAGGTGACCTGTGTGTGTGCGTGTGTGAGAGAGAGAGATAACTACAGGTGACCTGTGTGTGTGTGTGAGAGAGAGAGATAACTACAGGTGACCTGTGTGTGTGTGTGTGTGTGTGTGTGCGTGTGTGAGAGAGAGAGATAACTACAGGTGACCTGTGTGTGTGCGTGTGTGAGAGAGAGAGATAACTACAGGTGACCTGTGTGTGTGTGTGAGAGAGAGAGATAACTACAGGTGACCTGTGTGCGTGTGTGAGAGAGAGAGATAACTACAGGTGACCTGTGTGTGTGTGTGTGTGTGTGAGAGAGAGAGATAACTACAGGTGACCTGTGTGTGTGTGTGTGTGTGTGAGAGAGAGAGATAACTACAGGTGACCTGTGTGCGTGTGTGAGAGAGAGAGATAACTACAGGTGACCTGTGTGTGTGTGTGTGCGTGTGTGAGAGAGAGAGAGAGATAACTACAGGTGACCTGTGTGTGTGTGTGTGTGTGTGTGAGAGAGATAACTACAGGTGACCTGTGTGTGTGTATGAGAGATAACTACAGGTGACCTGTGTGTGTGAGAGATAATGAAGTGAGTTTATTAAAACTGTAAACACACCTTTGTCTCCCGTGTTTTCAGCGTGTGGAGTTTGAGGCGGTTTCCTTCAGAACTGTGAAAACGTTCAGCCGTGTTTGTTTATTCAAACTTTGACTCGGTTTGAAGCTCTAACTTTGTTTTGCATTAAAGATTCTTGTTTTTAAATCTGAGCTGTATTTCATGTCTTCTATACATTCCTGCAGTTAGAAATCTGAGCTCATGAATGCTTCTTCCATGACTCCTCCCCCTCCATGACTCCTCCCCCTCCATGAGTTCCCGACCCGCTGAGTTGAAGTGTGAATCTTTATTGTCCACCTCAGTGAAAACACCAAACATAGAAATGTTTTACAAAAAGACACAAAGCGACGACGTTTTCACTGTGAAACAAAGACAGCCGACCAGTCTCTACAATATTTTACATTAAAATCAGTCTGAGCTCACGCCTCCTCCACCTGTCGGCTCAGGTGATCCTCACTGCAATGGCAGCGTGGACCAATCAGGAGCCAGCGTCCGTCACAGCAGCAAAGGTCTCAGTGAGTCACAAATGGACCTGGACTTGTTCTCGGGACCAGCGGAGTGGAGACAGCCGGAGGAGAAGAGGATCCTGGGAGTATTTTTTCATCAGGACTATCGACCCCGACCGCCCCCCCTCGGTGGTCCTCTGGGTGCTGGTCCTCCTCTTCTGAGGCCCGTTCCAGGTCCTGTTCCAGGTCCTCCAGGTCCCCATCCGCCTCGTCCACCTCGACCAGGTGGACCGTAACCTCCGTCCTGAGGGGGGCGACCTGCAGGGACAGACACATTTATGATACTAACAAATGCATAAACACATTCAATATAATGTCACAGAGCGCCTGATACACAGATGTTGGCATTAACCCGGGTCGTGGTTTCCTGCTGCTCTGAACGAAACGTTATGAGAAGACTTGGCCAGAACCTGACGTCAGGTCAGGACGTATCAGAGCAGAGATGTAGGACACGCCCACCCCGATAGAAGTGATTTTACTGTCGCCAGTATCAGATGCAGAAGGAGGTTTTGAGTTTAATAGATCTCCTTTCAATCTGAGTTCATGTTTCAAAAATAATCATCACGTTCTGTTTTTATTTACATTTTAAAAAACGTCCAAACTTTTTACAAAATGTTTTTTTATGTTCGTCATAATAAAATATAAACGTTTTAAATGATGCATTACGATGTTTATCATTTAAATAGTGTTACAAATCACCGCTCTGACCTCCGTCGGCCCCCGGGGACTCTCGGGGGTCTCCTGTTCCTGGGCCGTCCTGCCACGGACGCTTGCGGGGGGGCAGAGACGCCATGTCCATCCCCTGCAAGGAGGACGAGCGCTCTCTGCCGACCGGAGACGACCCATCGTGCATCTGCTGAGTGTCACGATAACCATCATGACCTGGAGACGGGAAGACGGGGAACGACAGTGAGAGAGAAGAAATGTTCAAGGAAACACAAATATGACCGTAAAGTCTCGTGACTGTACAAGGCTGACAAACACGCCGTCAGTAACGAGTGCAGCCGCCACCGTGAAAGAATATGTAGTGTCTAGGACTTTTCTTGTTGCCGTGGTAACAAGCGGCTATCATTATAGTTAGATTGTCACTAGACTCATATCCAAGTTTTAAACTGCGATCGTGACGACCTCAGCAGAGACACGTGAACACGGTGTGCTCCGGTTTCTGAGGCCGTGAGGGTCTGACTCTGGACTCCTCTAAAAGCAGATCCTCTCACCTCCTCCTCGGGGTGGACCACCTCCTCGGGGGGGCCTCCCTCTGCCTGCTCCCTCCCAGCCTCTACCCATCTCCTCGGGGACGTCGTAGCCCTCCTCCTGGCTGCCGTACTCGTCAGTGTAACCTCGGCCCCCGGGCCGGCCGGGTCCTCCTCCCCTGAACCTGAAACAGAAAACAAATCCTGGATCAGATGTGTTCAGACCTCAGGGGGGTTGAAGCTCTGCCCCTCACTGACTCACCTGTCGTCTCTCCGTCCTCTAAACTCTCCTCCACTGAACCTCTCTTCGGGACCCCAGTTCCCTCCGTTCCCGCCTCCTCTGTGTCCGCCCCCCCTGTGGCCCCCTCCCTGGTAGCCAGGTCCAGGTCTCCAGCCCTCCTCTCTGCTGTGGAAGTCCTGACCTGCGTCAAAGTCTTGTGGTCCTCGTCGACCCTGCTGGTTCTCCCCCCAGTACGGACCTGAGCCCTGGTCAGGACCTCCAGGACCCCCAGGCCCCTGCCGGTCAGGAGGGCCCATGTGATGGTTTGGTGGCGGCCCTCGAGGGTCTCCTTGGAGGACAGAGGTACGATTAAAGCAGCAGTATGTAACTCTGACACCTAGTGTTTAAAATGGGTACTGCAGTCTAAATTCTAATCATTACAGAGAGCTGTCTCCCCCCCCCCCCCCCTCCTCTCTAGAGTGGATGCTCACGCAGGTCACCATGTGGTGGACACTGAAGCTTCAGTGTTTATCCAGCTCTGCATCGGTCTGTAAACCTTTCTGTGTTCTAACCTCTCTCCATTTTTCAAAAGCATCTCCAATATTGATCCTAGTTTGAGCACGTCGTCTCTCTTGTGCTGGGAGAGTACCTACTTCCCAGTATAGAGTTTTATTTCTTGGTGGTCTTACCTTTGTTGTTGGCCCCCGGCTGAGTCATCCCGTGCATCATAGACCCCGAGTTCTGACCCTGAAAAGACCAAATCCCAGTTATTCACTCGTCATTCATATACAGCCCATTAAAACCATCACTGCTGGAACTGGTCCTGGATCAGACGTCTCCTCCTGTGACTCTCCTCTATCTGACTCTCTGCTTCCTGGATGGGCGGGGCTTCAGGGCCAATAAAGGCAGCCAGCTGGAGCACGTGGGGACTCGAACAGTTCAACAGTGTGTCTAAATGTTTGAATGCTGATAATGAACCTTTGTTAGACTTGAATTATTGTGTTACATTACGATGATGTCACGATTAACCCTTTGTTGACCTTCTTTTGATCCTTCAGCCCATATCAATTTAACTCAACTCACCTGGTGCTGCATATACGGGGGCCCCTGCATGTTTCCTGGAGGCCCCTGCATGTTTCCATGGGGTCCTTGCATGTTTCCATGGGGTCCTTGCATGTTTGCCGGGGGGCCCTGCATGTTCCCTGTGGACCCGTGCATCCCTCCAGGGGGCCCCTGCATGTTGCCCATCCCATAGTTGTTGCCGTGTGTCCTGGGTGGGGGACCCATCATCCCACCCTGCATGGGACCCTGAGGGCCCATCATGTTCCCCTGTGGGCCCATCATGCCTCCCTGAGGTGGAGGTCCCTGAGGGTCCCTTGGACCCATTCCCCGAGGTGGGGGCCCCATCATTCCACCGGGAGGCCCCTGCATCCCTCTAGGTCCCATTCCATGAGGCCCTTGGGGACCCATGTTTCTAGGAGGGCCTGGATGTCTCTGCATACCTTGGGGTCCTTGCATGTCTGGTGGCCCCATCATGCCCTGAGGGGGCCCTTGGTGAGGCTGGGGTCCAGATGGAGGCCCCATCTGTCCAGGGGGCATGAAAGGAGGCTGCATACCCCCGGGGCCCATGGGGGGCCCCATGTTGTTGGGCATCTGCTGAGGAGGAGGAAAGCCCTGCTGGCCAGGAGGCATTGGGCCCCCAGGACCTCCCGGGCCGGGGTAAGGGGGCATTGGGCCCTGTCCGGGGCCCATGTTCCCGTCAGTGCTCATCCGGTCCATCTTCATCTGCTGCAAAGGAAGAAACACACACTGGCGTTACCATGGTAACCAGCGTGCTCCCAGGTACACACAGACTTCTATTGACAGAAAGCTGTTGAGATTAGGGATTAGGTTTTGTTAGACAGTTGCTATGGAAACCACAGGTGTTTTTAGGAAGTTGCTATGGAAACCAAAGGTAACAAGGTGTTGCTTTAAACATCCCATATTATGCTCTTTTTGGGGTTCATATATCTAATGTATGTGCCTACTAAAGTACGTTCACAATCACTAATGTTCAAAAAAGTGTCTGTTTTCATGTACTGACGATCGATGCAGCCCGTCTCATCTGCCTGTGTTTGTAACGCTCTGAATCCCCCCGAGCAGGGTCCCCACGTGTGCCAAGTCTGACCTGATTGGTTGGCCGATCTGCTCTGTTGTAATTGGTCAGTCGTTCGGACAGTTCTCGGAAATGTTACGACCCTTTTACCATATTGGGAATTCAGCTAATGTTCAGCATGAGCTTGTGCTTGCCACAACGAGCCAATGGGCTTGGATCAGTGACATCATCACAGTGTGATATCACACTGACACTTTTCAACGAGGGGGGCTAGAACCGAGCGTTACATGCAGCTAATGCTACTGCTAACAGGAGGAGGTAGGAGAAGCCGCGTTTCCACGGACTTTGAGTTTTTGCACATAGATGTGCCTAAACATGCACAAGACACCTGGAGAACACACTAAAGAGCATATAAGACCAGGAGAAGCAGAATATATGCCCCCGCACTCTGACATCTCTCCATTAATGCATGTCCACAGGTCTCGTTGTGCATGTGTGTGATTCAGGCCTGTGTTTGTGAGAAGCATGTCTCTAAATAACAGACAGAGTGCGAACCAGAATTTCCCCGTTGGGGATTAATAAAGTATATAAAATAAAAAAATATATATATAAAGCGGGGTACACACTGCAAGATAATCGGGCCGATTTTGGGCTTGATTCCCTCCTTCCTACCAAAGTCAGCAAAGGCCCGATTATCTGTAGATCTAAAGTTTATCCTGCCAGACTCTCCTGTGGTGCGAGGCGTGTTAAGAGTGATTTTAACCTCCCTGATCTGCTCGGAAGACGACCGGGGCCGCCCTGATTTGAAATCGTAAATATTAAACGTGTTCAATATTCACGATCAGAAATCCTGTTGTGTGGGGAGAACACTGAGGACGGCCGAGCGCGGACTCTGTGGATTGTCACGTGGAACGGAACAATAGCCAATCAGGAAGCAAGCTGACTGAAGCAGGAAGCACAACAAACATTACCATGGCGACGACAGCAAACGCAAAGCTTAAAGTTAGATGGATGTCATAAATTTAGGACCAACTTGTTGATTTGTGGCAGCAACACGAGTGTTTTTACAACGTGACCAATCCAACTGATGAGGAAAGGTCCACAATGTTTTGGATGTACGAGCTAACAGCGACATTTAGCTTGACCGTCATGATTGTTTACTCTTAAGTTGCATTTGACCGCGGGAGATGACACGTTGTGATAGTCGAGACTCTAGTTGTCGGCGAATTAATCGTTTAGAGTTGATTGTCTCGTTGCACACCACACACTTTAACAACTGAACTGATAATCGGTCATGATTGTCGTCATGTGTGGGGTCTCTCACATTTTCAAAATCGTTTAGTGTGTGCCAGGCACTAGCTGTCAGGGTGAAGACAGGGATTGTGTCAGGATGGTTTGTGAAGGTGTGCTGTTCTGTTCCCATGACAACAATGATTTGTGTGCAGGTAACACACACATGCAGAAGACTGAGACACCTGTCAGCCTGCTCACCTCCAGCAGCATAGGGTTGTACTGCAGAGCTGCCATCTCCTGCTCCAGCTCCGACTGACTCTTCTTCTTCGAGTCCACTTTCTGCTCCACCTTCCGCTCTTTGGGGTCTCCACCAGGGGGCATCATGGGTACTTTATTCTCTGCCCAGGCCTGTGGAGAGTACGAAGAGTTCCCACCGTTTAAACTGAAAACTTGATAGCACAGTAAAGATATGTACGTCCAGGTGTTCGGCAGGTGACTTTACCTGTTGGAACTGTGCTGGGATAGGTTTGGCGTACGGTACTTTCTTCTGCGGGACCTTCTTAGTGTCTTTCCCCATGACCTCATCCATGCCCCAGTCCAGACCCGGGATCGACATCTCCACCTCAGGAGCCACCTCCTTATCTGCACAAGACAGGTACACCTGGGTCAAATCATTGTTACACCTGAACTCCACCTGAGCTACATCAGAGCTACATCAGAGCTACATCAGAGCTACACCTGAGCTACACCTGAGCTACACCTGAGCTACACCTGAGTTACACCTGAGTTACACCTGAGCTACACCTGAGCTACATCCGAGCTACACCTGAGCTACATCCGAGCTACAACTGAGCTACATCAGAGCTACACCTGAGTTACATCAGAGCTACACCTGAGCTACATCAGAGCTACATCAGAGCTACACCTGAGTTAAATCAGAGCTACACCTGAGCTACATCAGAGCTACACCTGAGTTACATCAGAGCTACACCTGAGCTACATCAGAGCTACATCAGAGCTACACCTGAGTTAAATCAGAGCTACACCTGAGCTACATCAGAGCTACACCTGAGTTAAATCAGAGCTACACCTGAGCTACATCAGAGCTACACCTGAGCTACATCAGAGCTACACCTGAGCTACATCAGAGCTACACCTGAGCTACATCAGAGCTACACCTGAGCTA
Organism: Tautogolabrus adspersus; assembly: GCA_020745685.1. NCBI lineage: Eukaryota > Metazoa > Chordata > Actinopteri > Labriformes > Labridae > Tautogolabrus > Tautogolabrus adspersus. The sequence continues at coordinate 31,041,738 of CM036544.1, forward strand.
CATAAGAGCTACAACTGAGCTACATCAGAGCTACACCTGAGTTAAATCAGAGCTACACCTGAGCTACATCAGAGCTACACCTGAGCTACATCAGAGCTACACCTGAGCTACATAAGAGCTACACCTGAGCTACACCTGAGCTACATCAGAGCTACACCTGAGTTACAATCAGAGCTACACCTGAGCTACAACTGAGCTACATCAGAGCTACACCTGAGCTACATCAGAGCTACACCTGAGCTACACCTGAGCTACATCAGAGCTACACCTGAGCTACATCAGAGCTACACCTGAGCTACATCAGAGCTACACCTGAGTTACATCAGAGCTACACCTGAGCTACATCAGAGCTACACCTGAGCTACACCTGAGCTACATCAGAGCTACACCTGAGTTACATCAGAGCTACACCTGAGCTACATCAGAGCTACACCTGAGTTACATCAGAGCTACACCTGAGCTACATCAGAGCTACACCTGAGTTACATCAGAGCTACACCTGAGTTACATCAGAGCTACACCTGAGCTACATCAGAGCTACACCTGAGTTACATCAGAGCTACACCTGAGCTACATCAGAGCTACACCTGAGTTACATCAGAGCTACACCTGAGCTACATCAGAGCTACACCTGAGTTACATCAGAGCTACACCTGAGTTACATCAGAGCTACACCTGAGCTACATCAGAGCTACACCTGAGTTACATCAGAGCTACACCTGAGTTACATCAGAGCTACACCTGAGTTACATCAGAGCTACACCTGAGCTACATCAGAGCTACACCTGAGCTACACCTGAGCTACATCAGAGCTACACCTGAGTTACATCAGAGCTACACCTGAGTTACATCAGAGCTACACCTGAGCTACATCAGAGCTACACCTGAGTTACATCAGAGCTACACCTGAGCTACATCAGAGCTACATCTGAGTTACATCAGAGCTACACCTGAGCTACACCTGAGCTACATCAGAGCTACACCTGAGTTACATCAGAGCTACACCTGAGTTACATCAGAGCTACACCTGAGCTACATCAGAGCTACACCTGAGTTACATCAGAGCTACACCTGAGCTACATCAGAGCTACACCTGAGTTACATCAGAGCTACACCTGAGCTACATCAGAGCTACACCTGAGTTACATCAGAGCTACACCTGAGCTACATCAGAGCTACACCTGAGCTCGACAGATGTACACGTGATTCAAGCCCAAGCTTCATCTGTACTGCGCCTGACTTACACTCCAGCTACACCTGAGCGAAACGTGAGTAATATCTTTGATACACCCGAGTTATACCTGAGCTGTGTTGAGGTTAATGACATACATGGTCATTTTTTTCTGCAGGTCGTTAAACTAACAGGAACAAATCTGTCGTATTTGTTTTTGACGCTTCCTTTGTGTCGATTCTTAAATAATTGTTTAAGAACAGATGAGTTCGGTTCGCCCCCTGCAGACTGTCTCTGTCTCTGAGAGAGAAACAAGGAGTCCAGGACTTTCCAGGACTTGACTCACTGCTCTGCTCCTGCTCCATGGCTGCCTTCAGCTGCTCGGGGATCCCCATACCGGGGATGGCGGCCACGCTGTTCAGGTCCAAGTCATCTGAAGCACAAACACAAAGCGACCGTCATCAGCTGCTTCACATTTAAATCACCCGTGTGCCATTTTGAGCCGTGCCGCTCACCGTACTCCATGCCGTCCTCTGACATGCCGGGCAGAAGGTTCAGGTTATATCGGTCTCTCATCTTATCGCCCGGCCGGTTCCTCGTCCAGAACTTACTGAGGATTGCAAACAAACCCAGAGAAGCATGAGGACACACTTTTTTATTCTAAATCCAAACATTCATTCATCCAAACTGTAATGAGCCGTTTGATTTCAGAATATTCAGTCTATCAGCGAATCAGGATGTCTGAAGTAGTATACAGTTCGATCCAGCAGAGGGCGCTCTCAGCAAAACTTAAGACAGTAATGTTGTGGCAAAAGCAACAGGGGGCATGATTCAAGACATGCAAACATATGAGGGAGACTCGTCTTTCTGCAGACAGCACAGGGTCACTACAACCCTGCAACTCTCCAAGCTGGCTCGCAAATATTTGTGTGCACCTGGAACGTGTGTGTGCTCTGAACGGGTGTTCTTGTCAGCAGGTAGTGTTGTAAATGAAAAGAGAGCTGCACTCGATTTAGAAGAGTGTTGGTTTAAGGCTCATTATGGGTACAGTTAAATGACTTAGTTAAATGTTCTAAGTGTGCGGCAGCGGCAATCATCGTCTGATAGACGCCATATTCCTCTGGGAACGGGTGTGAGGTCCTCTTGAGACTCCAGTGAGCCAGAGGACTACCAGGCAAGACGTCCTTTTCCGTGTGGCGTCTAATATATGTTACATGTGTGTTTAAATATGTACCTGGTGTGGTCGTTGGAGCCTGAGCACAGGATGTGACCGAGCGGATGCCAAGCCAGACTCCAGATCATCCCCTCGTGAGCCATCTCCATCCCGCCCACCTCCTTCTCCACCCTGCAAACAAACACCAGCAGCACCTGTGAACACCTGAACCAGTCCGACCAGTGACACAGCAGCTAACATGTATCGATATCGTTTGAGTTTCAGTAGTGTCATATTGGATTTAAACAATTCTGACAGCGTGAAAACCCTGTGATCGTTACCCCGTGTGCCAGAAGAGCAGGGAGCCGTCCGAGCCGCCGCTGGCAAACAGACCCTCATGGACGGGATGCCAGGCCACCGCTGGAGACGGAAAACATCACAACACAAAAAATCATCATCAAGGCTTCTAACTTAAGTTAAGTAAGTGGTGACCTGCCCGCTCAGGCCTGACCTGACAGGAAGCCGACTCCTCACCTGTCGCCTCCTTCTTGTGTCCTCTGAACACCTGCAGCTCCTCCTTCAGGTTTCTGATGTCAAACAGTTTACACAGATGGTCACGTGACGCCGTCAGCAGCCAATTCCCGTTCAGGTTCCACTTCACCTCCATCACTGTGTTCTTGTGGGCGTGGCTGCGGAGAGAGGGGCGGGGTTAATGAAGGAAGGCTTCCTTAGGATGATTTGTTCATTCGATGCCTGTTTTGACGTCATGTTGATAAAGTGATGAATAATACGATCAGGTTTGTATTTTATTTTGAAATGGACCGGACACTCTGCGTTTACTTGTCCGACTTCCTGTCCGGGTCGATCTATTCTGTCCAGCTTGACGCTTGCTTGCAGCGAGCTCTGTCACAAAAATACTAAAAAATAATATAGAGCATATTTGAAACGTAGTTGCCGTGGTAACAAACAGACAATATATGTTTAAACTCTGGTATCACGACGCCCCTCGACTTCTTAGCTTCCTGGCTATTCGCTAAGCCAATGTTGCGTCTTATCAACGACCCGTTCTATTTACTGAAGCGGTGAACGTTTCCGTTGCATTAAAACCTTATGGGATGGTTTCAGGTGTTAGTCCGAGCCCAGGTGTTATCAGGCCCGAGCCGGTCCTCAGTCATCGCAGTCACGGTGAATTGAAGCTGGATCCAAACGTCTCAGGTCTCCTCCTGTGAAAGGCGTCTTGGGTTCTACACTAACTGGTGGACGGAGCGAGGGATTTAAGCATCTTGGGATCACTCGGACCTTTCGGAGGAGGAGAGCTGGAACCACATCCAAGTCCAGCTGCCTTTTAAATGGTTTAAAGTACTTAATGTATAAAACCGTTCTTCACGTCTTTAACAGAGCTCGTTCTACGAGAGAAACACAGACCAGGTGTCTAAATAACAAGAAATGAACTCCTGCAGTGGATTTAAGGGAGGTCAAACACTCAGAGGTCAGAGGTCAGACTCACAGTGTGGCCAGACTCTGTCCCGTCTTCGGGTCCCAGAATTTGATTGGCTGCTGGCTGTCTTTGCTGCCCGAGACCACCAGACCTTTAGTGGGGTGCCAGTCGACACACTTCACATCGGCACCGTGACCTGCACACACACACACACACACACACACACACACACAGAAACACACACACACAGAGAAACAAACACACACATACACACACACACAGAGAAACAAACACACACACACACACACAGACACACACACAGACACACACACAGAAACAAACACACAAACACACACACACACACACACAGAAACAAACACAAACACACACACACACACACAGACACACACACAAACACACACACACAGACACACACACAGAAACAAACACACAAACACACACACACAGAAACAAACACAGACACACACACAGACACACACACAGAAACAAACACACAAACACACACACACAGACACGCACACAGAAACAAACACACACACACACACACACACACACACACACAAACAGAACACACGTTTGTTAACCATCGTCTGTTCAAATAAAAGTGGGCGTGTCTCTGTCTGAGCTTCACTCTGATTGGTCAGACGTCAAGTTATCTTTTCACATTCAGAAACCGATGAAGTTTGTTGATGTTAAATTTAAACAGATGATTATTTCACTTTATTTTGTCCTCTCTGAGCCTCCGTAGAAACAAACATGAGAACATGGAGATTACCTCGGAGGATCCTCTCCTCGTGGCAGCGCATGAAGTCCCAGATTCGGACCGTCCCGTCGTCTGAGCACGTCGCAAACTTATTATCAGTGGGCGAGAAACTGGAGGAGAGAGAGAGGACAGGGGAGGAGACGAGAGGAGGGGAGGAGGACAGGGGAGTAAAGGAGAGAGGAGACGAGATGGGGTAGGAGGAGACACAAGGAGGGGAGGAGGCGAGAGGAGGGGAGACGAGGAGAGGAGAGGGGGTTAAAAATTAAACATGTGATCACAACAACAGAGAGGAGTTAAAAAGCTCCAGAACATCTTTCATGGTTGTTTTATTAAAGCAGAAACTCGTCTTGTCTCAACGACCACATCGGGCCTGACCCCCGACCACGACCTACATCAGAGGTCAAATCTAACAACACTCAGGAGGACTACGCTACATCAATGATGTCAGCACTTAAAGCTGGTTTCAAAAACAACACAGAGTACTAGATTGGGGGGAGGGGCTTCCTCCTCTGGGTCCACTCTTTGATGCAAAACCTCTCCTGGCTCTCTGTTCCTAAAGTGCGTCTTTAAACGGGGGAAGGCGTTTGAGGTTTGTGTCTGAAGGAAGTGCTCTCTTTATTTAGAGACCGGACAGACAGTAGCTGCCCTGAAGCTCCAGAAAAGAGTCTCTCACAGTATGAAGTGTTCCCGTCTTCACGTATTAAGACTGGACTGAAGACACTTTTTTCTCCCTCGAGCATTTCAGTGTCATGAAGGACCAATCAGTGAGATGATAAAGTGAGCTTCCTCTCTGATCAGACATTAAGGAAACATGCTATGTTGAAGTGCTGGCTTCTCTGACAACAATGCAGCAGCCAGTATGTCCTCCTTCTAACTTTAGATTCTGGTCCTGAATGGTCTGGATTTGTTTGGACCAGAGAAGGTAGGCGGTTTTAAGGCACCCCCACACGGCCGTTTTGGACGCCCCTCGGTTTGCCAGATATGAGAGCAGTTATCAGGTCAAACCAACAGGTGTTGCAGCGATGGAAGCGGGCAAGAGAACTGGTTCAGATAGAAGTGATTGTACCCGACCTAAAAAGCCTCTGCATGTTTCTAATAAGCTCCACGAGCAGAAACGTGCTCAAACTAGGATCAATATTGGAGATGCTTTTGAAAAATGGAGAGAGGTTAGAACGCAGAAAGGTTTACAGACCGATGCAGAGCTGGATAAACACTGAAGCTTCAGTGTCCACCACATGGTGACCTGCGTGAGCATCCACTCTAGAGAGGAGGGGAGGGGGACAGCTCTCTATAATGTTTTGGACTGCAGTACCCATTTTAAACACTAGGGGTCAGAGTAACATGTTGCTCCTTTAAGCTTCCTGTGGTCCTAAAGGATGTTGCTCTTACTGTGATGAGCTGAATGTGTCCGAGTATGTTATCCTATTGTTGGTCAACAATTTGCTCTGTAAATAAAACTGATTTGAGGAGAGAGAGAGAGTGGTGAATGACACGTGCGGGGCTCGAACCCTGGCCGCCCGCTTTGAGGACCACAGCCTCTGTGCATGTGGCGTGCACACTAACCAGGAGGCTACAGGCAGTAGATTAAAGGTGCAGGAGGACGAAGCGTCAGGCTGTAGATGCTCTGTGACTTCAGGAGACGAGCTGCTGCCCGTCTCGTCCAGGCCTCTCGTGTGATCTTGATGAGGTTGAATTAACTTTAAATATAAAAACATATTCTGTGTGTCGTCTTCGAATCCCGTTGAACATCTTTCATGCAGCTAAAGAGAAAAAGCTGCTCTTACAGAATAAAGTGAGTCGTTGACCTGCTCAGTGAAAGAGGTCTGTGTTAAAGATTACATTTAGTCTTTAGAGACTCTGCAGCCGTCAGTGATGTCTGAATGTCTCCACCTGCTGGACGAGGTCTGCAACTACACCTCACACACACAGAGGCAGAGCAGCTCCTGAGATCAGGGCACATCAGAGCTCATGTAAGAACCAGTGTCAGCCTTTAAACTTTATAAAGTCTCGTTTGATGAGGGCGTGTCTAACGGCTCGTCTGCAGGGAGACGATGGCTCCGTCCATATTTTCTCCTGTGCACATTTCTTTTCTTATTTGATGTTTTATTTTAAACACATTCTGACTGAAACATCTCACACTCTAATTCTTGGACTATTTAATTATTTGAAAGGGGAGTGAAAATATTCTTTCCTACAAAGGGTTAACTTTAAAGACAGAGCTCGCAGGAAACATAAATATTAAACTTTTATCAGATTTAAGGATCTTAAACGCGTCAGATTCCTGAAGTCAGGTCAACTCAGCACGCTGAGCGAGAGCGAGCGAGAGGAGAGACTCCTCCTCCGTTTGTCAGAGAAACTTCGGCATCAACATGAGACGCAAAATCCATAGCTACTCCCCCTCTCAATTTACCATTTTATCTCCCTCTCTCCCCCCGTCTTTCTATTTTCCTCTCCATCGTTCTCTCCTTCCTTCACTCTTTCATTCTCCCCCTTTCTCTCTTACTCCACCCCTTACGCTCCCTCCTTCTCTCACTCTCCTGCCCTCTCTCTTTCACTCCCCCATTACCCTCTCTCTCTCTCTCCCCATTTATCCACGTGTCTCCGTTACTCTCCCTCTCAGGAGAGAGAAAGGCTTGGACGGGGGGTCCATGCCTTTCTCTCTCCCCTCCTGGTTAAAATCGGACTGCAGGTTTGAAAGCGTTTCTTCTATTTAAACAAAAAACAGATTTTATCTCTAAACTTCTGTTGAAGATTTTATAAAAAGCTTTAAAACATCACGACGGGTGCGATATTTGTCCTTCTATCAATGCTCCGTGTACTTGAACAGAATCTCAATCTGAACTAAAGAGTGGAGAAGAACATACTGGAGAACAGGAAACAGAATGCAGCAGGTTCATTAGAGCACGGAGATCGTAGAGGTGGCGTGCAGACAGTCTATGGTCGTGCAGTGATCACAGGGAATAAACGTCATCACCCCCTCCCACTCGCTCGAGGTGAATTCTCCTGATTATATCCTGCTGCGTTCTCACATCAGCTCACTCTGAAAACTTCAGGAGTTTTCTGCTTGTGAAAGCAGCTATAAGTCCCTTTGTCTGGTCAGCTGACCAATCAGAGAGCCCCCAGTCATAGCGACCGCTGCTGGGCTACTTCTAGTTAGACAAACTTTCTCCTGGGCGAAGTCTTTTCAGAGCACTGTGAGATTTTGACCTTGATTAAGAGACCAAAGGTGGTTAAAAGGAGCTCGGGGTGTCTGACAGAGGCACTCTGAATATCCACATTGTGATCTGGGAGGGAAGGAGCCTGGAGATTTACTCTAACCTAGCAAAAGTACTCTCTGGTGAGGGCGTGGCTTGACAGAGGGTTACTTCCTGGTGAGGGCGGGGCTTGACAAAGGGTCAATTCTCTAATTGCTCTTTGAATATTCCTGCTATAATATTTCTGTTTTGAATACATTATTGATGTCACTCATGGAGGTCAATATTGTCGTTGTGTGGTCGTCACGGTAACACGTTACATCAGTGACTTGTGTTATTTAAACATGACACCGTCTCACTGTGATCAATCATCCGTCTGAGCTCGCAGCACACAAGGCGAACATGAACGCCTGCATGCCAGACCTTGCTGAGGATCATGGGAAATGTAGTGCACAGCTTCTTTTCCAAAAACAAGGTGTTTTTTAAAAGATACAATCTGTTATTTTAATGATCGATAGCTTTAAATGAACGACCTCCGTTTCATCACACAGGTGTGCGGGAGAGCAACGCACTCAGCAGCGGTTGCAGCAACCACCTGCATACAAACTAAGCTGCAAAAACAGGATGGCAACGTTTATGTTTGGAAACATTGTCCTGCTTTGCACAAGTTAAGACGGCGTGCAGAAGGGTGCTGCAACCCGACATTGTTGGGTGACTACAACGACTGTTTGTTGCCATGGTTTCAAACAGCTAAATCAAAGGTGAATATTCTGTATCATGACGACGCGGTCACACAGAACAGGTGCTCCCCGTCAGTTAAAGGGCCAGTCCACTCGTGCTACACGTGAAGCTCTGTATACTAAACAGGACCAGTGAAGAGGTATGATGTCACCTTTAACCTGATGATGTCATCAGTCCAGAACACTACCCACGTCTAACATACCGTCACGTTAACTGAAGGATGTTATTGTTTTTTTTACCAGACTGTGAGGCTTTAATCAGAAATTGTTGCTGGTGCATTCTAGGAAATGTAGGATCCAGTGTTTTAAACCTTAAAGGCAGGACGTGTTGTCGGGAGGTCGTGTGTTTACTCTCAGGGCTGTGGTGCGTTTAAGGTGCTCATGTTGAGTTGAGAACTTTATTTCAAGCGTCTACAGCGGCCTGTTGGATGAGAGCAGCAGTGTGACTGTGTGCGGGAGCTTTAATTCTCAAACTTTATTGATCCCTGCTGGAGCTTTATTGGGTCTTTATTGATTGATCCCTCCGACCGTCCTCGTCTCCACCCAAAGCAGCGAGAGATATCGATCGATAACTTTATTTACACACAGAGAGAAACAGCTCATCAGCCACATGAGGAACAACATCAACAACAGATCACTGCAGTGTTGCAACAGCACACACTTACATCTGTCATGAATCAACCACAACAACAGCGTGAACATGTGGCGCCCCCGCCTGGCTGTGAGGGAGCAGCACAGGCTGGGCTTTACTACAGAAAATGGTAGATTGGGTATAAACCTGGCTTCTCTAATGGCCTCCTTGTGAGCCTGGAACATCTTGACGTTGTTCATGTTGGACTGCCAGTACTTCACGTAGCCGCCGTGGTCCGCCGTCAGCATCCACATGTCGTTATGAGACCAGGTCATGGCCCGAACCGGACTGTCGTGGGCCTGCAGGAGGGGGGGAAGAGGAGAGCAGATGGTCAGTAAGGCGGACTGGTTTTAAAGCTGCTGGAAATATGGCGGTAAGAAAGAATAAATGATATCAGAGTTCAGAGACTCTGTTGTAGTCTTCATGACTTTAATGAACCAGGTCAGTTTTACGGTTTGACCAGAACCAACACAGGAGGCTAACAGGATGCTAACTACAGCTATCAATAACTGTGATATGATTCTAGTTAAACTCCAACAATATCAAGATCCTGTTTGATACCACAGTAACAGAGACAGAAGTCATTGTATAATTTGTTGTTTTAACGGTTTTGACTTTTATTTAGTCGTCGACCGCTCCCACTAATACAGCCGTGAAATATCACTCGTCCTGATACACCAATCAGATGTCCCCATATTGAGATGGGGCGTGGTAGTAAGGTAGCAAGCGCCTTTCAAGTTAGATTGATTCTGAATCACTAACATACACAAGGTGGTGAATACAAAATAGGTCAGTACCCACGTGTCGTGATTCGACGGCGATTATGGGCATGCACTTTTTTTATGTGCAGAGTAAGAACATTTCTACGCTCATATTTGTGAATCAATCAATGGCTGGGCGTCACCACAGGAGGTTTAATATGTTTTACATTTACACACACCATGTGAACTGGGAGGTCACTGGGAGGTCATTGGACACGAAGGAAACGCATCAACAGTGGATACGATGATCACACCTTTAGGTAAAGGTAAACAGACGTACAGGTGAGTGATTCATACAGGTGAGTGTTTACCTGAAGGATGGTCTCAAAGTTAAAGGTGAGGCCGTTCCACAGGGTGAACTCTCCACTGGAGGCCCCGGTGACCAGACGCCGACCTTCAGGAGTCCACTGCACACACACACATGGGAGACACACAAACAGTTCACACTAAATACAGCAGGAATGTTTCACCTGAGACGCTGAACGCCACCAGGTGTGTTTGTTAATAAATAAAAAGAACCCTGGGGTACAGTGAGGAGGACGTGGGGGGGTTATCTTTTTATTGCCCCCTGTTTTTCATAATTACTGTAATTAGTCTCTCTGTGAGTCGCTCTAACAGGTGAAAGTCACCTGAGGAGATCAGTAAAGCTTCCTACAGCTCAGAGCTGCTCATCTCACAAACATCCTGACGTCTGCATCAGCTTTCAAAAGAAAACCTCCAGAGAATAAAAGCTCTGCTCAGATTATGTAAACAGGAAGTGATGCAGCAGCAGCTCACCCGGATCACAAACACGGGACACTTGACTTTGTTGGTGGAGGTTCGGACGAACTTTGTGGTGACGGCGTTCATCGGGTTGCTCTGCATGCCCAGAGGAGGAACCAGCTGAGGGAGACACACACACACACACGTTAAATCTCTCCATTCTTTCTTTGACTCAGAGCAGAATATGTGCAGGGTTTGAGTGATAAATAACAGGACCAATTCATCGATGGTTTTAACTGTAGCTGTTGTTTTGCCTGAGACTCGTAGCTGTAATTTTTTTATTTCAGATTATTGATGAACAGAAACTGAACCCGGGTGAAAAGCAGTGCGGACACTGTTTCAACTTCGAATGTACCTAGAATACGACACCGTAACATTCAAACAGGTTCTTTATATTCAGGATATTACCTGCGGATGAGAACACCTGGAAAGAGCGTACAGACGTTTATGTTACACGTTAATATTTGTGAGCCAGCTTGAAGAGTTGCAGGTTTGTGTCTCTCCACCAATCAGCAGGCTGCTGTCTGCAGAGAGACGAGTCTCCCTCATGTCAGTTTGTATCTCCTGAATCACGCCCCCAGTGGCTTCATCCACAACATGACTTCATTTACTGACAGTGCATGAAATGGTCAAGTCACGCTGAGAGCGCCCTCTGCTGGATCAAACTGCAAACTACTGCAGGCAGTCTCATTACAGTTCAGGAGTGTGAACTTTCTCCCCAGGTTCAAATAACTGTTTGAAGTTTGAATACAAAAGACAGCCCTAGTGATAAGAAGGGTCGTAGTAGTGATGAATGAGCAGAAGGAGGTGTTCACCGACTCTCTGTATGGCGCCTGCTCAGTCAGGTTATTCAAATCTGCATGTTGGCTGCATCCGCTTGCTGTCAGCTCTGCTTTTCTTCAGAAGTTTGACCTCAAAGACCAAACACTTCATATACTTTTTGATTTCCTGACTTATACATGTCACAGATTCACAGTAAAAAGCGAGGGGAGATGTGCTGCGTCCCGGCAGCCAGTGTGAAACCCGGGTAACAATCAGTGCGACTGAGCTGTGAAGGGTTTGATGCTCGGACTCACCTCGTTGTAACACCCTGCATCGGGCTGCACGGCTCTGAAGTCTCGGTGGTCTCGCTGCCACAGACGATTCTGAGAACACATACAGACACGTCAGATCGAACCAGCAGAAGCTGCTGAACTGGTCCCAGTAAGAGGAGCTTTACATGTTTCATGGTGTGGTTAATGTTTCATCGAAGCGCCTCCTCCATGGATTCAAACCTGGGCTCAAGTTTCACACTTAAAGGAGCAATATGTAACTCTGACACCTAGTGTTTAAAATGGGTACTGCAGTCCAAATTCTAAACATTGCAGAGAGCTGTCCCCCCCCCCCCTCTCTAGAGTGGATGCTCACGCAGGTCACCATGTGGTGGACACTGAAGCTTCAGTGTTTATCCAGCTCTGCATCGGTCTGTAAACCTTTCTGCGTTCTAAGTTTTACAGTTTACAGAGCAGCGGTGTGAGCAGGTGAACATGTGTTTACCTCCAGGTGTCTGATGACTGACGGGTTGTAGTCGATGGTTTTGCGGTTTACGGCCTTCCTCATGCGCTTCCCGTCGAAAGTGAGCTGCTGCATGGCCTGCTGCTGGGCGAAGTCCGGCCGCTTGTAGAACACCTGCCGCGGCGCCTGGTGCTGGAACCGCGGCATGTGGAAAAACCGCTGCGGCGAGCCGATGTCCGTCGCCATGGTGACAGCTATACCTGCAGGATGGGAAAACAGACGGTCCAAACAATCAACACGAGATGACAAAGACAAAAGTGTGGGATAGAGAAGTCACGATAGTTTCAAACTTCACCACAACAATAAAAAACAACCAATATCTTTCACTTGTAGGTCGGTGGACTCGCTGCAACTCAGCGGTGAAGTAGCATCGTTGTTTTTGTTTGGTTTGTTTTGCTTTCACGCTGCAAATTTTGAAACGCACCGAAACTGTCACATGTTGTGCACCGAAGCCTCCGGCCACTAGTTGGCCCTGTAGCTCCAGTCAGTGGCTGCTGCCATCCGGCCTAATGTTGAACTATGACCCGAAGTGACAAACAGGACAGTGGAAGAATGGCGTCCTGTAGCACAGTGCAGTTTGTCAGTGTTGGCAGATGGACGGGAGCGATGTGAAACCATATTTAGCAGACGTGGACGTTAACCTTACTGAAGGCTGGTGTTGTTAGCGATGCTAACATAGCCACATGATTAGCCACTCTGCAAACCTATTTGACATGTTACGGACATCCAAATTTAACCCACAATGCACTCTGTTTGGTTCACTTTTTGGGTCTGGACCGCATTCTCACCTAGGGTGAACAGAAGTCTGTTGCAACTGGAAGCGAACCAAGACATTCACACCTTCCCCAAAACAAACGGACGGTCCGACAAAGTTCGCCAGAGTCGATTCAAACGGACAAACAGCTCAGGTGTGAATACACCTTTTCTGATTTTTTAAGAGAAGCCAAAACAACTTGAGACACGTCACAATTTGTCGACCCGTGATTCTGAACAGACCAACGCTGCTCTCTGTTCCTCTTGCAGCAAAGGTCACTCGTTCTGCATATCGCTAAGACATGGCGCCCGTATATACAGAGGAAAGCCTCCATGCCCCAGGTATGAGCTACGCAGCCACTAGTATTCAGCTGAAGTGTCTTTACCTCGTCTGTACCCAAAGGGACACTCGCACTCTAAACTTACAGGGAACACTTACACACGGCGACTTGTCCCGGACCATGTTGCAGCATTGCCCCCCTCCACATTCCCACGCTGGCCTGCACTCACTCTGCTCCAGGACTAACCAGCCTGAGCGCGGTCACCTCTTGTACATCACATCATATTACAACACATGCATGGCTTTACATGATCATGAAGCGGGCTTAGTTTACAAGACAGGCCGAATATAAATAATAATAGGGGACGCACGGTCGAGTCCGCACATCAGAGAATGTGCTTGTGCTCTTGCATGAGTAACTGTACCGTGCCGAAGCACACCTCTTCAAACCGTGCCAGGTCATGTGACTCCACCTGTTAACACCTGGACACACGGGACAGGAGTTAATGCATCAACCAATCATACGTCAGCTGCACAGCAAACAGTCTCCGTACGACGGGACAGACAGACAGACAGACAGACAGACAGACAGACAGACAGACAGACAGACAGACAGACAGACAGACAGACAGACAGACAGACAGACAGACAGACAGACAGACAGACAGACAGACAGACAGACAGACAGACAGACAGACAGACAGACAGACCGTTCGGTACAGGTTTATTTATTGAAAGTAGTGAATTTTTGTTTATTTATTTTAATTTTTGAATTGATATTTCCCTAGTTTGTATATGAGCTGCCAGGGTGAAGCACTTTATTCTTTATTTTATACCATACAGCAGGAACGTGTATGAATTTGTTTTTGCTTCAAAGTAAAATAAATAGTTTTCAAATGAAAAGTAGCTCTCTTCTTAATCCCTTGCTGTTCTGTCAAATTTGCTTAAAACACTTAACACTGGAAACACTTTAACGGCCCGGACCGTCAGAACCGAACCGTGAACATAACACTGAGGTACAGACAGACAGACAGACAGACAGACAGACAGACAGACAGACAGACAGACAGACAGACAGACGGGGCTGATATGATGACCAGTCTCACAAACTGTCTTCATGTCATTATTACAGATTAAATAAACTCGTCTGTTACCGACCATTTCACACCGAAGGAGGAATCCACAGAGAGACTGGACTCTGTGACCTCTGCGCCTCGTTAAAGATACAGATATGTGAACTCTTCTTCTGTGTTTACACACACCACATTGACCACAGACATGATGCTCAACATGCGTGTTCTCAGAAAATATCCACACGTGAAGCAAAGTGATGACCTCACAGCGAGGAGACAAAAAGCTGTATGCCAGCAGGGGAGCGCAGCGCTGTGTGTTCCTGCGTGTCTGACTGTGTGTGTGTGGAGATCCAGCTGTGCCGTGCTTCTGCAACACAATGTGATTTAACAGACTGGGGCACCAATATTACGGCAGACGGACACAAACAGTTAAAGCAACCTCGGTGTTCATGCGTTTCTTTTAATGACAGCTTTCCTGTTCTATCAGAAAGATATCCTTAAGAGACTTCAGTTGATCTGGCGCTATAAAGAAAGTTAAATTAATATAATGGTAGGGAACACACCGTATCGGTATCTGATGTTTTCTCTCCTCAATATCGGCCCCAAAAATCTCAAATCAGTCAGTCCCTACATCGAACCTAAGCTAGACTCATCACTGCACTTTCTTCCTGTAATGATTTATCAGAGTTATACAAAGATTCACGCTATTCAACTTCACTATGAGATCCAGAACAAAAACTCGTCTCCACTCTCAGTCACTTACTGCTCTCTAGATCAAAGATGCAACACGAGTCAGGATCGCATCACCAGATCTCTTTATCCCAGTACCGGTGTTATGAGGAGAACTGCAGCCACCTTGTTGGTCAATCTCATCTCTGGGGCCGACTTACAGAAACCGCTCTAGTCTGAGATCATACTTTTACACGTGCACCAAACTCTGGAGTGAGAGCCGACATTTTATCAGGACAACAACCTCAGTTATACATTTCAAAAAGACTAACAGAGCTCAACAGCGACCACCCGCTATTTCAGCAGCTCTGGTTCCAGAACTACATTTCCTCCGTTCAAAGTTCACAAAAACTTTATATCCAGAGATTGAAGCGTGTTACCATGACAACCAGTTACCTCCATTCCTCGTGACTATAAAACATTTGATTCGGCGCCAAAAAAGTAGTTAAAAAACTGAGAAAAGGGCAAAGGTAGAAAACTGTGCATGTTTTATAAACCCAGAGGCATTGAACTACACATCCCACAATGCACTGCGAACGATCCCTCTTCTTAATGTAACTTTATGCTGCGTTCCAGTTACCTCAGAACTCGGATCTTGGAGCTGGGAATGACTTCACACCCAAGATAACTGCGGTCCAGGTGCAAGTCAGAAAAGCAACATGGACGCCTCCAGGAGTACCTTTGTTATGTTAGCTAACACCAGACGATAACACACTACGTGATAGTTTCTGACTGAAAATAACATGACAACACCTCCACGATGAGAGAACGTACACGATACAATCGGTGTGATGATGTAATTACACAAAAAGATGATTAAGCTGCTAATAAACAAAACAGTTACAGTCTAAACATCTGTCGATGCACATAGCAGCCATATTGGATTTGAACTCGGGCTGCTGAAGGTCCTCCGAGTTTCCGAGTCAGAATTCCGACTTCAGGGGGGCGTTCCGGATGACGTATCAGACCGGCAACTTGGAATTTACGACTTCCGAGATCAACTGGTTAGCAGCATTAGTCGTTATTGTGTTTATACTGGTAATATGTGAATATATAAATTACATTCAAAGCGGCTTTACAAGGTTATTAGTACATTTACTGATAGCTAACTAACTAGCTAGCCTGCTGGCGAAACTATCCCATTCAGCGGCACTGAGGTGGGAAACATTTCCAAGCTCCACCAATCAGAGACGTCGCTGTAACACTCTAGGATCGTGGGTACTAGTGTAGTTCTTTTCCCGAGATCACGAACAAACTGTTTTTATCTTAAAACGAGGTTGATATCAAACAAACGTGCGTCTCCTACAGGAGCAGAAACCATGGTTTCACACTCAAGTTACTCGTAGTCAGTCTACCTGTGATAATTATGACGTCATGGCTGAGCATCGAATCCGCTATGGAGAAAATGAATGGGATATTTACGTCTGGAACCACACTGTTGAGCTCTATGCACGCCACCTGATGGATGGACAAACTTGAACTAACTGATTTAACTCAGTTACCCCCCCCTCTCTCTGAGTGTCTGTGCTGCTCAGTCTGGTTTAGTGTCTCTGTTGATGGGAACTTTGTTGTTTATGTTCTGCAGAACAGGAACTTGCTCTAAACCAGTTTTAACTCAGTCAGACCCGTTTACCTGCAACTCTTGTTAGGTTATGCTTAATATTTTCCTGTTTAATAATAATAAAAGAAACATTCTGATACAGCCGACCATTAAAACGAGATTACACCGTTTTAAAAACAAGTGGTATCACACTTTACTGTCTGCAACACGAGGGGTCTCTGCTGCTACACACAGCTAATGCTAATTCACCGTGAGCTTTATTACAAACACAATCACACACGGCCATAGGGTTTAAGACACCCAATGAGAATAATCTTTGTGTGATTCCCTAGCAGTCAAAAGTGTTTATTATCAAAAGTTCTCACTCGTTTCTGCCCTGAGATCATGCTGCTAACACCGTTAGCTTTGTGCTAACATGCTAACTGCGAGCAGGAACATCAGACTGTAAACACGCTGCTGCTGCTCTCTGTCATTGGACTAAGATTACATTTGAAGTGTTAATTTAAAAACTACAGAGCGTCAGAGTTCTCAGAGACTGTGTTGTCTTTAGGACTGGTTCGTCGTGTTTGGTACACAGAGTTTAATGGCGGCCCGGTGCTGGAAGTCGTTGCTACAACAACGCGCTGCGGCTAAAAGACTCACCTACAATCTCCGCTGCAGAGTTAGCTATCTAGCTGTCATTAACGGGCTAGAGTCTTCCGTTAATCTTTCCCCTGATGAATCATGAACGTCTCAAACTTTATTCAACTTATATTCAGAAGGTTTGTCACGTTAGCCACCAGCAGACTCCATCATGACGCCTCTTCTCCTTCTTCTCGGCCCTGCAGTGAAGCATCACGGGAAGTTTTCACAACGGGCGGGAGTTCGCGCCGTCATCGCGCAAAGGATTAGGGGAAAGTGAGTTCGAAAACACAATATCGCTACCTCTCGGCGCTGTTATAGTCTTTATACTTCGTGTTACATTCAAACGATCATCTGTAGGGCCTAGTGGTTAACCAACTGTTAAATCTTTCTCTGTTATCTCATCTTCTGGCTTTGTGAATATTAAGCTCCTTGTGGCCCAAAGAAGCAACTTCCGGTGCTGAAGCTTACAATCCTGCAGTTCCTCGAGTGTCCACTAGAGGCTGCCTGCAGAAGCACAGGAAGTCACATACACACCCATTCTAAAAAGCCTGTTTTTACAGCAGACATTAACATGTTTACAGCCTGGTTCAAAAAACCAAATAGGTCTGATTAGCTCATGTCTCGATCGGCACACACTGTACGGGGGGTGAATGTTTTGATGACTCATCAGTTTTGATTTGATGAAGGATAAGAGTTATTCACAATAAGGCGTGTAGCTGACCTGATTGACAGGTGGGCGCGGTGTAACGGTTTGTCAGGAGGCTTAAAACCCGCCTCAGCTCCAGCTCTCAGCCTGTCGTTAGGTTGACTGAAAGTTAGGCTGAGACAGCATTTCCAGCACGGAGACCGCCATCGATGGGACTCCAGCGCCCCCTGCAGGAACAGACGGGTGACCTCACTCAGGCTTCATGTATTAATATTTACAGTCTATGATTGGCCCTGAAGTGTAAAACAAGACTTCAAATCAGAACACAACAACAAATCACAAAACATATCGTCATTTACCTCTATAACAGAACACGTAGATACTCGCATGATTCGTCATCTCTGTTGTCCTGCTCTGCATCCTTCGTTATTGTTACTCTGTCTGGCACCAAAGGCGAACAAAGCATGTACACACGGTTAAAAGGACGGACGTTGGTTTGCTGAATCAGCCACGATCCATGTCACCCACCAGAGGATAGAGGCAAGTGACGTCAGCCCGATTAAAAGATAACATCATCTCATTTAAGTTAGCAAGTCACAGAAGCTAAGCTGCTATCTCATATGAACCCTGTTTAATGCTCATTAACGTTTATGAGAGGGTCTGTGTTCTGACTCTGTAGGTCACCTCTTCAGGTAGCTCAACGTGTCACTGAGAGTACAGTTAGCTTAGCTCATTTAGCTTTATGAGTGTGTCTATGTTCTGACTCTGTGAGTTCACCTGTTCAGGTAGCAATGTTTGGGTCCAGAATGACAGGACTGTAGGAGACCATGTCCTTCATCTTGTTCCAGATGTTGAAGCTCAGGTTGCCCAGGTGTTTGGCCTGGTCTATCAGAGCTCCTGAGGGGAGCTGTGGATCCTCCAGCAGGGGGCGCTGCTGGACTCTTTCCACTGCAGCCTTGTAGTTTTTCAGGAATGAGACGTCTGCAGCTCTCAACTCGTCCTCTGTGTCTCTGACTGTGAGTGAAAGAGCTGCTATCTCTCTGCTCAGAGCCTCCATCTCCTCCTTCATCCTCTGACTCTTCTGCTCCTCTTCCTCCCTCAGTGCACACAGCCTGGCCTCCTCTTCCTCTTCTAGAAACTGGTGAACGACACACACTGGCTCCTGATGGTCCAGACAGAAGAGTTTGAGTTTCTCAGAGTGCAGACTGCAGAGATCCTCTGAAGCTCTCTGATCTCTCTCCTGCAGAAAACTCTCACAGAGGTTCTTTAAAGCAAAGTTAGGAGGTAAGATATTTTTTGAAAGTCTCCTCTTACAGAGAGGACACTCCTGGTTCTCCTTCTCCTTCCAGCAGTTCTGCACACACACTCTACAGAAGCTGTGGCTGCAGGTCAGCATCACTGGATCTTTAAAGATGTCGAGGCAGACCGGACAGCAAAGGTCTTCCTCTAACTTGGACGCCATTTTATCTCAGAGTCAAGCTGAAGACGAAGCAGAAAAGAGAGTTACTTTCCCCTTAAATGTTTTTCTTTGAAACTCTCGTTCAGTTTGTGGATTCAGTAGCAGGTTGAAGTGTTAGTATTCCCAGTAGCCTATCCCAGACAGTATAAACTACCAGTATCCCCTCCTCCTGTCCTTTCTCAGTGGAAGTCGTGCTGGTTTTTGTCTGGAGGTCGGTCCGTCGGTCTGTCAGTGGCTGCTTCTCACCATGTCTCTTATTTCTAGTTTCCTCGCTCCTCGTTCCTCGCTTGAACCGGATGTTGATCCGTGCCGCCATGTAAAGACGTCTCAAGTCTCTAATTTCGGCACTGAGGAGTGAGGATCGAGGAAACATGAGAGCATCTTTCCAGGAAGTATTTTTTTTTTGAATAGCCTATATCACTAATGGATTGGACGATGCAGCGGATCAGACTTCAGTTAACCTTATCAACATCAGCGTTTATAACGGAGAAAAGATGGACATTAAAAAGACGCTAAACGGACACAATTCTAAAATTCACTTAGATGCTTTTATCCAAAGCGACGTACATCAGAGAGTAAGTACAACACAAGCAAGGATCTAGAGAGGAGGAAACAATGTCAGTAAGTGCAAACGATCAGCTTTCGATTGGACACACAGGTGCTGACTGGCAGTGAACAGAGGCAAACATTGACAGCAGTTCTTAAGAGCTCTAACCAGTATAGAAACCATCTTAAAAGTCGTTGTTATCAAACAAAACCATCATCATTACCATCATCATCATCATCTATCGAGACGATCATCATCATCCTCATTAAGGTCGTAGGTGTTCATAAAGAGCTGGGTCTTTAGCTTTTTCTTAAAGGTACAGAGGGACTCTGCAGATCGAATGGAGTTTAGAAGTTCATTCCACCACCGGGGGGCGACAGAGGAGAAGAGTCTAGTCCTCGTCTTTGGACCCTGTTGTGAAGGTTGGATCAAACGCCTTTCATTGGCAGAGCGTAGTGGTCGGGAGGGAGTGTAGACCTGAAATAGAGAGTTAAAGTAAGGAGGAGCCGTTTTTGTTGCTGTTTTGTAGGCGAGCAGCAGAGTTTTAAATTGAATGCGAGCAGTGACTGGGAGCCAGTGTAAGGAGATGAACAGCGAAGGTACATGAGCTCTTTTTGGAAGGTTGAAGACCAGTCGTGCTGCTGCGTTCTGTATCATCTGCAGAGGTTTGGTTGTGCATGTAGGAAGACCTGCCAGTAGAGAGTTGCAGTAGTCTATGCGTGATAGCACAAGAGCCTGTACCACAAGTTGTGTAGCATGTTCTGACAGGTAAGGTCTGATCTTCCTGATGTTGTACAGGGCTAAACGACATGATCGGGCAGTCGAGGCTACTTGAACCTTGAAGGTTAGCTGGTCATCAATCATGACACCCAGGTTCCTGCAGACTTTGTGGGCATGAGTTGTGGGCATGACACATCGGATATTTCAACAGACTGACAAACGACTTCTTCATTTTTAGGCTATAACAGAGTTTTTTTCTTATCATGATCAGTCAGACTATTCCCCGTTTGAATGTGATCATAAAGAGAATGACAGTCTGATTCAGAGGGAGTCTGTCAGTCAGTCAGAAGCACGTTTTATATTCAGCATTATGTTAATGAAGTTTAGAATCAGACTAATCATTAATGATCGTGTGTTAGGACAAGTTTAACACACTGACACGCAAAGTGACGCAAGAGAAGAATCAGCCAACATGGCCGCGCTGCGCCCCCTGCAGTACAGAAGAGCAGGCTTTTCAGAGTCAGTCTGTGCAACTAGAGTGCTGTAGCAGACATGATGTTTGTTCTGTGGACAGTTTCTGAGGTAAGTATTGTGAGTGGGAAATCTGCTCAGCTTTTGGAGGTCATGTCAGAAATTAGTAAATTAAAACAGCGATTTAACATCAATAAATGGTCACTAAATTTGAACAAGACTAAATTCATGTTGTTTGGAAACTGTAAGATTCCAGAAATTCTCCTGACCTGGTTGTTCACCCATAATCATTAACAGCGGGAGAATAATTCTGTCAGACTGGATGGGGTGCGGGGGTCTCCTGAGGTAAGACGTGACGTATGGAAACAACGCGGAAGTTGCGGACGAAGCTTTAAAACTAAAATTGAGTGACTCATAATCTAAAACTTACTGAAGAAGTATTTATTAAGGTAGTGAGGTTTATTCCTCTAGATAACACAGCTGGGGATGAAACTTTATTATTTACCTCTATGCAAAAAACAAAAAAAAACATGCGTGACGTCACTGCTGGGTCTGTCCAATCAGAGCAGTTGTTCCGCGCTGATCAGAGGGAGCACGAGACCAGCGTTCTGAACGTCTCGAGCGCTTTCTCCTCCTCCGCCAACCGTCACCGGTAAGTTCACCGATTTCTGCCGTTAAACCCGACCAAGGAGCGGCTAAATACCTGGTAATGTAACGACGGACGGCCGCCACCGGCTACGTTACTTTTTCCCGGTTAAAGTCCCGGTTTGATCTCTGTTTCCTTTATGTTCGGCTCCTAACGGCTCCGTTTAACCTCCGCTAACGGCTAGCTGCTGCTAAAGCTAGCTGCAGTTTTAGCTCGTTAACCATTAGCTGAAGGATAAGTTGATGTTTAACCCTCAGGCATCAGTTTAATTTACTACCCCAAGTCATTTAGGACAAAAATATCCACTTCAAAAAAACTGCTATAAAAATAGAACAGGTTCATATTATTTCTACTTTTTCTGCATACATCTCTTAAAGAGGACATATTCTCCTCCTGTTCAAACAGTCCCTGTGGTCTGTGCTGTGCTTTAAAATATAACATGAGTCATTTAAAGGTTAAATTCCTAAACATAATTGAATGTTTGGTAGTTTTGAGCGGGGCTGAAGTTGTTTAAGAGAGTGTTTGTATTTTAGTTTCAGTTAAAGAAAATGTTTTCTACATTTTAGTTTTGAGTTTATCATTAACGATGATACCTCCGAGCTGCTAATTAAACATAACTGTTGAAGCTTACAGTTATAAGGACACAGCTTACAGCAGCACTGAAGCCCAACAGTGATCACCTTTCTATTTAAAGGGAGGGTGTGACTTAGGGGGGTTCGGTTCTCAGTTTTGAAGCTTTGGTTGGGAACATGTTCGATGCAGTAAACGGACCTGATGCAACACTTTGTTCTTTTTAACATTTATAACTTCCTTTTACACACTTTCTTAAGTGCAGCATCCACAGTTCAGACTTGTACACCTGCTCAGGTTTCTTTTTAATAACATTTTAAATTACACTTTGTAAAAAAACATCAAATTAAATATACTTATGCTGCAACATTCAACCAAAAATAAAATAAATGATGAAATAAAGTATTTTAGAATGAAATAAGATAATCAATATAGCCTATATACAAATATGTCTTTTAAATTGTAGAGACAAACACTGACACTGACCTGGTTTATGAAGCCAGCACTTTTCTGAATGCCCTTTGAGCACATAATAAACCTAAACATCACGTCTGGAACAGTAGAGTTTCATCACACAACTATTCATATTTCCCTCTGTC
>CM036544.1:31069603-31084603 GCA_020745685.1 Tautogolabrus adspersus
TGGCAGCAGATCAAGAATCCAGAGCTGGTCAAAGGTCCCTGGACTCAGGACGAGGACGAGAGGGTGACACACCGCACACTCACAAACTCTACTGCTGCAGTATACTTATACTATATTATACTGCGTACTGTACTATGCATGATAGGAGAAAATATGCAGTGATAACATTTTTCTGTCTGTCTGCTCTTCAAGAAGAACACCTGTGTTTGCAAAATGTCTCTTCTACACTTAAAATAAATCAGAAAACTGTTTTTCCTCCATTAAATTAGCAAGAAATGAATCTAAGAGAACTTAATAGTTAGCTTTAGCTTCATCTGACTGCATCAACATGGTGTGAGAGCATGAACAGTACAGCGTTCTAACAGCACGGGACATGAGTGAGCGTCAGCGACAAAATCAGCTTGATTCTACTGTTTCACATTGGAGTGTCCTGACTTCCCGCTAGGTGACGCAGCAAGTCGCTTTAACCCCGATGCCCCGTTTCTATTTCCTCTCTGCCGCTTGTGTAGAAGGACAAGGAACGAGGAGGGAGGGGGCTCTACAAGGCACTGTCACTCTCTCTCCCTCAGCAGAGCGCGTTAGCTTGTTTTACAAAGTGGTGATAACGGTGCATTAATAATATCCGCATCATGATTGAAATGTTGACCTTTGACCTGTGTGAACAAACACAAGACAAAAACTTTATTCAGTTCGCAGCGAGCCGTTTATTGACGAGCCTGAGTGTAGTGAGTTGAGTCAACAGCTCGTCAATACAAAGAACCACACTACCGTTTTTCCTCCTTCAAAATTAAAGCACCACACTTCAGTTAGTCCATCCTTCAAAATAAAAGTACAACATGTTATAATGTTTACAAGGGGAAACTGAAATTCACAGAGCAAAGTTAATGGATGCAGTGTGGACAGCGAGCGAGCGAGCGTGCCATGTGACATGATATCCAACGTGAGCGTGCTGTTAGGACACGGTGTAACACACAGGTCTCCGTACAATTGGTGGAACGTTGACGTGCTAAGTGAGAAAGCGTTTCTTAAAAAATGAAGTGTTCTTTTTTATCAATTTCATAAATTGAGACTTTCATGATGTGTTTATCACGATAATGATAAAATTGTGATTATTGCTCAGCCTTAACTAGAATGCTCTGACTAAGAGGATGAAACCCTCCCACTGTAAACACGTTACAGACCTGATACAATGCTACTGAACTACTGTACTACACTACCACCACCTATAACAACCTTACAAAGTTACTTTCTAACCAGGCAGCTGCTAAATGTGTCACTTTAGTATTTGATCGAGGACTCTTTGACCGTGAACCTAGACTTGCTGTTCTTGACTCTGGACTCGTTGGTGGATCAAAAAGCGTAGTGTACTGGTGATGTCCTGTACAGACTTGTTATAACATTGTGATGTCACTTCCTGTGCAGCTCATTGATCTGGTGCAGAAGTACGGAATGAAGCGCTGGTCACTGATTGCCAAACACCTGCACAGTCGGAACGGGAAGCAATGCCGGGAGCGCTGGCACAACCACCTGAACCCGGCGGTGAAGAAGAGCGGCTGGACCCTGGAGGAGGACCGCGTCATCTGTGAGGCGCACAGACTGCTGGGAAACCGCTGGGCCGACATCTCCAAGCTGCTGCCCGGCAGGTAAGTAGAGCACCAGGTGTGAGTCTGACCAGGTAGACTCTGCAGGACCTGAAGCAGCTCCTGTGTTTGTTTTCAGGACAGATAACTCCATCAAAAACCACTGGAACTCCACCCTGAAGAGGAAGGTGGAGAGGGAGGGATACCTGCAGGTCCTGCACCTCTATAGCTCCTCCATCACCTCCTCGAACTGCTCCTCTAACTCCTCCTCCTCCGTCAGACCTTCACCTAGCATGGCCGACATCTCCACAAAGGTCACAAACCTCCACCCATCATCCTCAACCCGTACCTTTCTAACAGAGATAACACTGTGGTTTCTCCTCCAGCAGGCAGACAGTCTGTGCACTGTGAAGGACGAGTCCAGCTGCACCTCTAGCGATCAGAGCGTTTGCCGTCTCCATAGCAACCTGGCCCACCTGTGCTCCCTCTGTGTCCCCGCCTCCTCAGGTTACGACTCCTCTCTGAGCATGTGCGAGCTGACGACGCCTGGGGAAGTGATGGAGGTGGTACAACAGACTTTATATTAATATAAAAACAGCTGTGTGGGTGTTTTCAGCCCTCTGATTGGTCTACTACTACATACAAAATGTTTACTATGTTTACAAAATATGTTTGAACATATGTTAGAAGAATCATTAGCTTTGTTTACATGGACACAAAGGCTAAATGTAAATACGTCAATCAGAACAGACTGATCTGATCCGGCTCATTCAGAAAGAACTTTCATTCCATATAAGGGCGCTGGTTTATACCGATCGTTTAATATGAATATCCGTGAACACGCCTGATCGATCGTGTCGTCCTTGACTGCATGACTGAAGGTCTACCTGCAGGACAGCTATGTGCTGCTGAGCTCGCAGCTTACTTAGCAAGAGAAGAAGAAAAACAAAACACAGGTATCCAGAGTCACAAACGTGAGGGGGAGCGCAGTGGATTAACTTCTGGAGACATGCACGGTGTTTCCAGACGGAGTCAACTTGCTCTGCGACTCTTTACGTGTTCACCAAAAAGTGACCGGATATAATATCTGAAAGTAAAGACACAGTGGGGCTGTTTGAGTTCTGCCTGAACTGGATCTCACTCCAGACGTAGAAGAGCGTTACTGACACAGGCCCATTAACAGAAACACCTACCTGACGTAGCACAGCAGGACAGAGATCCTTTTCTCACAGGCCTTTTTATTGTTTCTAAACAGGAAGGGACAGATTCTTTTGATGCTATTTCAGGCTGAGAAAACGGGCAGGAAGCTGCGAAGATGTGGGATTGATTTAATTCTGATTAGTTGTTTGATGTATGAACACACACGTCATGATCAGACTGTTTTATGTTGCATCCGTGTTGACAGTGAAGCTGGAATCCCCAATCAGAATGAGTTTAATGGGAGAGATGACATTTTGCACAAGTCACCAGTTACTGATACTCCTCACAGTTCAGGTTCAGTGACAGTGTCCTGTGGTCGTGAGTCACTGGGAGCTGTACTGCTGCACTTTACTGTTGGATCTTTTCTCTGACAAGTTTCAAATCTGACATTGTCCCAGAACCCGGAGGGCTGGAGCCGCGGCCCACAGGAAGTGACCTCATCGCTCGTCACCTGCCTGTACGGAGACGAGGCCGACCCGTCAGTTATGGATCTGAGCAGGAGTTATGTAAGATATCAGAACATGTTTCGCTTCCTGTCATCCATGTCAGTGAGCAGCTTTAGCACTAGCTCTTCAGCTAACATCTTTCTTCAACACAAACAATTCATTATGGAGTCACGGAAAAAAACTCCAGCGCACATCTAATTATTCACTGTTGACTTCATAATGAGAAGCAGCCAGTGTTCATGTGAGGAGCTGTTTTTATTTTCACCATCAACCATCGAACCATCCAACAAACAGAGCTTCAGTTTGAAGTGTGACTGATCCAGGAGAGCACAGCGATCGGAGGAAACATTTAAAGATCAGAGAAACGTAATCAACGCTAAACGAAGCTCTGCTTCCACTTAATGAGCTTAATGAGCTCTAAACAACTCCTGATGTTTACATGAACTAACAGAGATCTGAAAACACAAGATAAAAACCAGGATACTAAAGTCCATGTTTTCACGACCCTGGCTCTTAAGGCCTGACAAAACACGGAGACATACGGTTTACACCAGATTTCTAGGTTTATTAACCCCAATTTACAACTACACAACAACCAAACAATTCAATAATGGTGCTTGGTTGGATGCCAGAGATAGTGAGAGACGTCAACGGCCTGGTCTTAAATAGCCTGCACCTGGGAGGCCGGCCACGTCTGCCCAGGTGCGGCGGAACCCCGCCCACCAGCCACCTGCAGGAAGACAAACACACAGACAGCAAAACACACTAGCAGGCCCTGCTGTCAGGAGGGTCGTCACAATGTAAACACACTCAGTGAAACAAGACTCTGAAAAAGAGGGGCCGTGAAACCCGGTGTTGAAGACGCACTATTCTTCATCTAGAGTTGATTTGGCGGTAATCAGAGAACAGATCAGACAGTGACCTTAGAGAGGAGCTTAAAGCCCCCTCCTGGAAAACCTGGAACACAGTTGAACAGTTTTCCAAACTTTGAAAACGAGAGAAAAAGCAAAGAGGTCCTCTAAAGGTCAAAATGATGTGACGATCAAATCAAACAGTGACAACAGGATTAAGTCAAGGAAGGAAGACTTATTCCTCTGTTCCCTTTGTTCTCTTTCATTTTGAACTCTGTGATTGATGAGTATCCATGTTGAGGAGTTAATTATTAAGGACCATTTGTTGTCATCTGTATTCATATTCAGAGTAAGGCAGGTGCAACATACCTCTGCTGGCTCTTTATTCTTTACAGAGCCTCGTATTTAAGAGGTTATGAATACCCCAAACATGTAGCGTACTAATAGTGTTTAAATGAAGTCTTGTACATGTGCAGGTGTATTTGTATGGTTCTATGATCAGTTTGTCATCATTCATCAGCATGTCAGAGTTCTTATAGCCACAGACGGCCCATCGTTAGAGTCAGACCTCTACAGAAAGGAACATATGGACGCGATGTGTTCCTGTCATTTCTGCTAAACGGTCAGCTGTCTGACCTGTAGTAACTGCACTGTGTCTGTGTTGTTGTTGTGAAGGTTTCTGGTCTGAAGGAGCAGCTAGTGAACAGTGAGGGCGGAGCCTCCATCATTGACTCCTCCTCCTGGACCTGGAACAGTGCACAGGGAGCTCTGAGCTTCTCGCCCTCTGAGGTAAAAACGTGTGCATGTGTGAACATAAACTGACACACCCCCCCACCCCGACTTTAACCGGACTGTTTCCTCCTGGCCCCATGGCTACATTTCTGCATTAAGTCCAAGTGAGCTGAAGTCTGAACACAGCTGAAAATATTCAGGAAAATGAACCGTGAGCAAGAGGGGGTGATGGCGTTGATATCGGGTGACCGGTACGATCTTTGTGTAGGTAATAAAGCTGATATGACACTGTGAATACGTCCAATAACATTAAAAGGCAAATCAGTGTTTTACTCTGCTTCGCCCGCCATCTTGGATATCTTGTAAACATTACAACCTCAGTCTCTTTTTTATGTCATGTCTCGCCATCTGAGCGGGGATCGAAACAAAAACGTTTGAGCTTACCGATCCTGCAGCCGAGCCTCGTGGGTCCTGACACATGACGATGTATCTCGAGTCCAGTTAAATCAGGATGAATGTTTTATATCAAACCACTGGTGCACAAACATTCATCGATTGCCTGCTAAAGTTTGTTTAATGAAATATGATGCCAGCTTCAACTGCATCAACTACGGCTGCTGCTGACAGTCCTCGTCCGCTCACAGCAGCCGCAGTAAGAGCATCCAGACTTAAAAAATAAATAATCCAGTGCTGAAATCTGTGTTGTTTTCTACAGAATAAAAACCAGAGAGCAACCGTGACTAAACAAGGTGATATGTGGTGACATGTCGTGTTCAAGGTCGGCTCAGTAAAATAACTATCGGGGGAAATAAAAAGACATCATGCATGATGTGTTCAAATGTAATGACAAGAAATGGAAAAATTCAGCTTTGGCGAGAAACTTGTTTGGAGGAGAATGTGATTGTTCTTCTTGTAAATAAGACAAAAGAATCAACCGTGATATCACTGAAGACTCCGCTGGTGAAGGAGTATCGATAAGGGAATCAACCGCCCTTTTCAGACTGCTTTTTTCACCGTCACTAAGCTCAGCCATCATCACGTCTTTGTACGTTCATATTGATTCCATAACAGCGTAATATTAATGTCCCAGTCTGTGAATTCACATTGCATTTCGGCGTTGCAGAAGTACGGCACAGCAAAAGCTTCACATACACGCACAGTCAGGTGTGTGAGGGAGAAACTGAAAGATTGCAGGGGGAGACTGTCCTACGTGAAATCACAGAGAGAGAGAGAGTGAGCGAGAGTGTTAATCCCTGTACTGACACCTCAAAACACAGCACCACAAGACATGGACTGAATAAAAAGACCCACAGTAGAGAGAGAGAGTGGACTTGAATAAAACTTCTTTTCCAACCTGTGTGTGTGTGTGTGTGTGTGTGTGTGTGTGTGTGTGTGTGTGTGTGTGTGTGTGTAGTTCTTCAGTCTGTGTGGTTTAGATGATCTGAAGTTTCAGTGTCCGGCTCTGACCTCCACACCTGTCTGCGTCCTCAAACATGCCAGCAGCAGCAGCACAGAGCAGACGGACTCCTGTCTGCACTGGAGCAACAACACCAGCCAGTAAGTCGGGGGGGGGGTCTTCTACATGTTTGGGCTCTTAAGTCCCCCGTGCAGCAGGTAAACAGGCTATAACATCTGCAGCAGGTAGTTAGTCTTCTTCTGCTGCTTTAATCAGTCTGTCTGTTGACCTGAAGCTGAAGTGCTGCGTTGTGTTCAGGACCCCGTCAGAAATCAGAGATAGGATCAGAGTGTTGTTGATGTCGGCTCCTCTAACTCCAACTCCTTTGAAGAGCAGCAGCATCAGCCAGGAGGAGGTGAGAGGAGAACCCTGTATCCGCCTGTTTTCAGTGTTCACGTCACATTTCAAGTTCAACTTAAGAATCATGCAGACTTAATGAGTCTATGTTTTATAACTGTGTGTGTGTATTGTTCAGGCATCAGTGAGGTCCAGCAGGAGGATGACGCTGATGGGGGAGGAGCCAAGTGTTGATCCTGACAGTCAACAGTCCAACAGCAGCTCTGAGGTTTGCTTTGATCTGATTTCTATTTGACATGTTAAAAACACAGAACAACCAATACAACCACAATAAAAACAAAGACATGAAAAGGACACGCACACACAGAGCTGCTGACAAACATGCACACACACACAGAGATGCTGACAAACATGCACGCACACACAGAGATGCTGACAAACATGCACCGCACACAGAGATGCTGACAAACATGCACGCACACACAGAGATGCTGACAAACATGCACGCACACACAGAGATGCTGACAAACATGCACGCACACACAGAGATGCTGACAAACATGCACGCACACACAGAGATGCTGACAAACATGCACGCACACAGAGATGCTGACAAACATGCACGCACACACAGAGATGCTGACAAACATGCACGCACACACAGAGATGCTGACAAACATGCACGCACACACAGAGCTGCTGACAAACATGCACCGCACACAGAGATGCTGACAAACATGCACGCACACACAGAGATGCTGACAAACATGCACGCACACACAGAGATGCTGACAAACATGCACGCACACAGAGATGCTGACAAACATGCACGCACACACAGAGATGCTGACAAACATGCACGCACACACAGAGATGCTGACAAACATGCACGCACACACAGAGCTGCTGACACCAAGCGGCAGCCTCTAGTCTTGAAAAATGAAGCCAATGCGAAAGTGCAAAATCCATCAGTTGGTCGAGTGTCCGCTTGAGGCTGAACACCAGAAGTCACACATGACTGGCAAAAAAGCTGTTTTCACAGCAGAAATAATCATGTGTACAGCACATTTACAGGGGGGGGGTTAGACGAAACTAATTCGCTTTGATTTTGAAAAAAATATGTATTATCCATAGTTAGGCACGTAGCTGACATGATTGACAGGTGGGCGCGATTTAACGGTTGGTCAAGAGGCTTAAAACCCGCCTCATCTCCACCTGCCGATGATCCTCTGGGACCCCCTGCCGTAACAGATGGCTGACGGCTCTCAGGCTTCGTCCATTAATATGTACAGTTTTTGGCTGACACACAAACACACACAGAGCTGGTGACACACGCACAGATGCAGACACACAGCACTGGGTTGTGACCTATCAGGACCTGTTTATGTCCTCCAGGTGCAGGGAGAGAGTCTGCTGATCCCAGTCCCACAGGTCAACAGAGAGTCCAACTCCACCTCACAGACTCAGGGGGAAACCAGCTCCACATCACAGACTTGTGGGGAGTCCAGCTCCACCTCACAGACTTGGGGGGAGTCCAGCTCCACCTCAGAGACTGGGGGGGAGTCCAGCTCCACCTCAGAGACTCTGGGGGAGTGCAATGTCATCGTGGAGGTTCAGAGAGAGTCCAGCTCAGTGCTGGGCTGTGAGGAGCTTGGCTGCCTGATGTTGGAGGGTCAGATGGAGGTCTGGTGGTGTCAGCAGTCAGGGGGTCACCTGAACTCTCCTGAGACTTCTGCAGACAGACTGAACCCGCTGGAGGTAAGGACCCTCCGATACCTGGACCCTGAGCTCGGGTTCAGTCCTGGACACTCAACACTGGATCGTGTCTTGTTTTTAATCACCAAACATTAGTCATCTCCTGTACACTGTTTACATTGTACATTAACATTTGCTACGTAGAGGTGTGAACCTGTCAGTATCTCACGATTTGTAGTTTGATGTTTCAATCAGCTGATTGTAATTATGTAAACACACAGAGGAGAACCTCAAACACAGGTAATAATATTAATCATGAACTTTTAAAATGCTTTAATGTAAATGAAAGTCTTTGGCCTTATTGTTGACGACGCTGTGGGAGAGCAGCTCTTTGAAAGCAGACGATGGAGCTCGTTATCTTAATTGATGCCGTGGGCGTCGCTCAGCTGTTGTTCCACTTAGCTGAACTCCGGGTGGAGGTGTGATGTGAGCTCGGGCCTTTAAGTCTCTCCTGAAGGACGTCACTTTCATTCTTCAGACCTTCATTTTGAACACGTTGGGTCAGACTCCCTCTGATGCAGAAGGGCAGACACCTCCTGGTGCGTCAGTGTACTGAAAATATTCCCAAACGGACAGATTTTGAAGCCAACAGCACACACGCACTCGCAGATACACACGCTTGTGCACACAAACACGGTCTGAGGTTTAATGATATGAAGAACGATGGAGAATAACTTCATGATCAGCAGTATGGTTCCATATTTACCCTCTCCTCCTTCTCTGTGTGTGTGTGCGTGTGTGTGTGTGTGTGTGTGTGTGTGTTCGCAGCTGAGCAGCGAGCTACATGAGGTGATGTTCGGGAAAACAGACGATCAGAAGAGTCTGACAGAGCAGGCCCGACTCTACGTGGAGCCCTGATCCTCGTCCTCTGCAGGTCAGTCTACCTGTACCACAGGAGCACACCACGACCAGGTCAGTTTAGATATTGATTGATAGATCATGTGACAGATGCATGAATGTTGAGCTCATGATTATGATGGAAGAGGAGGATGACAGTTAGGGAGGACAGACTGAAGGCTGAAGGATGTCCGGTGTATAAGACGCACTTTTAATACCTATTTTTACATCCATAAAGTTGTCGACGTCCTTTATACTGGTGTGACCAATATACCAGTATAAAATGCTGACAAACCGCTGTCATTAGCGAGAGTGCAGCTGCCACCATCACACGCTGCACACCACCTGACATGCTTGAAAATTCACTTCCATTCATTGTTGCCTGCAAGCTGTGCTGGGATACAGAGCGACACAGATGACGCTGGGAGCGCCATTTTTTACCATCTTCTCTGCGTCATGAGGTCATCATGGTGCACTTAAAGCAGACGGTGGTTTACTGTTAAGTTAATAGAACTTGTGGAGCGCTGGACTGATTGAAAAAACTCCTCAGTTAAAGACAGCGAGTGAGTAGCAGAGGTGGAAAGAGACTTGAGGGCTGTCTGTACTTCTGAACTTTCCCCGCAGGCTGAGAGCTCGATTACCATACTGTAGCTAGGAGAGCAAACTCCACCTGGTGGACACAGATGGTACTAAAAGAGAGACACAGAAACTGACCCTTGTAGACTTCACTGGACACAAAAGAAATCGTCACACATGACGACAGTTTAGACCTTTTTTTCTCTCTGAGAGACACCCAGACACAGACTGAGACTTAAATAGTCAAGGGTGAGGATCCTGTGACGTGAAGCTGTTAGTGTGCTTACTATGAGAAACATCTACAGACTTCAGAAGGACCAATAAGAGCTGGAGTTAGTTTTACTCTCAATATGAAACTCACCCCACTGAAAGCTTTGAATATTCAGGGTTGTTCTCACAGAGTCCTCCTCAGCCTCGTTATTAATCAAGTCCTGGGGTGGACTAAGCCTGGAAAATTGGTCTGGTAGCTGGAGAGGTTCCTGAGCACTGCCGGGGCGCCCTTGAGCAAGGCAGTCCCCCATTCTGACATCTCTCCATTAGTGCATGTCCACAGGGTCCTGTTTGTGCATGTGTGTGTGTGAAGCATGTTCAATAACAGGGTAACATTGAATAACGTGTATCTTCTTCTACATTAATAATAACTCTGATTTCTTGTTTTTCAGACGCGTCTCCTCTTTTATCGTCTTCATCGTCGTCAGCAGCAGACGGACATCCCGCCGTCCGCTCTTTTAAATGTTTGAATCTGACGCAGTGATTGTAAGGAAGCTTCAGAGTGCCGAGTTGAGCTGCGAATCATGAGTTAGCATGTTGATTATTTCATCCTGAAATCATCTGAGAGTCGAGACGCTCGCTGCTCCGAGACTCCTTCAGTCTGTGATGTCAGCCGCTCCAACAGGTTTCATTGATTTATTGAGACGTTTTTAAAAAACACATTGAAATGATTTTATTAGTTTTAACAACAAAACAAATAGTTTGAACTTTTTAAACTTTTTAATGAACTATTTCTCACATTGTCAGGTTTTAGATTTTTAAACGCTCTGTATCTCTTCAGACATCGTGTGTGTGTGTTCAGACATCGTGTGTGTGTGTTCAGACATCGTGTGTGTGTGTTCAGACATCGTGTGTGTGTGTTCAGACATCGTGTGTGTGTGTTCAGACATCGTGTGTGTGTGTTCAGACATCGTGTGTGTGTGTTCAGACATCGTGTGTGTGTGTTCAGACATCGTGTGTGTGTGTTCAGACATCGTGTGTGTGTGTGTGTTCAGACATCGTGTGTGTGTGTTCAGACATCGTGTGTGTGTGTTCAGACATCGTGTGTGTGTTCAGACATCGTGTGTGTGTGTTCAGACATCGTGTGTGCGTTCAGACATCGTGTGTGTGTGTTCAGACATCGTGTGTGTGTGTGTTCAGACATCGTGTGTGTGTGTTCAGACATCGTGTGTGTGTGTCCAGACATCATGTGTGTGTTCAGACATCGTGTGTGTGTGTGTGTTCAGACATCGTGTGTGTGTGTGTTCAGACATCGTGTGTGTGTGTTCAGACATCGTGTGTGTGTGTTCAGACATCGTGTGTGTGTGTTCAGACATCGTGTGTGTGTGTTCAGACATCGTGTGTGTGTGTTCAGACATCGTGTGTGTGTGTGTTCAGACATCGTGTGTGTGTGTGTGTTCAGACATCGTGTGTGTGTGTTCAGACATCGTGTGTGTGTGTTCAGACATCGTGTGTGTGTGTTCAGACATCGTGTGTGTGTGTGTTCAGACATCGTGTGTGTGTGTGTTCAGACTCTATGTGTATTTATTTCTTTAGTTCTGGCAGCTCTGTAGTTTCATATTCAGTCGACCTCCCTTCAGTCTTTGACACACGGACACTTTATATTTAAAACCTACTTTTGCACTTTGGGCTGAATCTTTCTTTCCTTCTGCAGAATGTAAAGTGAATATATTTATATTTATATATTTAAATGTAATCTTATTTACTGTGAACGTTGGGCACAGACATTATTTATTTATTCTTTTTATTGAAATAGTTTTTGACATCAAAACGTTGAATGATTTATTTCCAGTTTAACGACGGACTCGTCTGAGGAGATTTTCAAGATGTGCAATAAACAGAAACCCAACACGTGTTTCTATTTTGTTTTATTGAAGACAAAGTTTCACATCAGCGTCTATCTGTCTTTATGAGACCTCGAGTCTTCAGGGTCTATCCTTCTCTGAGTCCAGATGAAAACAAGTTCCATCATCTTTGGTCGGGTTCTGATCTGGAGATGTTCTCATCACAGTTCAAAATCAGAAACCTCCGACTCATCCTTCTTCACTCAACCTGCTGCCTTAGTGACTTGAATATTACATGCATGACTTGAAAGTCATCTCTGCGAGCACTGGAGTTCCTTTTTGACCTCAGGGACTTGGACATGATCTCAGGGACTTTGATATGACCTCAGGGACTTTGACCTGATCTCTGCTACTAGGACCTGACCTCAGGGACTTTGATATGACCTCAGGGACTTTGACCTGACCTCAGGGACTTTGACATGATCTCTGTGACTTGTACTGTCTCAGGTTACTGTGGTATATAAATGATTAGTGAGGACTTGAGGCTTAGATGAAAACATCAGGGACTTGAAGGTCACCAGGAACTCGATCTTGATAACTTAGTTTGTACCTGACAACTGTGACAACACCAGCTACATTTGTGACTCCGACATGGACCTCATGACTCAAACAAGACCTCTGTGACATGAACCTGACCTGTTGGATTTGACTCGACCTGGGAGACTCAGACATGACCTGAACAACCTGGTACGTCTTAACACAAGCTCACCCTGTGACCACAGGGACTGGAACGTCTCCTCAGACTAGGAAGTCAAACCTGAGGTTTAATATTTGATTAAAAATAATTTGAACCAATAAAAAACTAGAGGACTCGATGTTTCTGAGGGCAGGACTCGTAGGGTCAGTCTAATCCGGCTGGAACGCCGTGTTGATGGACCCCGTGTTTGGATGGGGTTGAGGAAGGTGGGGGCAGCTCTTCCTCCTGGACTTGGCGAGGACTCGGTGGAGGAGACTCGGAGAACCATGAGACGGAGCCGCAGACCCCCCGGAGGACCCGTCGAGTCCCAGCGGATGCCGGATGCTGTTTTTCCTGAGCAGCTTTGGAGTGTTGTGACCACTGAGGGGACAAAATATCAGTTTGATATTTGATTCAAAGTCGATCTTAGAGAACAATAACTGTCAACAGGGAGAATGGCGTCTATCTCGTGTCCACAGAGCGCCCCGGTCGCCTGCTTTCAGCACTATGTAACTAAGGCAACCGGTCGAGGTCATCTGGTGACCGTACATCTTTACTGCACAAGTTCACACAGCAGCCTTCAGCTACAAAGCAGCCACTTAGCCCGCCTGAGTTCTGATCTCCTGAAACAACAACAAAATTTACTTTATTAATTGGTGAGAGCAGTCAAACGCCACTTCCTGCTCGCCAGAGTGACCACGCCCCCATGTGGGTGCAAACAATCCATGAGAACGTTTTGGCGTTAGATTAGAAAACACTGGTAGCAGCATGATTAAATGCTATGAACGATTTACAAACATTATTTAGTAAATGTTTTCATGGACAGAGGAGAGTAAAGGAGGAGCTCTGTGTGTTTGGCTACGTTTAAAAAAAAAACGCCACGTGTGTACGAGGCCTGAGAGACGGGACAGAGTCAGAAATTAGAGGCAGAGAGAGAATGGGGAATGACATGCAGGAAAGGAGTCAGAGGTCGGATTCAAAGCCGTGCTGCCTGTAGGACTACAGCCTCCGGCCGGCCGGCTCCTCCCCCTGCGTATAAAAGCTGTTTAATTGACGGACTAGAGAATAGAAAAATAACATACTGTCCTCACTGCTTATTTGAATGTCACGTAAGCGTTTTAGTTCATGGATATTTTGTGTAAATGTACATGCAATGTGAAGCTACGTGCAAACTAAAGAGCGCTACCATTAGCCTGCTAACACAACAAAACAGCTCGAGTTGTTTTGGTTTCATGCTGGTGCTCAAGGGCGCCATCTACTGGATCAAAATGTCGCACATTCAGCCTTTAACAGCTTTTAGTTTTAATATTGATGTTTTATCTCTACTTGGTTTTTAAATACATTGTTTTCACTGTAAATAAAAGAAAACAAGCTCAGAGTAATCCCTCTGGCCACATCATATCGGTGCAGTTACCTCGTACAACCACAGGGGGCGATTGGTGTCGGTACCGACCCTCTCCTCAGAAGTGTGGGCGTGGCTCCGGATGAAGCTCCGCCCTGCAGCATATAGATCACGTTACATCACAGCCAAACAGCTGCTGAGTTCATTCACCATGGCACCACCGAACACTTAACATGACGTCTCGTTCAAACGTGAATGTGCAGCAGAGTTTAAAAACATTTAAAACTCATCATAGTTAGTTAGTCGCTTTATTGTCTCCCTCAGGAGAAATTTGTTTTGGACACGAGAAAGTGGCATGTTCACATATAGCACATCACAAAACACAAAACAAAACAACATGAGCAACAAATAATAATGATGGTGTGTTCCATTTAATCTCAGAGGTCAGAAAAAGTACGAGTTGCCGGTCGGATACGTCAGTAACGCCGCCAGATTCCGTCTCGTAAACTCGGAGAACCTTCAGTAACCCCAAGCTTTAAATCCAACATGGCTGCTCCCTGCATCAACAGTCAAATTAAGACGTACATTAAAGTGTTTATTGGAGATTCAGGCTGTGTCCGAAACCACATACTAAAAAACTCAGCCTGCATACGGCGCACTAACCTGACCGTTAGCATGCCGTTAACAACATACTAAACTGCTTTTCACGTGACATACTTCCTGTCTGAGCTACGCTGGATGAGCTAGTTTCAAGCTAGCTTGACTGCAACAATAAACATCAGCTCATTACTAAAACAGCTACGTCATTTTAATATTATTTAGCAACGTGTTAAATTTTATTTGTATGTTTCTGGCGAGCTCTGTGATTGGACGGTCTGAGAGCAGCAGTGCATTGTTGGGCGGTTTAATCCAACCAGTGAGCTCCTGTTTCATGTGAAAGAAGAAGACTGAAGACACGACTACACTCAGAGAGAGTTTAGTTTCTAGACTGTGTTTTATATTCTCGAGTGTTTGTGGAAATACACGTCTCCTTCTTATTGTCCAGAGCGGCTCTCGTACTTCCTGTTTTAATGAATTATTAACGTCATTGAGTCTTCTGTGGTCAGAGATTCATCATTGGACATCAATCTTTTGTGTT
>CM036544.1:31089603-31099603 GCA_020745685.1 Tautogolabrus adspersus
TACAAAACAAACTCCACAATAAAACCAACTCCATGGATCAGCAGGCACCGAGCTACGGAAGCCCTGAGAGGACATCCATCCATCCATTTTATTTTACTGCGTTGTCCTGTGGCGACATCAATGAGTCAAGATCTCAAGAAAACAGATGAAATGTACTCGTCATCAGCACAGAGAAATAAAATGTTTGGATGTGTCTTAAGAATAAAACTACAAAGAACAAACGGAGAGTTTAAGGGATTTTAGGGGTTCATGTTTCTTTCCAAAACTTGAAGCTGAATTTTCTTTTTTATACCTTTTCTGCGTCCACATGTGTTGTCCTCGTCCTCGACCTGCACACTGATACACACACACACACACACACACACTGAGCGTCACTCAGGAGGCTGCAGATGGAGGGTGAGCTGCAGCTCTGACGATCAACATGCTGACAGTTATTGATCAGCGATCAGGTGGTACAGACCTTGAGGCGAGAAGACGGTGGTGTAAACCTCCAACTGTTCGTCACTCTGTCTGTAGATCTGCTGCATGCTGCTCTCTCTCTCTCTTACAAACACACACACTGACACACTGAGTTTAAATACGCTCAGTTACTAATCCAGCACACACACTCACCGAGGGGTGTGTCCAAGCAGGTGTTCAGGGCTTCCTATTGGCTGACAGCTTGCAGTGAATCTCTGAGAAACGGACTGATTTCAGGAGCGAGGCAGACGAGTCGAAAGTGGAAAAATAGATGTCATCAGGAGACACAAATGACCTGCTTTAAAATATACCGAACGCCCTGAGGGTGAAAGATCTCGCCGCTGATTATGCAGAATGAAAGCGATCACAACGATTGGACAATTCCTGCTGTTTAAATGTGTTTGATGAAAAATGCATCATTCATAAGTCAGAGGTTGTCAGACTGTCGGTGACGGCGTTCAAAGTTTACCTGCAATTATTCATCATTAAAATGATTAATGACCCGATATCAGCTGTCTAGGACTTCTGCTCGTGTTGCCGTGGTAACTAACAGGTATTGGTGTTGTTTGATTTGAACTACAATCATATTGAAGATTAAAAGTCTGGTATGATGTCATCTACGGAGCCCCGGAAGTCAAAAAGAAGTAAAAAAAACATAAATGTTGGGTACAACAAAATATCGTGTGCGCGAGATAACCCCGCTAAAGATCGGAGTCCCTGCAGAGGTCTCAGACTTCTCTGTTTGTTGCCGTGGTAACAGCAGGTGTAAATGCTGTGTCACAGTTTCTAAAGCGGCCTGTCACTCAGACCTGAAGTGTTTTCTTTGATTCTTTTGTTGATGTTTTTCATTTTTGTCATCTCCTTTTTTTTTTGTTATTCATCCTGCTCCTCATGTTTCCTACCTTGTGTGTCGGCCCCGCCCTGATTGTTGTCACCTGCGTCCAGGCCCGCTTCTTGAACAAATGATGTAAGCCTGGCGAGCACTCAAAAATGTTTAAAATTTGAGCGAGCCCACATGATGACACACGAGATGACACAGGAGACGAAAAACTTGACGACACACGTGACGACACAGGAGACGAAAAACTTGACGACACACGTGACGACACAGGAGACGAAAAACTTGACGACACACGTGACGACACAGGAGACGAAAAACTTGACGACACACGTGACGACACAGGAGACGAAAAACTTGACGACACACGTGACGACACAGGAGACGAAAATTTGACGACACACGTGACGACACAGGAGACGAAAAACTTGACGACACACATGACGACACAGGAGACGAAAAACTTGACGACACACGTGACGACACAGGAGACGAAAAACTTGACGACACACATGACGACACAGGAGACGAAAAACTTGACGACACACGTGACGACACAGGAGACGAAAAACTTGACGACACACATGACGACACAGGAGACGAAAAACTTGACGACACACGTGACGACACAGGAGACGAAAAACTTGACGACACGATACGACACACGTGACGACACACGAGACGACACACGTGACGACACAGGAGACGACACACGTGACGACACACGTGACGACACAGGAGACGACACAGGAGACGACACACGTGACGACACACGTGACGACACACGTGACGACACACGTGACGACACAGGAGACGACACAGGAGACAACACACGTGACGACTATTAGTTCGTTCACAGGAGGGGGCGGGGGGAGACAGCTCTCTCCAATGTTTAAAATGTGGCAGTACCCTTTTTTAACACTAGGTGTCAGAGTAACATACTGCCCTCTAAGTTATTAACCTGTTGTCATAAGTGAAGGCTTCAATTACACTACATTGAAAGTAACATACAGGAAGCCTCCCCCCATTTCCTTGAAATGGTTCAGTCCTGCCTCGACCTTCTACCAAGCGGACCACCGTCTGACCCCCAAGGAGCAAAATCAGGATGTCAGACGGGAAAGAGAGAAAGCAAGATGAGGTTGATTGATTGAGAGACACGTTTTATATGTGGTCATAGTTGTTGGCCATTGTGATTGCAACAGCAGTAAGGCCAGTCCGAGCATGGGGAGATACAGCTGGGCGTCGTCAGCGTAACAATGAAACCAGATAAATGAAGGTTCTGAAGTTTTCCCAAAAAAAGGATAAAGATGGAAAACAGGAGGATCGTTTCAACAGTTACATTCACATGCTCCTCTGATCCGTCACGTCACAGCTCTCCTCTGATGAGTCACTCAGGTGAGATCTGTGTGTATGTGCGTGTGACTTGGCTCTGTGGTGCGTTCAGGGTCACGCTGTTCTTAGCTCGCTGGCTGATCTCAGGGTTAAACCAGTTAAACACGGTCAGATCAGGTTTATATAACAACTGATCCAGGATCAGATTAAACTGGATTTAAACAGGAGAGGGGCTCTTCTGAGAAACACACAGAGACACACACACACACACAGGCACACATACTGAGACACACAGAGACACAGGCACAGAGA
This sequence comes from Tautogolabrus adspersus, assembly GCA_020745685.1. NCBI lineage: Eukaryota > Metazoa > Chordata > Actinopteri > Labriformes > Labridae > Tautogolabrus > Tautogolabrus adspersus. The sequence continues at coordinate 31,092,545 of CM036544.1, forward strand.
GACACGCACACACAGACACACACATACACAGAGACAGACACTCACACTCACACAGGCACACACACAGCGATACACGCACACACACACACACAGACAGAGATACACGCACACACACACAGGCACACACACAGAGATACACACACAGAGATACACACATACACAGAGATACACACACAGAGGCACACACACACACACACAGAGATACACGCACACACACACACACACAGGCACACACACAGAGATACACACACAGAGGCACACACACACACACACAGGCACGCACACAAAGACAGACAGACACACGCACACACACACACACACACACAGGCACACACACAGAGACACACACACACAAAGACAGACAGACACACACACACACACACACAAAGACAGACAGACACACACACACACACACACACACAGACAGAGATACACGCACACACACACACAGAGACAGATACATGCACGCACACAACAAAAGAATCCCACGCCATCTTTGATTTAAACTTTCTTTATAGAAAATGAGATCAAATGGCTCTGACTGTGAGGAGGTACGGGTGAGTCTGTCAGAGGAGAAACAGCACCATCTAGTGGCTGTTAGAGGAACTGCAGCTCAACATAGCGCAGACAGGAGATCAGTTTAAGGACACACTGTTAGTGTGTGCGTGTGTGTGTGTGTGTGTGTGTGTGTGTGTGTGTGTGTGGTCAGTACAGCTTCATGGAAGCTTCAAACAGGAGGCTCAGGTCCTCCTCGGTGTGCTCTCTGGGGGACAGTTTGGTCACTCGCTCCTGAAACAGCCCAACAAAAACACAAAAGTTTTATCTCACAGTCACAGTCCCCACAGTCACGTGACGTGTGACACTTCAGGCTGCAGGTGTGATGAGGTCACAACACACCTGAGGGATGGTTCCTTTCACCAGATCCGGGATGTCGTCTTTACTGTAGCCCACAGCGCCGAGTCCGTCCTCCACCTGCAGGTCGAACAGGAACTGACGCAGCGTGTCTGCAAGAACAGCACCCGCATCCTCCCGCTTCACCTGACTGATGTCTGCACCTGAACACAACACAGAGGGATTATAACTGCACCTGAACACAACATGGAGAGTCTGTCGCTGCACCTGAACGCCTCACAGAGTCTGTGTCACTGTTCCTGAACACCTCACAGAGTCTGTCACTGCACCTGAACGCCTCACAGAGTCTGTCACTGCACCTGAACGCCTCACAGAGTCTGTCCCTGCACCTGAACGCCTCACAGAGTCTGTCGCTGCACCTGAACGCCTCACAGAGTCTGTGTCACTGTTCCTGAACACCTCACAGGGTCTGTCACTGCACCTTAACGCCTCCCAAAGTCTGTCACTGCACCTGAACACCTCACAGTCTGTCACTGCACCTGAACGCCTCACAGAGTCTGTCACTGCACCTGAACGCCTCCCAAAGTCTGTCACTGCACCTGAACGCCTCCCAGAGTCTGTCACTGCACCTTAACACCTCACAGAGTCTGTCACTGCACCTGAACGTCTCACAGAGTCCGTCACTGCACCTGAACGCCTCACAGAGTCTGTCACTGCACCTGAACGCCTCACAGAGTCTGTCACTGCACCTGAACACCTCACAGAGTCTGTCACTGCACCTGAACACCTCACAGAGTCTGTCACTGCACCTGAACACCTCACAGAGTCTGTCACTGCACCTGAACACCTCACAGTCTGTTGCTGCACCTGAATGCCTCTTAGGGTCGGTCTGAGTGCAGGTTTTGAGTGATCTTTGAGGTTTTTCTCAGTCAGATTTACATGATTTCACACAGTAGAGTTAAATAGTTGTATATATATGAAGAATAATATTAGTATTGGTGTGTGTTACCAGAATGTTGAGTGTAGCCTCTAACATGAACACCGTGACTTTAATACGTGCAGTTAAATAACCAGCTTGTTTATTATGACAGCAGCTCATGGCTCTGTTGTTAAAGCTAATGCTAACTGGCTAAGGTCATGGTGTTGTGTTTTCGTGATGCACTGTGTGCTGTGCAATATGAACAGATACCCAGGATCTCTGCAGCCTCCAGGTGGCGCTCTGGACACATCGGCGCTGTGAAGTTGAAGACGGCTGGAGACGTGAGGACCACTGAGAGACCATGAGGCTGAGGACGCACGCGCACGCATGTACGCGGAACAAACACACACACACACACACACACACACACACACACACACACACACACACACACACACAATATGTCTTTATATTGAAGTTATTACATTTTATAGACTCAAAAGTTTCTGTAACTAAACGTCTTCTTAATAGGAAGCAGCTGGTCCATGTTGTCTTCACAACACTCACCACCAGGGCGTGCTCCACGCTGTAACCCTTCGCTGAGTGAGTCTTCACGTTGCCAGCGATCGGATAGGACATCCCGTGACTGCGAACAGTTTGATGTAGTGATCACTGAGACGCTGCATCGTTTAATTACATGTATTCATATTTGAACATATTTCTATGAGTGTTGGCGAGAAGGATGTAAGTTTAACAATATAACCTGCAGAGGTTTTTAATAACGCCTTTAAACTGTGAGCTGAGAGACGTGCTAATTCAACGTCTCTGCATCTCTCTGAGTGTGGCGTATTATAAATGTCTGCAGAATCACAGGGCGGCAGAAAGCTGCAGATGCTGGCACACAATGCATCCTGGTACATGTAGGCACTGCAGGCCAGAACCTGGATTATTACCTTTCAGAGTGTCATCTGTAAATGTTCAGGAGGTTTAGGGGTTAGTATCTCCGTTATATTTCGTCTGAGTGGTTAACGTGAGCAGAGACGATTTTCTCACCACAGATGAACTCCAGCATTTCCAAAACCAATCCCAGCAAACACACTGGCCAGGTGCATGCTGGACCGGGCCTCCAGATCCTCAGGGTCCCGCACCGCTCTGAAAACAAAAACAATAATTCACACATTGTGTTAACAGGAATCCTCTACATGGTTCGTAAAACGTGATCAACAACCCTAAATCAACAATCTGTAACTCCTCCTCCCTTCAGTCGTTTTAAAGTCGATCTAATAGAACAATAACTTCCAACAGGGAGGATGGCGTCTCTCGTGTCCACAGAGCGCCCCGCTCCCCTGCTATCAGCACTATGTAACTTTGGCATCGGGTCGAGGTCATCTGGTGATGACTTTACGGCACTAGTTCACACAGCAGCCTTCAGCTACAAAGCAGCCAGTTAGCCCGTCTCTGTACTGTTTGATACGACGGCTGAAACTAAGAGGAAGAGGACGGATGAAGCTAAAGAGAGAGAGAGAGCGAGCGAGGAGCAGATTGAACATCCCTGCAGATATTATTCAGAACAGACTGAGACCTAACGTTAGCTTGTATCGTTAGCGGAGTCATCGTTGTACAGATTTATGTTTTTTTGTTTGTTTTGAATCAATGTGTTGATTCTCAAACGCAGATAAAGAACCTGAACAGATCATAAACCTACGAGATCTTCTTGTAAACGACAACAACAGCAGCTCTGTTTGATTTAAATCTGTAGTGGAGTTCCACAGAGAACCTGTTCGGGTCCTCTGTGGCTCTGCTGATTTGAACTTTTTCTTACCGTTTCATGTACTTGGCGAGGACATTGAGGGCGTGGCGGGACCAGACGTCGCTGATGGGGTTACTGCCCTGGTAGGCGGGGCGGTTGATGGGGTTGGGGGGGCAGGGGCTCCTCTGGTTGTAGGGCAGGGCGGTGTACGACTCCAGAGCGTGACTGAAGGAAATAAAACAAATAAATTAATAAATACAGAAAATCAAATTAAAGATTTAAAAAGTTATTTATTAAAAGTTTAAAGGATATATACTCATTTCAAGAAGATTTAGAAACAAAGATAACGTAAAAAAATTAAGATTAATTTGACCATTTGACAGGACCACTTGTTTTGCGGCCCACTAGAGGGCGCTCTAAGTTGAAAATATCTGCTTAATCACCTCTGTCAGTCTAGTCTGTCTACAAACCCCCCCAATGATGAGAAAAGTCCATCCTCTCCGTCTTTTGCCTGCTCCACTTTTCAGAAAATGTGTGCTCAAACAGGCCGTTTGGAGATTTTCCCTTCATGACATCACAAAGGGCAGTAACCCCTCCCCCAGGTGGGTGACACTCCCACAGCTAGGTGTTTGTTCTGCCCTCTGAGTCTGCCTTCTCACCGTAAACAATAGGGCATGGAGCGAGAAAGCCCGAGACACCCAAGCCCTTCCAGAGAGGGGCGTGGTCAGACACAGCTCATTTACATTTAAAGCTACAGACACAGAAACAGCCTGTTCTGAGCAGGGCTGAAATAGAGGGGTTTATAGGCATGATCAAATACAGGATCAGAGTGGATTTAGAACAAGACACTTCACACACATGTTTTGGAGAGCTCTGAGACTTTTTTTAGGCTGGTTGAAGAGGAGGAGAATATGTGACCTTTAAAGAATATCATTTATACGAGCAGAGGGAGAAGGCTTGGTGTGTTCTTTGTTATTTTTACTCACTGTGAAGTCATTTGTTTCAGTATCTGTAAATGTTTTATATCTCTAAAATCTGTTCAACCTGAAGTCTGTGACGCTCATGAAGTTTAGTCAAACTTATGTGTTTCCATCCATCCATTATCTATACTGCATTTTCCTATTCAGGTCATGGGGAACTGTTGCCGATCCCAGCTGTCATTGGGTGAGAGGCGGGGTTACACCCTGGACTGGTCGGCAGCCAATCACAGGGCTGACATATAGAGACAGACAACCAGTCACACTCACATTCACACCTACGGACAATTTAGAGTCACCAGTTAACCTAACCAGCATGTCTTTGGACTGTGGGAGGAAGCCGGAGTACCCGGAGAGAACCCACGCATGCACGGGGAGAACATGCAAACTCCACACAGAGAGGCTCCTGTCAGACGGGGATTCAAACCAGGAACCTCCTCGCTGTGAGGCAACAGCGCTAACCACTGCACCACCATGCAGCCCCCGTAGTTATAGCCCTGTCAGTTAAGATGATATTAAAGAAGTTTGTACAAACAACAATCTGCTGCAGCTGCCCGAACAAAGTCTGTTTGTGTGGTCTGTCTCTACTGTGTCCTAAAATCATTAACATGCACAGCGGCGTCCTGTCGTTAAAGTTAACGTTCACACTGAGGCCTCGCTGAGCTGAATGCAGGTGAGAGGTGGACTCTGTCAGAGGTCAGGAGAATAAGACAGTCACAGAAACACTCAGGTTACCTGTCCACAGGTGAGTCACACTGTTGTTGTCTCATTTGAAACAGACGTGACACAATCAGAGTCAGTTTGACAAAGAACATGAACGAACCTGAAAAAACGACTTCAGTACACACACACAAAACACTGACCAGAGCACGTCAAAGCCACTGTTGGCGGCGACTCTCTCGGGCATGCTCAGTGTGTGTATCGGGTCCACGATGCCCAGTGTGGGTCTGATGGCTCTGCTGGCGATACCTGAACACAGACAACCAATCAAAGCTCAGACTGACTCTGATGTCATCATCACTCTGAAACTTTTTTCCAAGCAGCATTTTTCAGGAGTGTTTTTAGACCAAAGCTAACAAAGAGAAACATGCAGTTCCTGTAGTGTCCACTAGAGCAGAGATTTTGTTCTTGTGGTGAGAATGTTACTGTCCTGACTTGTTTACCTGTTTTGGCTTTCAGAGGCTCGTAGTCGAAGATGGCGACCCCGGTGGTCTCGCTGCCGGTCCCTGCTGTCGTTGGAACTGTAGATTAAAGTACAAACAGGAGGAAACATGTGAGCAGGTGACCGTGACCTTTCACCTGTGTGCTCTTTACTCTCACAGGAACCTTGAGCTGACTCCAATAGATAAGACAAGACGAGACGTGAGAGCTTTGTTCTGCTGTCAAACACGCCGCCTTCACTCCAAACACACTCCGGTTAGCCTTCAGTCATAACGTGTCCTGATTGGAGGATGACATGTCACCTGTCTCCCTGATGATCCTGAGATACGATAAATAAAACACTCGTAGTGGTTGAAACAGAATCTCTTCAATCAAACAAACATGAAGATGCTGCTTCAGACTTTCTTCACATTAAAGAGAAAACTCAAACTCTCTGTTTTACCTTTATTTATTCTTTTATATCAGGGGTGGGCAACTGGCGTCCCGGGGACCACATGGCCCCCCCTCTACTCTTTCATTGATTGTGTTTACTTGGACTTGAGTGTCCTGGTTCTGAGTCTGATCATATCCAGGATCTGGTTTTTACCTGCACACAGAGAAACCTGATTCTTCATATTAGTGTACATGATAAATACTCGTGCTTTATGATTACTGCATCTTACTTTTTCCGGGTGTCTGTGATGTTTATTCTTTACGGCTAGAAAAATGAGACCACTGAGACTTACTGTGGGCCCAGCTCTATTAAACGCCAACATGGCGTTGCAGGTATGGCGTCTCCAACTCATTTACAGCTAAGGGAGAAGAGAGCGACATTGATTTATCTTTATTATATTTATGATGTTTTTGGACGGCTGATTTCTTGTTAGAACTGTTTTTAGTCATTTTTCACTTTGAATCACTTTCTCATTTATTTAACGTCTTTGAGCATTTTTTATTTTACCACCTGATTAACCAACCATCAACTGTCCTCACAGCCTTCTGACTCCGCCCCCATAGTCTACTATCCAGTTAGCTATAACCTCAGTGGTTGCCATGGTGACATGAGTGTGTCCTCTGACCTGCAATGAGCGGCTTCAGGGCTCCGGTGATCGGCTTCCCCTTCCCGATCGGAGCGTTGACGAAGTCCAGGAAGTCAGCGTCTGGGTGACACGCGTACAGATTGGCGGCCTTACAGGTGTCAATCACAGAGCCGCCGCCCACCGCCACAAACACGTCGAAAGAGTTGTTTTTGGCAAACGCAATGGCTTCTTTGAAACTGGAACACAGAAACAAAGACTCATTTTTTACCTTTACTTCAGAACTTAAGAATTTAAATATCACGGACCTCTGATAACCTGTCAGAATAAACGCTGCCTCATTAACCATGCAAACAGTGACCCGAAACAAAGACCTGAAACCAA
>CM036544.1:31104603-31109603 GCA_020745685.1 Tautogolabrus adspersus
ACAGCAGTCAGATCACTAGAAGCACCACACGAGGTGACCTTCTTATTCCATTTAGGAAAAGCACATTCGGTCAACTATCATTTTCTGTTAGAGCTATACAACACTGGAATTCACTGCCCACCATTATCAAAGATATACATAGATACTCCACCTTTACAATACTCGTTAAAACATGACTGTCCGACAACTATAACTGCACACATTTATCTCTGTCAGATGTGATGTGTGTTCGATGTGACATGTTCATTGCTGCTGCCGCTCCATCTCTGCTGCCTGCCTCCATGTTATGTCTTGTATGTACTTTAAATGTGGCCTCTGTGATTGTTCTTCTCCCATGCCTCCCCTGTGTTGACTTTGTTGCATGCACTACTTCTTTGTTCGCTTTGTGCTTGCTCCAATTGTGTGTGGCATGTTGTATGTATGTATGCCTTTCTTTCTTTTGCTTAGGCCTTTTTGTAACTGCAAATGTAATGTAATTTATTGTATTTTAATTTTTAAACATGCATTTTAGGTTGCCGATTTATTTACAACTGGCCGGGGACTACAGCTGGAAATTAGCCGCAAAGGCTAAAGCTGCTCCTTTTATTGTAAAAGGGGACTGTCCACGAAATAATAAACTAAACTAATAAATGTTTTTAATACATTTGAATGTGTGCGTTCATAAAACTTCAGATTCATACACACACACACACACACACACACGCACACACACACACACACACACACACACACACACACACACACACACACACACACACAAACACACGCACACACACACACACACACACACACACACACACACATACACACACACACACACACACACACACACACACACACACACACACACACACACACACACACACACACACACACACACACACAAACACACGCACACACACACACACACACACAAACACACGCACACACACACACACACACACACACACACACACACACACACACACACAAACACACGCACACACACACACACACACACACACAGACACAGACACAGCCACACACACACACAGACACAGACACAGACACACACACACACACACACACACACAGACACAGACACAGCCACACACACACACAGACACAGACACAGCCACACACACACACACACACACACACAGACACAGACACAGACACACTATGGAGGGCGGAATGGTTCAGCTGCTGCACGCCGCACGCACGTGTGATTATTTCATAGAAGTCCCACACGTACACACGCACGTGCGGTGTGTAAGTACTACACGCAGCTTGACTTACAGACGTGTTTGATTTATTTTACAGTCACTTGATGCTGTTATCTGTATGATCAATACAGATTACAGATTAATACAATACTGAATATTTAAGATGGCTGTTGGCGTGGCGGTCATGTGTAGGCTGATTATCATCTGGAGAGCGTCCAGAAAAAAAACACTCCTCGTCATGCGTAACGGCCCAGACCGGTAAAAACAGTCTAAAGTTTCAGCGTGACATCACTTCTAAATACAGCAGCCAGCTGTTGTGCCTTTATCACCAGCTTTCATCACACTGTATATGTCATTATAACGGAACATTTCCTTCTTATCTGAAAACAATATCCCTCACAGGCGGCCCGATCATACAGAGCCGCGGAGCAGCGCTAAAATGCTTCCTTGAATTACGCATGGAGAGATAAAGTCAGTGACAGCGTTAGATTATGATAGTATGGACAGGTAGAAGAACGGACTGCCACGCTCATATTAAAATTCGTTTCACTGAGTTTACTTAGTTGAAGAACGTGAAGCTGATCAGACTGCAGTGCGCAACGCTGAAGGAAACGTTTCTGATGCTTTGAGAATCAGCGGATAAATCTGAAATCTGCTGTTAATATTTTCATTCTATCTCCGTTTTTTATACAAAGGAGGGAGAAGGCTTGTTGTCAATCGCCTTGCCTGGTTTAAGAGTTTGTAGTTTAAATATAGTTTAAAACGATGCACGTTCCGTTTGACTCCGGGGAGGACCGTAGCGAGCTGCCGGGCTTGGCTCCAGGCATACCGGGACTGCGCTCACTGAATCTCCGCCGAGGTCTCTACAGATGGACGCTCACAGATGAGGGAGGACGGGGAAGTGGATTTATTATCATACCCCATACCGATCAACATCACCGGAGCAGCGTTTCTCTGGGGCTATGCCCCGCTGTCTATTGTCCACAAACACGACTTTATAACATGTAGGCTATAAAAAACCACACAACTTTGAGAAATGAGGTCTGGTTGACCGGTGGCTTTGTTGAGTTGGCTGCCCGGCTATCGGTACTGTTGCCCGGCTTGAGTACGGGACTTCAGTCCGCCTGAAGTGATGGAAAAATGAAATTAAACACACGCACGAACGCGCGTCTGTAAGTCACGCTGCGTGTAGTACTTACACACCGCACGTGCGTGTGTACGCGTGACACTTAAATAAGAACACACGTACGTGCGTGCGTCTGTAAGTCAAGCTGCGTGTAGTACTTACACACCGCACGTGCGTGTGTACGCGTGACACTTAAATAAGAACACACGTTCGGCGTGCGTCTGTAAGTCAAGCTGCGTGTAGTACTTACACACCGCACGCGCGTGTGTACGCGTGACAAATAAGAACACACGTACATGCGTGCGTCTGTAAGTTAAGCTGCGTGTAGTACTTACACACCGCACGTGCGTGTGTACGTGTGGGACTTTTATAAAATAATCACACGTGCGTACGTGCGTGCGGCGTGTTTGCAGCTGAACCATTCCGCCCTCCATAGTGTAAGTGTGTGTGTGTGTGTGTGTGTGTGTGTGTGTGTGTGTGTGCGTGCGTGTGTGTGTGTGTGGATATATAAAGGTTGAAGATCAGAGCTGCAGACACACATCGACCTTTAAACAAAGTCAGAGCGTCCAAACAAAACGTCTCATTTTGCTCACAGAAGAAGAATCAAACTGTCTGCACTTTATTTTCGACTCAGGGAACTCTTCATGTTTCGTTACTTTGATTTCTGCAGCTCACATTTACTGAGGATTATTACTGTCGGGAAATCAACACACACACCGTTTACAACTTGCTTCATGTGCGCACTTTATATCTAACTTTTTAGGACTTCAGGGCCTCCGTAGTTTCCCTTCAGTGTTGACGAGGTATAAATCAGGGTTGCAGCTGTGAGGATCTTTCAGTTTGTGTGGATGTTGGCGCCCCCTGTGGTCAAAATATGTAGTGTGTAGTCTGGCTCTGGTCATCTGGATTTGACAATCAGTAGAAGTCGGTACCTGGGTCAGGGTGATCCTGTAAGTTTCACCTGGATTAAAACCTTTCTGAACAGGCTCTGGTGACCTGGATCCAGACTGCAGGTGGTTCTGATTTTTTCACTGTCACATCAACAGGTGAATAATTCAGCTCTCAGCGGACCTGATCAGATATGAGACACTGAAGAAGGTGCATGAAGAGTGAAAGGCTCCAGGAGCACTTTTCCTACGAAGATCGACTTTATGAGACCGACGCCTTTTGGTTTATGGTGTTCAAAAGGATGACCCTGATGAACACCACAAGCCGAAAGGCTAGGATCTAATAGTTATTAAAGCTGATCTTTAAAGTGCTGCTGCAGCTTTTTGACCTCTGATACGAGACGCTTTCCTGTTTCCTCCTGAATCAGACACAGCTGAGTTCTGTTTCATTAAAATCAAGACTCTCTAAGAAACGTTTTCCTAACTGATGCAGATCTGCTCCTCACGTCCCTCTGATCACATTCGATCTCTATGCGACAGAAAGAACTCCTTCATTTTAAATATTTACTCATGAAATGTTCAACCAACGAAAACAAGTCAGTGACATTGTGACTGACGCCTTGATGACATCACAAAGTCCTCGTTAATCTGCGGTTGTTAGGAGCGCTGGTTGTGTACCTCCTTAGAAATTAACGTGATCACAAGATGCAATATGCATATAGCCACTAGGGGTAGAGCATGTTCATCGGAGCCTTAAGAGCCATTGTCTGTATAAAACATGGACATTGTCTCAGTGATGTCATCATTGGGTTCTGAAGAGGAGTAAAGAAGCCCAACGATAGAGGTCACCATGTTGAAAATGTTGACTCTGCCTAACTTTATGTCAACTGGAGGAACTGCAGCTGTAAAGTTGGACATTTTAACATGGGGCTCTATGAGGACTGACTCACTGCAGGAGACAGACTCTAGTGGACACTGGAGGAACTGCAGCTGTAAAGTTGGACATTTTAACATGGGGCTCTATGGGGACTGACTCACTGCAGGAGACAGACTCTAGTGGACACTGGAGGAACTGCAGCTGTAAAGTTGGACATTTTAACATGGAGCTCTATGGGGACTGACTCACTGCAGGAGACAGACTCTAGTGGACACTGGAGGAACTGCAGCTTTTTGCACTTCCACATTGGCTTCATATTCACCAGAGGTAGCTATTTGGTAAGAAAACACTGATTGAGGGCCTGATCACACAGAGAAGTCTCGTTAGAAAAAACATTGTGTTCGGCGGTACAACGCGCTTGCCGGGCGCTATTCCTGTTTTTCTAGCGGTTTTTGGGCGCACAGAAAAGTTAAATGTGAGTTGCAGCACTTATGTATGTCACTTTTGGCCGAAGCAACTAATCAAAACAATTAGGAGGCGAGCTTTGCTCCTTACTAGGTCCAGATAGAGCTCACTGAAGAGATGGTGGAATTCTTTTACCCTCCCCGTCTCTGATGCTCAAATCCATTTTCCCCCACTTATTTCATTTGGTTGCCAATATACGCTTGAGACCCGCTCACCAGGAGCTCCCAGCTGTTATTACCCCAGCGGTGAACTTAACAAGTTAACGAGTTATCAAGTCGACTCGCTTCATTATCAGAGCTGCTGGGGTCCAATCAGCCAATCAGCCGACAATACTTCTTCTTCTTCCTTTTCACTGGTTGCATTAATTAAATTCCCTCATATAATATTTCAACGTTTCCCAAACATTCAGGCAACATGTTTTTCTTCTTCTTCTCTCTGCA
>CM036544.1:31112103-31164603 GCA_020745685.1 Tautogolabrus adspersus
TGCTTCTCCACCTAGGTGAGGAGTTCTCCCTCCAGCTCGGGGGAGGTGGGGAATCCTCCTCTGGTCTGGACCTCCTTTCTTCCTCCTCCTCCTCCTCTGCAGTGAACCGGGCTCTGCTGCAGCTCACACAGCGCCTCCTGCAGGCTCGGGCGGAGCAGGAGGAGGAGAGCGCTGAGAAGGGGAAGAGGTCCGAGGAGCCCCCGATCTCTCTGGACCTGACCTTTCACCTCCTGAGGGAGGTGCTGGAGATGGCGCGTGCGGAGCAGCTCGCCGTTCAGGCGGACAGCAACCGCAGGATGATGGACGAGCTCGGGAAGAAATAAAAAAAACTCAAACAATGAACTTCTGATTTTTTCTAAATGTTTGACCCTGTGAGAGCCTTCGGAGTCAGTCTGTGTTTGAGCTGCCCACCCCCCCGAACACACACACACACACACACACACACACACACAGGACGTCTGGCGCTCTGAATCAAACACCGACTGCTTTTATTTAGGACATATTAGCGACCGACACTGACTCATCCACCGCTGAAAATAGTCCCTGAAAAACACACACCTTTGTTTAAATCTCCACAGGGAACCAATCAGCTTTAAGCTCGGAGCCTCAGACCGGACGTCACACACACGTATTTGTCATTTCTCAGAGATTACTGAAATAAACCTTCTTTAATAAACGAGTGGTGTCTGTGGATGTTTCTGTTTATATATCATCTCCTTGATTCTGAGCATTTACAGTTTGGTAGGATTTATATTTTATATTAATGTTGATCTACTTTTCTTCTTCTTCTCCTTATTATTAGGTAGACGGTGCATTTATTCACAGTCAGTCTACAGGTGAGCCTCAGAGGAAAAAAGGGAACTTCTCTTTTCATAACAAAACATCATTTATTCATTTTTTACTCAAACATTTAAACTGAAGAAACAAACAGAGCTTTTTTTAAAATCCAAAGGGTTTCATTTTGAGTGTCAGAGCAAATAAACCACTCCGTCTTAAGAAAAGGGCATTGTGCACCCCCATCCTGAGTCACCCTCTGCCCCGCCTTCATCCTCTCATCCTCCTCTTCCATCTTCATCCTTATCTTAACGTACATCCATCTGTCAGATGATCTATCATTAAATATCTAAAACGCAGATTGTTGTGGCGTGCTCCTCGCTAGTGAATAAAAAAGTGAATGAAACCGTGTTAGCCTGTGTGAATGTTTCTGCAGCTATTCATATGAAAAACGTTAAATCATCATAGAGTGCTGTGGAGTCAGAGGCGGGCTCGGAGGCGTGTCACTTCTGGTTGAGCCAGCTGAAGGAGAAGACGTGTTTGGGTCCGTCTCTGTCGTCGTCCTCGCTCTGATGATCCGGCTGACCCTGCGGCACAAAAACACATTTCACATTTATTATTTAGTTTAACTTAAAGGCAGGGTTGGTCATTTTGGAAAACTAGCATGATTTTGAAAGTAGCATTCCCTCAGTGCTCCGTCTGCACCCACCCCCTCCCCTCTGTGCTCCCTCTAAAGCCACGCCCCTCACTTACATGCACGAGCGCCGTTGCTCCAGAAGCGGACCTCAGCTCATCGCTTGCATTGTGTAGAAACTACGTCGTCTCATGTCTCATTCAGCGGTAAGTAAACTCACAGTATAAACTCTTTGAGTGTGGGCTAGTGCACGCAACGGAGCTATTAACACGGTGACACAAATTAAATCCATTTAGATTGAATTAATTTTATTCTAATAAAGAGAGAGGGATGATCGTCTCATGAAATAAGAGAAACAAGCGCTTTGTTTTGTTATTTAATAAATTAAATTATTTACACAGCGTAAACATTTTAAAGACACGTGTTGGAACTCTTAAAGAGGACATATTATCTCCCTTCTCCATCTTTTCAAACAGTCCCCTGTGGTCTAAATGAAACATCTGTACTGTGCTTTAAAATATAACATGAATCAAGCACCAGAGGAGGTTTGTGACCCTGTAGAAACCAGCTCTCTCAGAACGCTCCGTTTTGGTGTGTGTGTCTCTTTAAATGCATGAGCCCCCCCTGAGGTTTCCCCGTGGACATCACTGCTCTGTAGTGAGAATAAAAATGGCGGACCTGCTCAAAAGTTTAGCTCTAGGCTGGGGGTGGAGTCCATGGGTGGACATACCGGGGGGGGGGGGGTATTTTTTTTTAACCAGAATCCCACTGTGACATCACAAGTTGAGAAAATTTGAAACAGAGCATTTTTCTCTGTGTTGTAAGACTTCTGCAGACCACAAACAAAGGACTGGATGGATTTATTTCACATGTTGTGGGTCAGTAGACTCTCAGGTTACCCAGATAAATGTTCACAAACACTGAAAGTGGATTTTTACAATATGTCCCCTAAATGTCAATAAAATGAAGGTCGGTCATTCAAATATAACAATAAAAAAAACATCAAAACTTTTAATTGATAAACCAACAGAAATTAATAACTCATGTTCTCTGAAAAAGGAACAAAGAAAATCCGTCATCTGTAGCAGTTGTAAGCCTGTAAAAACTTCGACCAATGTCTGCCATGAGGTACCAATCTGATGAACCAATCACACGCCTCCCTGTCTCCCTGCTCGTTCTCTACCTCTTGCACACAGTAAGTAACATATGATGTCATACCTGAGGGGCGGGGCCAGCGGTAGGGAGGGGCAGAGGCAGCGCAGCAGATGATGAGGGGGGCGGGACTCTTTGTCTGCAAGGTGTTGCTGGTGGTGGGCGGGGCTTCTGATGGTCTCTGAGGGGGCGGGGCTAGGAGCTGAACTCCTGTCGACTGAACAGGAGCTAGAGGAGGCTGCTGATTGGCTGATGGTCCTGCGGCCTGCGGCGGTGGCTCTAATCGACTGGCTGCTGTCAAACTTTTGACCTCCATGGGTTCATCATCATCGTCATCATCGTCTTCATCCACTGAGAGACAGCACATTGATCATGTGACGTTAGCTCTATGCTAACACATTAGCCTGCAGTACACTTCATGACAGACGCTCAAAGCTAACAGATTAGCATATTTTTATATATAGCATCTGTGAAATGTTAGCTCAATGCTAACACATTAGCTCTATTCTAACTGAAAGTAGCTCCTCGGCCCAATCTCGATGTCCACCCTCACACACTCACTGACTTCGATGAACGTTCCCGCTCAGTCTTTGAGGGTTCAGGGCTGCGGTGAGGGATCTCTCGCTGACAATTTGAGCCCTTTATGCACCCTTACGTAAGTGGGCATATCTGCAGACTGAGGGAAGTACCCATAGTTCATAGCATTGTGACGTAAAAGCCCCGAAGAATGTAAAGGTAAACAAACGCCATAAAACTAAAAAAAGGGAGAGTCGGTAAAAAAGCAGGAAGGTGAAACCACGCTCGATAGTAGCATATATTTTAAGTAAGAACTTTTTATGAGCACCATGGCTGAGTAAAGTAAAAAACGTAAAAGAAAAATACCCAATGCCAAATGACATTGTGTTGTCATGGTTACAGAGAGGTCAAAAAGTGCTGTCCCGTTGGTATCAAACCTTTTGGAGCCCTCGCAGCCTCAGTCACTTTCCACGTGATGTCAGTTAAGTCGGTAAGGGCTCGGGGCTCGGGGGTTTAGGGACGACATCGAGATTCAGCCCGAGTGTCTTCATCTCTTTGTTAGCATCTTTTAACGTTAGCATAAATGTCAACACATTAGCATGACGAGACCTAACAACGCTGCAATAACAGCTGGAACATCAGAAAACATTATGTCTAATGCTATGCTAAGTCAGTGCTAACAAATGTAGCAAACACTTGAAGTTTAAAGCTACAACACTGACTGATGGTAGCAGCTAAGCTAGCACTTCTCTGTAAGATCAGGTGTCTCTTCTCTGATTGGACGATCTGACTTCCTGTGTTTCTCACGTTTGATGAAGTCCACTTTGCTCAGCGCTCTCCTCTGAGGCTCAAAGTTGGTTGTGAAGTGATCCATCTTCTCGTAGCCGTGTTGGACCTGATCCAGGTGAGACGTGTCTGTGCCCTCCACGATCCTGAACACAGAACAGATGGACAGTTTAACAACACCTGGGGATTCACCTGCAGAGCCGTCGTTATGACATCACAAACAGGCGCATGAGATCACAGGCTGATACTCACTTCTGCAGCAGCGGTTTGGTTGTCTGTGGAGGACAAGAGAACGTTTGTTATTCTCAGTGAAGCAACTTTGATTTGATTCTAGAAAGAATCAAACCACACTTATACCTGTTTGTAACCTGTTACCACGGCAACTCAAGTAAAAGTCTTACACACCAAATATTGGATCATTTCATGCGTTATCGTTGAGAAATGAGCGGCAATCTCCTGCACACTGTCTAAATAGCACTAAACTTTAGCAATCAGAATCAGAATCCGTTATCTATACCGCTTTCCCCGTTCGGGGTCGTGAGGTCGCTGGAGCCGCTCCCAGCTGTCATTGGGCGAGAGGCGGGGTTACATCCTGAACTGTTCGCCAGTCAATCACAGGGCTGGCGATGTTTCCATATCCGTAATATCGCCAATGTTTTTGTGAAATTCCGACATTGTGCAGGAGATTACCTGTCATTTCTGATGGACTCCTCCCTCTCCTACACACACCTGTCTGATGAAAGAGATGTGGTTTTAAACTCTCAGGCCTTGTTCACATTGCACCTCCAAATCTGATTTTTAGCTCATCCAGATTGTATGTAGTTTGTTTTTTAGCCAGTCTGGACACAAAAAGCCTCATGAGGTCCGATTTTTCCAAATCTGATTCTTTTTATGTGAACGTGTTAAAATCCGAAAACCTAAAGATAAACAAAATATACGACGGTCTGAGGAGACGGATCAGAAGAAGAAACCAGCGAAGAAGAAGGTGTGCAGTGACTTAATGCCTGTGGGTAACAGACCCGTGTGTCTGTGTTGTCTCATAATGTCCACAAAAAACAGGCGAGCAACGCTGGTCAAAGTGGCGAGCAAGGGGATGGATGTGCAACGAGCTCAGATGCAGGACATTTAAAGAGAGCGAGGCATCAGTGAGGCTCAACGAATCAATAACTGTCCTGACCTTTGACCTCTGTTTGTGGAGTTATGCAAAAGAAAGAGACAAAAGGGAAGAAATGAGAGAAGAAGAAGTAGACGTGGAAAACAAGTGAAAGAAGAAGCAGCAGTAGGAGAAGAAGGCAGAGAAGGTGATGTGGGCGACAGGTAGCTGAACCAGTGTGTCCGCGGTGCGTTCAGTATCACCTGCAGGAACACGGCCATCTCAGACTCGTCCAGCGTCTGGATGGCGGTCTCCACCACCTTGGCGGTATTCTCCAGGTGCTCGCTGTACCTCCTCCTCAGACCGCGGATGTAGTCAAGTTTCTCCTCCTGCTCACAGTTGATCCTCAGAGTCATCTCTCCCTTCCTCTCCTCCAGCAGGGCGAACAGGTGATCGAACGACTCGCACACCTTCGACTTCTGTCTGCGACCGTTCTCCTGAAAGCACACAAACACAGCGCTCAGGTGAGCCAGGTGTGCAGCAGCTGAAGGTCACCCTGAAATAACAAATAGGATTCTTAAAGTGAGGCAGAGGATACCTTTCTTTAGAACAGGACAAAGACAGAGTACCACATCCGTCTGTTATCGGACATTTACACTCCTGATACGAACTCTACATCTACGAAGAACTCACGTCGACGGCTCTGCAGGTTTCCTCCAGCTGACTGATGATGGCCTGAGTCCTCTCGTTGTTCCCCACCAGCATGGAGATACAGTCAGTCAACTCAGCCTGCACACACACACACACACACACACACACACACACACACACGCACACGCACACACACACACACAGACACGCACACGCACACACACACACACACAGACACGCACACGCACACACACAATAAGTACTTTAAAAGGTCACATGGCCACAGAAGTCATCTCATGCCTCGGCAGTCAGTGATTGGTTGGTGTTGGTGCGCCCTCTGCTGGTCAGAGAGTCACAGTAGTGGACTGTTGCTGCAGAGGGTGCATGTGGATACAACATGAGCTGTGATTGGTTAGTTTGTAAAGAGTCTGTGAGGAGCTGGGATTAAAAAGTGTCTGACATGAAGATTAACAACCAAATATGAAGCATCAGTTCTATAAACCAATCAGAGTGTAGGCCCATCACTCCCCACACTCAAACAAACAGTGTGTTAATATGAAGTGTTCAGAAATGATTCCTTCATGTTCATGATCCCTCAGACTGTTTGAATGTGTGATGATGATGAGAGTCTGATGCAGAGGGAGTCTGTCACTCACAAACACCTTTTACATTCACACTTATTTACCTTCACAAAGTTTCTATCATTTACAACCTCATCAATCATTCTCACATCAATATCTGTGTTTATAAATACACACTTCATCGTCCAATCATAAGTCCAAACTAATACAAAGAATAAATTCATCAATTCAGTATGAAATCTTTTAGTCAGTAGAAATTGTCCTTTTGGTTCTTATCAGCCTGCAGGTTGTTCTTCATGTGGTAAAGTACACAGACTGAACTCTGTTACTGTGTGTGTTAGAAATAATACAGTGTGTGTTTGTGCGGACATAAACAGCTGTTAAAGACGACTGACAGCTGAACGTGATCAGCTGATGACATCATCAGACCCTTGGACACTGGACTATTTAATTTAACATCGTGCAATCTGTCCTCTAATCGTGCAATCTGTCCTCTAATCGTGCAATCTGTCCTCTAATCGTGCAATCTGTCCTCTAATCGTGCAATCTGTCCTTTAATCGTGCAATCTGTCCTCTAATCGTGCAATCTGTCCTCTAATCGTGCAATCTGTCCTTTAATCGTGCAATCTGTCCTCTAATCGTGCAATCTGTCCTCTAATCGTGCAATCTGTCCTCTAATCGTGCAATCTGTCCTTTAATCGTGCAATCTGTCCTCTAATCGTGCAATCTGTCCTCTAATCGTGCAATCTGTCCTTTAATCGTGCAATCTGTCCTCTAATCGTGCAATCTGTCCTTTAATCGTGCAATCTGTCCTCTAATCGTGCAATCTGTCCTCTAATCTGTCCTTTAATCGTGCAATCTGTCCTTTAATCGTGCAATCTGTCCTCTAATCGTGCAATCTTCGTGCAATCTGTCCTTTAATCGTGCAATCTGTCCTCTAATCGTGCAATCTGTCCTCTAATCGTGCAATCTGTCCTCTAATCGTGCAATCTGTCCTTTAATCGTGCAATCTGTCCTCTAATCGTGCAATCTGTCCTTTAATCGTGCAATCTGTCCTTTAATCGTGCAATCTGTCCTCTAATCGTGCAATCTGTCCTCTAATCGTGCAATCTGTCCTCTAATCGTGCAATCTGTCCTCTAATCGTGCAATCTGTCCTCTAATCGTGCAATCTGTCCTTTAATCGTGCAATCTGTCCTCTAATCGTGCAATCTGTCCTCTAATCGTGCAATCTGTCCTTTAATCGTGCAATCTGTCCTCTAATCGTGCAATCTGTCCTTTAATCGTGCAATCTGTCCTCTAATCGTGCAATCTGTCCTCTAATCTGTCCTTTAATCGTGCAATCTGTCCTTTAATCGTGCAATCTGTCCTCTAATCGTGCAATCTTCGTGCAATCTGTCCTTTAATCGTGCAATCTGTCCTCTAATCATGCAATCTGTCCTCTAATCGTGCAATCTGTCCTCTAATCGTGCAATTTGTCCTTTAATCGTGCAATCTGCAATGGGAGGGGCTAAGACGCAAGTGGAGGAGGCAACTTGGAGGACACTCGAAGCCATTAAGGGAAGTGAGATGTACCCTATGAGAAGTGGATTTAGAGTCTGGTTTAAAGGTGAAGCTAATTCAGAGGTGTCTTAAAGCTGCTTTCTCTTTGATGACCAGCAGGGGGCGACTCCATAGAAGTCTGTGATAAAATGTTGATTTATTGCCTCAGTAATCAACGAGTTTATGATCTCAATCTGTAGCCTCAAGTCTTCTTCAACACAGCATGATGTTCATTTAGTCAATTATGGTCCATTTAGAGTCAAAGAGAGCAGGGGAGGAGTTAGGGGCGGGGCTACCTGTGAGTACCATGATGACATGACAATAATCTTGTTTGGTGTTTGGTTGTAGTCAAACAAGCTCTGAGCAGACGACGGTCATGTACTAAGTTTTATGACGGAGATAGTGACCATATTTGAACAAGTGGGTGGAGCTAAAGAGAAACCATCGCTCCTCTCCAACTTCGCCCTTTGGTGACCAAATATGGTCACTTCTTACGACTAAAACCAAGATGGCTGTGGCTGACATGCCGAGCCTGAAGCTTTTAAAAGGAAGCGTGAGCGTTACTTGCTGATTGGTGGAGCAGTGAGAAAGCCTGTCTCACCTTCTGTGTGAGGAAGACGCTGTCGAGCGGAGCGACCTCACAGTCTTTGTGAGCGCCGAACACCTTACACAGAGAACACGTGGGCACGCTGCAGGTCACACAGTAGATGTTGATCTTCTCTTCCTCGTGATCCTCACACATCGGCTGCTGCTGCTTCACCTCAGGGACGGGCCTGCTGCTCAGGGAGAGAGAGAGAGGGAGAGAGGGAGAGGGAGAGAGAGAGAGGGAGAGAGAGAGGGTGAGAGAGAGAGAGAGGGAGAGAGAGAGGGTGAGAGAGAGAGAGAGAGGGAGAGAGAGAGGGTGAGAGAGAGAGGGTGAGAGGGAGAGAGAGAGGGAGAGAGAGAGGGAGAGAGGGAGACGGAGAGAGAGAGGGAGAGAGAGAAGGAGAGAGGGAGGGTGAGAGAGAGAGAGAGAGAGAGAGAGAGAGTGAGAGGGATATAGAGATATTATGCACTCCTAAAAAATATCTAGCTAACGTCATGTAGACTGCTCCTGAAATCCTCCTGACCTGGTTGTTCACACATGCACCTCACAGCAGGAGACTATCCGTGTCAGACAGGAGGGGGGGGTCACCTGAGGTAAGACGTGACGTGGAAGTGGCGTACGAAGCAGCAGAGTCGTCTACTCTATACGACCGTATAATAAGAATATGTGTCTTTCTATCAATGCTGCGTGTAGTTGAACAGAATCTCAATCTGAACTAAAGAGTGGAGAAGAACATACTGGAGAACAGGAAACAGAATGCAGCAGGTTCATTAGAGCACGGAGATCGTAGAGATGGCGTGCAGACAGTCTATGGTCGTGCAGCGATCACAGGGAATAAACGTCACCACCCCCTCCCACTCGCTCGAGGTGAATTCTCCTGATTATATCCTGCTGCGTTCTCACATCAGCTCACTCTGACTTTCTGCAGAATAAATACGAGGAGGCTGGAGGAGAAACTCCGGGTGAAGAGAGAAACATTCAGCTGTTTGAGTTCACACATGCAGCTCAGCACGAACACTTCAGGAGTGTTTCAGGAGTTTGGGGCAGGTGTGAAAGCTCTAACAGGGTTGTCATCTTGTCACGATACCAAAAGGAAAAGCAGAAACATCACAAGCAGCGGAGAGAGAACAGAATGAGGGATGATATAGATGAGTACAATGAAGAGGGAGGGCGCTAAATGTTCTGATTATTCCAAGGACAGCAAAGGTCAACACTGGCGTCGCTCTGAAGACGACATGCTGATCCTCTCAAACTCATCATTCAGAAACGATCTCATTGGTTTACATGTAAATATCCGGAGGATGGTGACCATTGATGGATGTATCATTAGATCTGATGTCAGCGTCTCTTCATGCTCATACAGCACGCTCACAGATAATCAAGAGTTCAACTTGTTTTCTTTTGTATCGTTCACTCGGCTTATTTGTCTGATTATTTCAGTCTTTATCGTCTGTGTTTCATCAGAAGCAGGAGCATGTTTATCAGCCCGTCCTCCGTGTCGCCCAGCAGACGTCCGTCTCACTGACCCACATTTCAAAATAGATCCAGTGTGAAGGCTAACTGCTAACAGCTAGCAAACACCTGTCGCCTTCATCACAGTCCTCCTCAGCCTCTGTAAACATCCTGTTGACCCACATGTCATCTCTCCATGTGTTCACTGTGTTAGCTTAGCTTAGCACCAACACTAGAGGCAGGATGGTTTCCATAGGTTGTAAACAGAGTGGAGCTGAGGGCTGGCTGCAGTTACTCTCGTTTAACATGAAACTCTGAGCTTTAGGGACGAGTATCCCGTCTTTCCTTCAGTGCACTGCACCAGAAGCCTCACAAAATCTTACTGCACCTGAACGCCTCACAACGTCTGTCACCGCATATGAACGCTTCTGTCCCTGCACCTGAACGCTTCACAGACTCTGTCCCTGCACCTGAACGCCTCACAGACTCTGTCCCTGCACCTGAACGCCTCACAGACTCTGTCCCTGCACCTGAACGCTTCACAGACTCTGTCCCTGAACCTGAACGCCTCACAGAATCTGTCCCTGCACCTGAACGCCTCACAGAGTCAGTCACTGCACCTGAACGCCTCACAGAGTCTCACTGCCCCTGAACGCCTCAGTGCAGTCTCACTGCACCTGAACGCCTCACAGAGTCAGTCACTGCACCTGAACGCCTCACAGAGTCTCACTGCCCCTGAACGCCTCACAGAGTCAGTCACTGCACCTGAACGCCTCACAGAGTCTCACTGCACCTGAACGCCTCACAGAGTCAGTCACTGCACCTGAACGCCTCACAGAGTCTCACTGCACCTGAACGCCTCACAGAGTCTGTCACTGCACCTGAACGCCTCACAGAGTCTGTCACTGCACCTGAACGCCTCACAGAGTCTGTCACTGCACCTGAACGCCTCACAGAGTCTGTCACTGCACCTGAACGCCTCACAGAGTCTGTCACTGCACCTGAACGCCTCACAGAGTCTGTCACTGCACATGTGTTTGTGACATATTTGTTACTTGTGTGTTTAGTTTAAATGGTCAAAATAAAAAGGTAACAAGACGCTAATCTTTAAAATATCTACCTTTAAAAACAAACACGGTTATTGTCTTCAAATATCAACGTTTTTATCGACACAGCGTTTATAACCTCAGTTTGTCTGAATGATTGTGGTGTTGTTGTTGTTGTCGTCGTAAAGATGAGTCAGTAAACAGCTGATTCTTGTGTAATCCAGGTTTAGTGACTCAGCAGAAAGAGGAGCTGAACAGTTTCATCACACCAAGGTTAAAACTGGACGCCTGACCGTGTGACTGAAATCACTGTAACTCTGTGATGTCACATGCTCCACCTGTGATGTCACATGATCCACCTGTGATGTCACATGATCCACCTGTGATGTCACATGATCCACCTGTGATGTCACATGCCCACCTGTGATGTCACATGCTCCACCTGTGATGTCATCAGAAAAACTACCAAAATAAAAGCCATGACTCTGACCGATCAGGAGATTTTTCCATCATAGGAAAGTTTGATCTTGTGCTTTTTAAAGAAAATACAGCTCAGTGTGTGCAGGTGTGTACATGTGTGTGCAGATGGGTTCAGGTGAGTGTGCGTACAGGTGTATAGAGACCTGTGTGTTTGTGTGTCCAGGTGTGTGTTACCTGCTGCTGCCCTGCTTGTACATGTCGATGATGTTCTCCACCAGCAGGTTCCTCTGCAGTCCGTACACTCCGTGTCGATCCAGAACGACCTCATGGCGGCACGACGGGCAGCGGAAACGCCCGCCGGATGTCACCGTGGAGCCGCTCCTTGTCGACAGATAGGGATTGGACGCCTGCAGGGGGCGGGGCATCAAGCAAGTACAGGAGTTTATGACAACAACAGAGACTGAAACGCTTCTTTAACCTCATTAAACCACTTTTTTCATTCTTTAACCATCCAGATCAAAGTAGTCAAAGGATCCACAGAGTGTCTGCACAGGTTCACAGGTACACACCTGTGACACAAACATGTCAGCCTCACCTCCACACACACACAGCTGGTTTGAATGTTACTATGACAACAGGACATTCACAGGCAGAGATGAAACATAATGAAAGAGATCAGCCTGAGGGGCTCCAAGGAAGTGATGTCATAGAGTAAAGAAAAACCTGGACAGGTGAGACAGGAGTGTCAACCTCAATCAACCAACCAATCAAACTGTGTGTGTGTGTGTGTGTGTGTGTGTGTGTGTGTGTGTGTGTGTGTGTCTCACCTGGAACACGTCGTTGGCACATTTGCGGCACAGGTTGTGTTGGCAGGGCAGGATGACCACAGGTTTTGTGAACATCTCCAGACAGATGGGACAGACGAGCTGCTTCTCTAGACTGTCCATGGTGCCGAGTGTGGGGAGGACACCGGGGGAGACACCGGGGGAGACAGTGGCAGAGACACCGGGGGAGACACCGGGGGAGACAGCGATAAATCCCAGAGGCTGGACAAAGTTTAAAGAAATAAAGAATGAAAGCAGCAGCGGACAGTGAGCGCTGTTAGAGTTTTGGAGTCTGCGCAGTGAGGAGCTCTCGGTCTGTTTTTAGACGGACAGACGTCAGCCGTTGCCGTGCCGACATGCCCTTATATGTCAAAGGTCACAAGGGGGGTCGGACAGGACAGGACAGGACAGGACAGGACAGGACGGGGGGGGGGGGGCACACAGGGGTTATTAAAGGGACAGTACCCTGTATCAGGACGAGGAGGCTGCAGCTCCTCCTGCTGGAGTAAATAAATAATCAAATCAATAAAACTCATATTGACTCATTTATTGTTTTGAATTGATTAAACATTGTAGACAAACTCCTTCAAACTTTCTGGACTGCAGACTCGCGCTGACAACGTTTCCGCTGACAGGTGGACTCATTCGTCTCCCACTCACCTGTCTGATGAAACACGTGAAGTCTTTTTAAAGCTCGCCATCCTGTCTTCAGTTTATCCGGCCCGGTCACATGCTGCATTCATGTGGTGTCGGACAAAGTCGGAAAAACGAGTTTCCGAGTTGTAAAATGCACATGAACACCTGCTCGAGTCGGAACAACAACTCGGAAACTCGGTAAGAATTAGGTGCCCGACTTCCCGACTTGACGTCAGAATCGTCATCACATGAAAAAAACTAATAACAAAATATGTTTTGTAAATGTTTACATACTTTTTATTAATTCACGTATTGCACATCAACTTTCTGCTCAAATATAACTTGAACAGTTAGACTTCACGTTGGAAGAACGACTTCCCAACTCGGAAACTTAGAACCCGAGCAGCACCTGAATGCAGCAACAGCCTCAGTTTATTAGAAACACAGTGTTGGTTTAGTGTGTAGTGATTGAAGTGTGTGTTAGTGTGTGTCAGTGTTTTAGTGTTTGGATTAAGTTGATGAGTTTATGAATTTCAAAATAAAAGAATAAAACAGCTGACTCAGACAAATCTGTAATTACTCTGACCTTGTTTTTAAACAGAATCAGGATGCGAAATAAAAACTGCTCAAAATAAAATAAAATCCTTGAGTTTGGATATGTGGGGAGGAGACTACAGCGCCCCCTGCAGCACAGGAGGACTCAGAGCAGAGCATCATTACATGACATCATCACATGGGTTTTATTTAACAAAGTGACATCATCAAACGATCAACTTTCACAGCAAAACTTTATTTACATCAACACGTGACGACAAACCTGATTCATATTAACGTCATGATTTGATTATTCTAAACGAACAAACACAGCCAACACAACCAATCAGAGACTGAGTTCAATAAAATATAAGTTAATAAGTCTCGGAACACAGTGCAGATCTTCCTCAGACAAAACTTTAGACAAGAACTGGATCCTGCAAGGACAAAATATGAAGAATGCTCAGACCCGTTAGAAAAGATGCTGCTTTAGCTCAAATTTAACAAAAAGCAAGATATTTATCTTAATTGGATTTAATATTAAGAAGATGTTTAAAAGAAGGCTTGGATCTTGCTGAGATGTTTTAACGAAGGTTCACCTTTAACCCTTAAATGCTTCTCTTTACAGACACACACAGGTGTGACACACAGGTGTGACACACACAGGTGTGACACACACAGGTGTAACACACACAGGTGTAACACACAGGTGTAACACACACAGGTGTAACACACACAGGTGTAACACACAGGTGTGACACACACAGGTGTGACACACAGGTGTGACACACACAGGTGTAACACACAGGTGTGACACACACAGGTGTGACACACACAGGTGTAACACACACAGGTGTGACACACAGGTGTAACACACACAGGTGTAACACACAGGTGTGACACACACAGGTGTGACACACACAGGTGTGACACACACAGGTGTAACACACACAGGTGTAACACACACAGGTGTAACACACAGGTGTGACACACACAGGTGTGACACACAGGTGTGACACACACAGGTGTAACACACAGGTGTGACACACACAGGTGTGACACACACAGGTGTGACACACACAGGTGTAACACACACAGGTGTGACACACAGGTGTAACACACACAGGTGTAACACACAGGTGTGACACACACAGGTGTGACACACACAGGTGTGACACACACAGGTGTGACACACACAGGTGTGACACACAGGTGTAACACACACAGGTGTAACACACAGGTGTAACACACACAGGTGTAACACACACAGGTGTAACACACAGGTGTGACACACACAGGTGTGACACACACAGGTGTGACACACACAGGTGTAACACACACAGGTGTAACACACACAGGTGTAACACACAGGTGTGACACACACAGGTGTGACACACACAGGTGTGACACACACAGGTGTGACACACACAGGTGTGACACACACAGGTGTAACACACAGGTGTAACACACAGGTGTGACACACACAGGTGTGACACACACAGGTGTAACACACACAGGTGTAACACACACAGGTGTAACACACAGGTGTGACACACACAGGTGTGACACACAGGTGTGACACACACAGGTGTAACACACAGGTGTGACACACACAGGTGTGACACACACAGGTGTGACACACACAGGTGTAACACACACAGGTGTGACACACAGGTGTAACACACACAGGTGTAACACACAGGTGTGACACACACAGGTGTGACACACACAGGTGTGACACACACAGGTGTGACACACACAGGTGTGACACACAGGTGTAACACACACAGGTGTAACACACAGGTGTAACACACACAGGTGTAACACACACAGGTGTAACACACAGGTGTGACACACACAGGTGTGACACACACAGGTGTGACACACACAGGTGTAACACACACAGGTGTAACACACACAGGTGTAACACACAGGTGTGACACACACAGGTGTGACACACACAGGTGTGACACACACAGGTGTGACACACACAGGTGTGACACACACAGGTGTAACACACAGGTGTAACACACAGGTGTGACACACACAGGTGTGACACACACAGGTGTGACACACACAGGTGTGACACACACAGGTGAAGGAGCTCAAAGATCTGATTCATTTAACAGGATATTTTGTTTAAAAGTCAGATTGTTGCTTTAACGTCAAACTTTAATTCAGTTTATAGAATCTACTTTGTGATCATTTTTTACAGTGCACTGTTCATGCAGATCCACCTGCAGGGAATCATCAGGTGTTGTTTTGAGTTTGATGACTGCGTCAGGTGGGTCGGTGATGCATTTCCTGTTTCCTGCCGGCTTCATGTGTACGTGTCTCCGTATCTACGGTGTCCATCGGTGATCAGCTGAGTTTTCTCACTGGCGTTCGTCGGCTGCTGAATGATCGGAGCTTCGACGTCTGCACAGAAACAAAAACGAGGTTGTTTAATGTTCAGCTGCTGAGAAGCAAGATTCTAATTTATATTCAGTGCTGAAGGGTTTAACAATAACTGTAAACACTGAGGGAACGAGTCTTCAGCAGGTTTTCTGTAGGGACTCCTCCAGCCTCCTCGTATTTATTCTGCAGAAAGTCAGACTGAGCTGATGTGAGAACGCAGCAGGATATAATCAGGAGAATTCACCTGGAGCGAGTGGGAGGGGTTGTAGGTGGAGGATTGTTACTGTTCCTACTAGACAGCATCCGGTTTGAGTGGACGCTGGCGCGCCTTGCTGCCGCTGCTCACCGGCAATTTTAAGTAACTTTTTAAGGTTCTACGGGCGATACGGATAGCGTAATTGCACTTCTTTGGGAGATACAGCACTCACCTATCTTCGCAAAATCACCGATCCAGCTGTTTCTACTGCGTTTTGTGTGCGAGCGAGCTAATTGTAGCCTACCCACTGGAAGCCAGCACCCGTCTTCGCAGATCCACCTGGCTGTTGCAGTCGCTATGTGGGCCAGCAGGTTTTACATCTGGTCTGTACTTCTCTGGACGTTCCTGTCTTTCTGCCATCACCCTGTGGCAGG
The DNA here is from genome assembly GCA_020745685.1 of Tautogolabrus adspersus. Classification (NCBI taxonomy): domain Eukaryota; kingdom Metazoa; phylum Chordata; class Actinopteri; order Labriformes; family Labridae; genus Tautogolabrus; species Tautogolabrus adspersus. Next base: position 31,128,356 of record CM036544.1, read on the forward strand.
TATACTTCGGTATACAGCCGCTGAACTTCGTTGGCTTCGCTGGCAGCTGCCGGAGCCTCAACCGCCTGTGCTGCAACTTCACCCGGACATCGCTCTCTTCCCCCGCCGGAGATACATCCATCGTGGGTCTCGCAGGAATTTCCATCATGACGGCTCCAATGCAATAAAATCATTCTGGTCTACCTCTCGCCGCCCTCCCAGAAACCCCGGCCGGGCTGTCGATCGCCGCGTATTAGCCAGCCTAGCTAGGTCGGCTAACGCTCCTGTCAAGCAAGACAACGCCGCTGTCAACTTCGGTCTGCTTAACATCCGCTCTCTCACGAGCAAGGGACATCTCATCCAGGATCTCCTCACTGACCGTAAGCTTGATTTTCTCTGTCTGACTGAAACTTGGCAACAGCCCAATGACTTTTCTCAACTAAATGAATCCACTCCTCCGGGTTTTGTTTACATCTGTCATCCCCGTGGCAACGGCCGGGGCGGAGGTCTCGCGATAATTCACCGCGAGAAGTGGAAAGTCCTGCAAATCTCTGTGCCTGCCTCCAGTTCGTTTGAATGTATTGTTTTTAAGCTGCCTGGTCCCATTCCTACCATTGTTGCTACAGTCTACCGCCCCCCTAAGCCAAACAGTGACTTCTTAAATGACTTTGCAACCCTACTCACCCATTTATCTACTCTCTCACCAAATGTAATACTGTTGGGGGACTTTAATATACACATGGACAATACAAATCTGCCTCTTACCAGAGACTTTTCATCATGCCTGGAGAGCTTTGGATTCCACCAATACATAGACTTTCCGACACACACAAAAGGTCATACTCTGGACTTAATCTGTTGTTCTGGTCTCACCCCCTCCAACTGCACAGCTGATGAACTCCATGTAACTGACCATTTCCTCCTGTCATTCAATGCTGCACTCTGCCTCTCTGCTATCAAGTCTTCACGTCTCATCTCATTTCGGAATATGAAGGACATCAATATAGATACTCTCTGCTCCAATATCGACAATATTCCCATCCCGGATCATCTTTCCAACCCTGACAAACTCGTAGCACTATACAATAATGGATTAAACAACACTCTCAACCTTCTTGCCCCAGTGATAACACGATCTGTTTCCTTCTCCTCAACTGCCCCCTGGTATACCCCTGAGCTACGGACAATGAAAGCCAAAGGACGTCAACTTGAACGACTCTACAAAAAAACTGGTCTCTCCATTCATAAAGAAATGCACAAAACCCATATACTTCACTACAAGGACTCAATTTCTCAAACAAAATCCAACTATTACTCTGGCTTAATCATCTCCAACGAAGGAAACACCAAAACACTGTTCTCTCTGCTAAATAAAATTCTCCAGCCACCAAACTCACTACCCCCCCCACTTGTACTCAACTGACACCTGCAAATCCCTGATGCTGTTTTTTAACGAAAAAATCCACAACATCCACCAGCATCTATGTCCAAACCCTCTGCTTCTCTCCCCACCTGAACCTCTCCCACACTGTCAGCCCTTCTCCTGTTTTCAACTCCCTGACGCCTCCGAAATCTCCGACCTCATCCGGAAATCCAAGCCCTCCACATGTCAGCTTGATCCCCTGCCCACATCCTTGGTCAGATTCTGCCTCTCCTCTCTGCTTCCGCTCATATCTGCCATCATTCACGCCTCCCTCACCACTGGAATTGTTCCCTCACTGCTCAAAACTGCAGCTGTCACTCCTATACTGAAAAAACCTGGTTTGGATCCTAACAACTTCAACAACCTCCGCCCCATTTCCAACTTACCCTTCATCTCCAAAATTCTGGAAAAAACAGTCGCCACCCAGCTACACTCTCATCTAACCCAAAACAGCCTCTATGAGCCCTTCCAGTCCGGTTTCCGCCCCCGTCACAGTACAGAAACTGCTCTATTAAAAATCACCAACGATCTCCTCATTGCTTCTGACTCTGGCCTGCTTTCCATCCTCATCCTTCTCGACTTGAGTGCGGCCTTTGACACCATCTCACACCCCATCCTCCTCAGTAGACTCTCCTCCATTGGCATCACTCACTACCCCCTTGCCTGGTTCCTTTCTTATCTCACAGGCCGCACTCAGTTCATACAGCTGAAATCTTTTAAATCCGAGCCCTCCCCGGTCACTACAGGTGTGCCCCAGGGCTCTGTCCTGGGGCCCCTTCTCTTCATCACCTACCTCCTCCCCCTTGGCAACATTTTTCGTAAATTCAATATACTTTTCCACTGCTTCGCAGATGACACCCAGCTCTACCTCTCCAGCAAACCAAACTCCACACTTCCACCTTCCTCCCTCACCTCCTGTTTATCTGAAATAAAATCCTGGTTCACCTCAAACTTCCTTAAATTAAACAGCAATAAAACCGAGATTCTTCTCATCGGCACTAAATCCATATTATCCAAAGTTGGCAGTTTCTCCCTCACTATTGACAGCTCCTCAGTTTCCCCCTCCCCTCAGGTTAAGAGTCTGGGTGTCATCCTTGACAGCACACTATCATTCCAATCCCATATCAATAACATTTCCCGGTCTGCATACTTCCATCTACGAAACATAAACCGACTCCGCCCCTCCCTCACCCCCCATACTACCTCCATCCTTGTCCACAGCCTTGTCACCTCCCGGATTGACTACTGTAACTCTCTCCTCTTCGGCCTCCCTCATAAGTCCCTCCACAAGCTCCAACTGGTTCAAAACTCTGCTGCCCGGATTGTCACCAAAACCCCCTCATTCCATCACATCACCCCCATCCTACAGCAACTCCACTGGCTCCCGGTTAAACAAAGAATCGCCTTCAAACTCCTCCTGTACACCTTCAAGGCCATCCACAACCTCGCCCCTCCATATCTATCTGACCTCCTTCACGTCGCCACTCCAGCCCGCTCCCTCAGATCCTCCTCCTCCATCCACCTCACTGTGCCCTCTGCACGCCTCAGCACCATGGGGGGCAGAGCTTTCAGCCGCTCTGCTCCCCAGCTCTGGAACTCTCTGCCACCGGACATCCGCAACATTGACTCTCTCCCCATCTTCAAATCCAGACTCAAAACCCACCTGTTCAAGATCGCCTTCTCTCTCTAAACCATATCACTGCAAATTACTCTGTCCGTCACACTCCATTTTATTTATTTCATCGTATACTGATCATTGTGTTTTTAAAATGTTAATGTGGTTTTTAATGTTGATTGTTGTACAGTGTCCTTGGGTGTCCTGAAAGGCGCTTTTAAATAAAATTTATTATTATTATTATTATTCCCTGTGATCGCTGCACGACCATAGACTAGGGTGACCACATATGTTGACGTATGTACAGACAGATCAGTGTTGTTAGCATGGTGTATTGTTTTGGTTGGTTAAAACTGGGACAGGGACTGTTATAAACCAGGACAAATTGGTGTTTTATGGATATACTGTATGTGGGGACTTGGGACACAGGACGTTCTAGCCTCTAGTGGACACTTCAGGAACTGCAGTTATTTAATCTTTTTTAACCAAAGGTTGTTATAACCAGGGTATTTCAAAGGAGCAATATGTAACTCTGACACCTAGTGTTTAAAATTGGTACTACAGTCCAAATTCAAAGCATTAGGGAGAGCTGTCTCACCATTGTCCGGGTCATTGCGTAACTCCTCCTCCAGGTCGTCAGGGGAGACATAGTCTGACTCCGGCCCTTCACCTGTGGGTGGCGGCTTGAGTTTCCCACAGCAGCAGTTACAGCAGCAGCAGAGACAGCAACAGCAGTAAAAGCCGGTCAGGAGTCCACACACCGCGAACAGACCCTGAGACAGAAACAAGATACAGATCAAGATCCAGACCCTGAGACAGGAACAAGATACAGATCAAGATCCAGACCCTTAGACAGAAACATGATACAGACCCTGAGACAGGAAAATACTGATCAAGGTCCAGACCCTGAGACAGAAAACAAGATTAACATCAAGATCCAGACCCTGAGACAGGAACAAGATACAGATCAAGATCCAGACCCAAAAGTGTTACAGCAGCTGAGAGAACAGAGCTGTGTGAGAACATTTCTATAGAAACACAGCAACCACACATCACCGCCGGCTCTGGAGGCTCTGAGGGGGAGGGACAAAGACTTTCATCCTCTGTCAGAGCAGTGTTTGTCTGTAATGTCAGTCAGTAAAAATATGTATTTTATGGGATCATGAAATGTTCCTTGATTGGTCAGTGTAAGCCCCGCCCACCTTGGCCCACCAGGTGGACAGCATGAAGTAGGTGTTGACGTTGTCCTCTCCAAACTGCTGGGCCACGTAGAGTCCCAGAGAGCCGTACGAGTCGTAGATGTTCCTCTTGGTCAGGTCGGACAGAACGGCGTGAGCTGCGTTCAGCTCCTTAAACTTCTCTGCCGCGTTAGGGTCGTCCGGATTCTTATCAGGGTGGTACCGCAACGCCAACTTCCTGTTGACGTTTGTACATATCTCACGTTAACATACACTTCATGTACACACACACACACACACACACACACACACTTCATGTGAACACACACACACACACACACTTCACATGAACACACACACACACACTTCATGTGAACACACACACACACACTTCATGTGAACACACACACTTCACATGAACACACACACACACACTTCATGTGAACACACACACTTCACATGAACACACACACACACACACTTCACATGAACACACACACACACACTTCATGTGAACACACACACTTCACATGAACACACACACACACACTTCACATGAACACACACACACACACTTCATGTGAACACACACACACACACTTCATGTGAACACACACACTTCACATGAACACACACACACACACACTTCATGTGAACACACACACTTCACATGAACACACACACACACTTCATGTGAACGCACACACACTTCATGAGAACACACACCCTTCACATGAACACACAGGGGGGCTGCAGGTGAGGCGTCAGCAGAATCAGTTTATCTGACTGGAGGAGGGTGTGACTGCAGGTGAGTGGGCGGGGCTGTATCTCTCACCTGTAGGACTTCTTGATGTCGTCATGGCTGCAGCCTTTCTGCAGTGCGAGGATCTGATACAGAGACTCTCCTGAGGTGGACAAAGTTCGCTGCCTCCCGTCAGACATCCTGACACCATCACCTGTAGCAGGTACACACATCTGTCAATCAGAGCTCTGGTTACAGCCTCACACACACACTCACAGTGTGTCCTATTGATTAAGTGTAAAAAGTTTCTCATCATCTTTCTGTGGACAGAACTGAGCTCCTTCAGCATGAGAGTGCAGCTCCATCAGTGTGAGAGTGCAGCTCCATCAGCGTGAGAGTGCAGCTCCATCAGTGTGAGAGTGCAGCTCCATCAGTGTGAGAGTGCAGCTCCATCAGTGTGAGAGTGCAGCTCCATCAGCGTGAGAGTGCAGCTCCGTCAGCGTGAGAGTGCAGCTCCATCAGTGTGAGAGTGCAGCTCCATCAGTGTGAGAGTGCAGCTCCATCAGTGTGAGAGTGCAGCTCCATCAGCCTGAGAGTGCAGCTCCATCAGCATGAGAGTGCAGCTCCATCAGTGTGAGAGTGCAGCTCCATCAGCATGAGAGTGCAGCTCCATCAGCATGAGAGTGCAGCTCCATCAGTGTGAGAGTGCAGCTCCATCAGTGTGAGAGTGCAGCTCTGTCAGCCTGAGAGTGCAGCTCCGTCAGCGTGAGAGTGCAGCTCCATCAGTGTGAGAGTGCAGCTCCATCAGTGTGAGAGTGCAGCTCCATCAGTGTGAGAGTGCAGCTCTGTCAGCCTGAGAGTGCAGCTCCATCAGCATGAGAGTGCAGCTCCATCAGTGTGAGAGTGCAGCTCTGTCAGCCTGAGAGTGCACCTCCGTCAGCGTGAGAGTACAGCTCCATCAGTGTGAGAGTGCACCTCCGTCAGCGTGAGAGTGCAGCTCCGTCAGCGTGAGAGTGCAGCTCCATCATAATGAGAGTGCAGCTCTGGCAGCGTGAGAGTGCATCTAGACTAGACTCTTCTCCTCTATTGCCCCCCTGGTGGTGAAATGAACCAGCAAACTCCATTAGATCTGCAGAGTCCCTTTGCACCTTTAAGGAAAAGCTAAACACCCAGCCTTTAACGAACACCCACGACCTTGATGAGGCCACTGACAACAACCACGACAACCAGGATAACCACATCATTTAGGATGGTTTTGATGCTGATGGAACTCTCAAGAACAGCTGTCCATGTTGTTGTTGATGATGATATATTAACTTAAATTATAAAAATACAAAGTGCTCTGCCTCTGGTCACTTCCTGTCAGCACCTGTGCTCTGCCTCTGGTCACTTCCTGTCAGCACCTGTGCTCTGCCTCTGGTCACTTCCTGTCAGCACCTGTGCTCTGCCTCTGGTCACTTCCTGTCAGCACCTGTGCTCTGCCTCTGGTCACTTCCTGTTAGCACCTATGCTCTGCCTCTGGTCACTTCCTGTTAGCACCTATGCTCTGCCTCTGGTCACTTCCTGTTAGCACCTATGCTCTGCCTCTGGTCACTTCCTGTTAATAATAATAATAATAATAATAAATTTTATTTAAAAGCGCCTTTCAGGACACCCAAGGACACTGTACAACAATCAACATTAAAAACCACATTAACATTTTAAAAACACAATGATCAGTATACGATGAAATAAATAAAATGGAGTGTGACGGACAGAGTAATTTGCAGTGATATGGTTTAGAGTGAGAAGGCGATCTTGAACAGGTGGGTTTTGAGTCTGGATTTGAAGATGGGGAGAGAGTCAATGTTGCGGATGTCCGGTGGCAGAGAGTTCCAGAGCTGGGGAGCAGAGCGGCTGAAAGCTCTGCCCCCCATGGTGCTGAGGCGTGCAGAGGGTACAGTGAGGTGGATGGAGGAGGAGGATCTGAGGGAGCGGGCTGGAGTGGCGACGTGAAGGAGGTCAGATAGATATGGAGGGGCGAGGTTGTGGATGGCCTTGAAGGTGTACAGGAGGAGTTTGAAGGTGATTCTTTGTTTAACCGGGAGCCAGTGGAGTTGCTGTAGGATGGGGGTGATGTGATGGAATGAGGGGGTTTTGGTGACAATCCGGGCAGCAGAGTTTTGAACCAGTTGGAGCTTGTGGAGGGACTTATGAGGGAGGCCGAAGAGGAGAGAGTTACAGTAGTCAATCCGGGAGGTGACAAGGCTGTGGACAAGAATGGAGGCAGTATGGGGGGTGAGGGAGGGGCGGAGTCGGTTTATGTTTCGTAGATGGAAGTATGCAGACCGGGAAATGTTATTGATATGGGATTGGAATGAAAGTGTGCTGTCAAGGATGACACCCAGACTCTTAACCTGAGGGGAGGGGGAAACTGAGGAGCTGTCAATAGTGAGGGAGAAACTGCCAACTTTGGATAATATGGATTTAGTGCCGATGAGAAGGATCTCGGTTTTATTGCTGTTTAATTTAAGGAAGTTTGAGGTGAACCAGGATTTTATTTCAGATAAACAGGAGGTGAGGGAGGAAGGTGGAAGTGTGGAGTTTGGTTTGCTGGAGAGGTAGAGCTGGGTGTCATCCGCGAAGCAGTGGAAAAGTATATTGAATTTTCGGAAAATGTTGCCAAGGGGGAGGAGGTAGGTGATGAAGAGAAGGGGCCCCAGGGCTCTGTCCTGGGGCCCACCTGTAGTGACCGGGGAGGGCTCGGATTTAAAAGATTTCAGCTGTATGAACTGAGTGCGGCCTGTGAGATAAGAAAGGAACCAGGCAAGGGGGGTGTGAGTGATGCCAATGGAGGAGAGTCTACTGAGGAGGATGGGGTGTGAGATGGTGTCAAAGGCCGCACTCAAGTCAAGAAGGATGAGGATGGAAAGCAGGCCAGAGTCAGAAGCAATGAGGAGATCGTTGGTGATTTTTAATAGAGCAGTTTCTGTACTGTGACGGGGGCGGAAACCGGACTGGAAGGGCTCATAGAGGCTGTTTTGGGTTAGATGAGAGTGTAGCTGGGTGGCGACTGTTTTTTCCAGAATTTTGGAGATGAAGGGTAAGTTGGAAATGGGGCGGAGGTTGTTGAAGTTGTTAGGATCCAAACCAGGTTTTTTCAGTATAGGAGTGACAGCTGCAGTTTTGAGCAGTGAGGGAACAATTCCAGTGGTGAGGGAGGCGTGAATGATGGCAGATATGAGCGGAAGCAGAGAGGAGAGGCAGGATCTGACCAAGGATGTGGGCAGGGGATCAAGCTGACATGTGGAGGGCTTGGATTTCTGGATGAGGTCAGAGATTTCGGAGGCGTCAGGGAGTTGAAAACAGGAGAAGGGCTGACTGTGTGGGAGAGGTTCAGGTGGGGAGAGAAGCAGAGGGTTTGGACATAGATGCTGGTGGATGTTGTGGATTTTTTCGTTAAAAAACAGCATCAGGGATTTGCAGGTGTCAGTTGAGTACAAGTGGGGGGGTAGTGAGTTTGGTGGCTGGAGAATTTTATTTAGCAGAGAGAACAGTGTTTTGGTGTTTCCTTCGTTGGAGATGATTAAGCCAGAGTAATAGTTGGATTTTGTTTGAGAAATTGAGTCCTTGTAGTGAAGTATATGGGTTTTGTGCATTTCTTTGTGAATGGTGAGACCAGTTTTTTTGTAGAGTCGTTCAAGTTGACGTCCTTTGGCTTTCATTGTCCGTAGCTCAGGGGTATACCAGGGGGCAGTTGAGGAGAAGGAAACAGATCGTGTTATCACTGGGGCAAGAAGGTTGAGAGTGTTGTTTAATCCATTATTGTATAGTGCTACGAGTTTGTCAGGGTTGGAAAGATGATCCGGGATGGGAATATTGTCGATATTGGAGCAGAGAGTATCTATATTGATGTCCTTCATATTCCGAAATGAGATGAGACGTGAAGACTTGATAGCAGAGAGGCAGAGTGCAGCATTGAATGACAGGAGGAAATGGTCAGTTACATGGAGTTCATCAGCTGTGCAGTTGGAGGGGGTGAGACCAGAACAACAGATTAAGTCCAGAGTATGACCTTTTGTGTGTGTCGGAAAGTCTATGTATTGGTGGAATCCAAAGCTCTCCAGGCATGATGAAAAGTCTCTGGTAAGAGGCAGATTTGTATTGTCCATGTGTATATTAAAGTCCCCCAACAGTATTACATTTGGTGAGAGAGTAGATAAATGGGTGAGCAGGGTTGCAAAGTCATTTAAGAAGTCACTGTTTGGCTTAGGGGGGCGGTAGACTGTAGCAACAATGGTAGGAATGGGACCAGGCAGCTTAAAAACAATACATTCAAACGAACTGGAGGCAGGCACAGAGATTTGCAGGACTTTCCACTTCTCGCGGTGAATTATCGCGAGACCTCCGCCCCGGCCGTTGCCACGGGGATGACAGATGTAAACAAAACCCGGAGGAGTGGATTCATTTAGTTGAGAAAAGTCATTGGGCTGTTGCCAAGTTTCAGTCAGACAGAGAAAATCAAGCTTACGGTCAGTGAGGAGATCCTGGATGAGATGTCCCTTGCTCGTGAGAGAGCGGATGTTAAGCAGACCGAAGTTGACAGCGGCGTTGTCTTGCTTGACAGGAGCGTTAGCCGACCTAGCTAGGCTGGCTAATACGCGGCGATCGACAGCCCGGCCGGGGTTTCTGGGAGGGCGGCGAGAGGTAGACCAGAATGATTTTATTGCATTGGAGCCGTCATGATGGAAATTCCTGCGAGACCCACGATGGATGTATCTCCGGCGGGGGAAGAGAGCGATGTCCGGGTGAAGTTGCAGCACAGGCGGTTGAGGCTCCGGCAGCTGCCAGCGAAGCCAACGAAGTTCAGCGGCTGTATACCGAAGTATACCTGCCACAGGGTGATGGCAGAAAGACAGGAACGTCCAGAGAAGTACAGACCAGATGTAAAACCTGCTGGCCCACATAGCGACTGCAACAGCCAGGTGGATCTGCGAAGACGGGTGCTGGCTTCCAGTGGGTAGGCTACAATTAGGTGTTAGCACCTATGCTCTGCCTCTGGTCACTTCCTGTCAGCACCTGTGCTCTGCCTCTGGTCACTTCCTGTCAGCACCTGTGCTCTGCCTCTGGTCACTTCCTGTTAGCACCTATGCTCTGCCTCTGGTCACTTCCTGTTAGCACCTATGCTCTGTCTCTGGTCACTTCCTGTCAGCACCTGTGCTCTGCCTCTGGTCACTTCCTGTCAGCACCTGTGCTCTGCCTCTGGTCACTTCCTGTCAGCACCTGTGCTCTGCCTCTGGTCACTTCCTGTCAGCACCTATGCTCTGCCTCTGGTCACTTCCTGTTAGCACCTATGCTCTGCCTCTGGTCACTTCCTGTCAGCACCTGTGTGTCCAATCAGACTTAAGCTGTCTGTTTGCACTTCCTGACGTAGTTTCCTCCTCTCAAGATCCTTGCTTGTTCTTACTCTCTTATGTTTGTCGCTTTGGATAAAAGCGTCTGCTGAATGAATTGCTGCTCTCATCAAACACATACAGGAGAGAACATCTAAACTGTATAAAGAAACATATTTTGACAAACTGGTCCACATCAATACAGACCTCAGTATGTGGACATCCTTCAGACTCATCTGATCCTTGCTCTATTCAAACACTCTGAACTTCATTATATACACATCAGGTGGACGGAACTTTTTCATCATCACACATAAAAAAACAGAGCGAACACATAAAACAAGAAACTTCAATCTGTGAACTCTTCGAATCTGCTGGAGTGATTTTTCACGTAAAACAAAGTGTTTCAGGACAAAGACCTTCAAACACTCCGGAGAACATTTCTGGCAGACGGTTGTTCACACACGCGTCCGTCACAGTGTGAAGTTTGCCCTGTTGGATGAGACGAGGACGACACGTCCATCTTTATATCAGTGCTATGTGTAACTGGACGTATTCATCGTTATCATCACAAGAGCAGAAAAGACGAACTGGTCCACGGATAATAACATCATCCTCTCAGACTGCTCGCTCACGCTGAATTTCACTCAAAATTTCACGCTGCTCACCTCGACTTCATGCAGAACGTTTTACCAGGAGGCGGGCAGGAAAAAGTCGAGTAACGTTGGGGGTGAAAAATGTGTTTGTCGTGTTCACAGATGAAACTGTAGATATTGAGACATTTTTGGAGTTTGGTTCCAGTGTCAAAACAGCGTCAGTTACAAAAAGAAAAACACAGGACACAGGTGAAACACTCTGTTATCAGCTGTAGCAGTTTATAAATATGTGGCTTTTTTACAGGTGAGACACATGATACAGGTGATGATGTCACACAGGTAGGAAACATTTTAGAGGGTTCGCAGAGAAAAGATAGACAGACTATAGAGTAAGAGAGTACCTGCCTGTTACAGCGTCCTGTCCAAGCGTCAACCTGTCCTCTACACGTCCTCAAACCGATCTCTATCGGAGGTCTATCTGTCTCTACCAGAAGTCTGTCCCTGTATCTGCCTGTCTCTACCTGTGCAGGTGTGTGTGGTCGTCCTGAGGCAGGACGAGGATCTCTGACAGCCTCCATCAAACATTCAGCAGCTGCTCGGATCAGGTGACCAAGAGCCGCCACGCATGCTCAGGTTTCCCTGAGACGCTCCGATGGACACATTGTGACCGGGAGGGGAGGTTGACATGACAACCAGGTTGGTCATAGATGGGGGAGGGGCTTAGACAGTGTAGAGTGACAATGCACCATTAAAAGTGACGTCGTAATAATAATAATAATAATTTTACATCTTTAATGTACTTTTCAACATGCTGTCTGTCGTCTCTGTCGTCTGTGCTTCAGCTCTGTAAGATATAATTATCTCTGGAGGTGAGTGGTGACCACTAGTGGCCAGAGTTTTGATGAAAGGAGAAAAGGTGGAGGGCAGGTGATGTCTGAAGAGCAGATGCGATGTATGGGGAAGAAATGTCTGGATGATTTGAAGGTCTGACACGGGCCCATTAGTTCTATTGGAGTGGAGAAGTACTGAGTGACTGAGTGAAGGCGAGTACGCGACACTGTGACACCCATTTTATGAAAGATAGAAGTAGGTTTCATTTAAGATTTGGTACTTCTTGTTTCTATTGATCATTAAAAATGTTCCAGACCTTTACATGAATCTTTTAAAGACTCATTAATGTGACGGAGGTGTGGTCCCATCTCGGGGGGGCCCAGATAAATCCTGGAGACGCTCCTGGTGACGACGCACAGGGTTCATTATACGAGCTTTACAAAAAACCCTGCTCAGTGTGTTTGAAAGACGAGGAGAGCTGAGCGGATATGTGGGATCTACGTCTACTGAATTTAAAGAGATGACACAGAGATAATGTCAGATCATAATCAGATCCATAACACTGGTTTAAGTCGGCAGGACGTGTTCATGCTGACAGCTTAAATCAAAGTCAGTCTCGAAGGTGACGACATGTTGGGTTAGACTTGCTGCAGACAGATCATGTGTGATTGACTGGAAGTCTCATAATGCTGTAACAGTTATGAACAAATGAATTGGAAGAAATCTAAATGTTAATCATGAATTTGCCTTTATTGATAGAAACATTCAGCATGGGACAAAAGTAGGACGGACTGTGTTCAGTTAGTTTGATCTTTAAAACAAACGACAGAGAAAAGAGTTCAGATTTAAGCGGTTTGTTCGGCAGCATCATCAGAGTCAGAGACAAAACCGTCCCATGAATCAAGAAGACAAACTTGGATTTATAAAAACACGATTTTCAAGCAATGCTACAGGATACACGTCGGATATGCTAATGAAGGAGGTGGATCAGCCAATCACAAGGCTGCAGACTGGTCACACTGGCATCTGCAGCTGTGAGTACTCGTCCTGCCCTTCCTTCTCCTCCAGGTGAGGCTCTGCATCATCAGCATCCAGCTGCAGGACCAGAGGTCAGAGGTCAGGACTACAGGTTGTTGTCATGGTAACAATATGGGGTTAGTAAAGCGAACAAGATTCAAGTAGAGAACTACTGTTACCATAACTACCCAAACTACTATAGCTAGCTACTACTATAACTGTAACTAAAATAACTAACCTGTTTTTGCTAATGTGGACTAGCAGACTGTAGATGGCTAGCATATCCATCATCAAATTATTTATGCTAATACTGACTAGCTAACTTTAGATAAAGAGCTAGTGAATCAAACATGTCAAACTATTTATTTGAATACAGACCAGCTAAATCTGAACAACTAGCATAGTAGCAGAATGTTAACGCCTGCAGCTTTAGCATTATATCAGCAGGTAGATACACTAGGTATCAGAAGTGCTAATCCTACTTCAACATGCTACAAACAGTTAGCATAGCAGGGCTACCTTATGCTAGCTGCTAATGGGTTCCATGTGTCTTCTGACAACAAGCGCAAACATTTAGTGTTTATTTAAGTATCTGAGCCAGTTTCACCTTCCCGCTGACACTAAATGACTTTAGACTTTATTGTCCCCATGATGATCTTTAAACGTTCAGCTCTTCAATCAGGAGTTATAAATAAAACTAACACTAGCTAACAGCTAACAGTTAGCAGGTGACTCTAACAGGTTAACGGCTTTGTTCCCTCTGATGTCTTGTGTTACTCACACTCTGAATCTCTCTCCAGCTGAAGATACGGGGCAGCACCAGCATCCTCACAGGGATGGTCAGCAGCAGCATGAAGGGGAACGCCAGCGCCGCTGCTGTCGCCATGACAACCCACAGGAGAGACAGACAGATCAGCTGGACGATAGTGAACAGGTGCATCCTCAGCGTCCTCACCTGTAACAGAGCATGGACACAGAGATAGACAATGGTCAATCTATAGGTTAGTGACTGTTCATGCAGAGTTGTCTAAAAGATCGACTTGGACTAGACTTGTTGGACTAAATTCCAAGTCCAACAAGAGTCTAGCCAAGTCATAATCAGGGCAGCATGCCCCATATCAATTCCCATACAAGTGTCAAGTAAAGTCCACGTTCAGAGAAACAATCCACGTAAAGTCCCCCATTAAAGATTGAAGACCCAAGTCTTAACCAACAAGACCCTTGTCAAGTCCTGGCCCTCGTTGTAAGTTAAGACCAACAAGTCCCAAATTAAGTTCAGGTCAATGGACAAGACCCAGGTCAGAATTAAAGACAAGTCAATATTAAAAATTCCCCAAATTAGGATCCAAGAGCAACAAGACTCAAGTCATAACCTCTGAACCACCTCAACTGTCACCTTGCAGCTCCACTGCAAGCTCTCTCCAGATATCTGAGCTCCTCCCCTTATCTCTGAGGCTCATTTCTGCTTCCTTCATCTATGAAAGTAGATACCAATGTTTTAAACAATATAACCGTCACTACCTCCAGCATATTCTCCCACATGTCCTTCTCATTGGGATGGACGTGAAAGAATGCATCCACTAGATGTTGGGTTGTCTCACTGACCTCCACTTCTCAAACTGGTGGCTTCACTGCGCAACATTTGATCTGTATCTGTTAGCTTCACGTAAATGCAGAAATACGGACGAACTGAAGTACGGACAGAAAGCTCCGTCTGTATCCATATGCATAATGGACATAATGTGTATATATAATAGTGCATAAATGAGCCCTAAGGCTGACTCCAGACACCCTGCAGAGGAAAGTCTTTTCAGGTGATGTATCTGTGATCTAATTTTAAATGACCACAGGGTTAGAACGAAGATGGATTGTAAATCTAAACCTCCGTCTTCAGGCTCAGCTCCCTTTGAACCACAACGCCCCTGTTACTGCTGATACTGCGGCGACCCATCTGCCAGTCTCACCTGTCTGTCAAATCAAGGCATGTACTTGATGACTTCAATTCAGAGTCAGGTCCAAGTCACGACTTACTTTCCCAAATGAAGTTTCAGTGAAACTAGTACCATATAATGTCCCTGCATGTAAAAACCAACAACACCTGAGTCATGTCTCCAGTCTAGACCAACAAGTCTGCAGATCTGTCAAACACACATCATGTCAGGTGCAACGTGTCAGGTGCTAAGACCAAGAGTAAGATGTCAGGGAAAAATTGAGGGACCACATGTTTCATTTAATGATTTTTTTTATTCTAGTCTAAATAAAGTTTATCAAAAGGTTTTTGGTAATTCTGTTGAGTTGTGAGTCAGTTACAATCTGAGTAAGGGACATGTATCCAGAGATCACTAGAACAGTCTGACGGGGTGTGTGATGTACATGATCTGGGGGTGAGGCTAACCTTGCGGACATAGCTTTGGTCAGGGTGGTACTTTGGGGGCATCAGCAGCAGGATGAGTCTGTCAGTGAGCTGGATCCCGTTCAGTGACATCACACCCATGTAGAGGAAGATCCCGAATAGGACCGCCAGAGGGATCTGACGTAAGACCTCCCCAATGACGATGGACAGACCTGAGAGGACAGAGGTAGGTCATAGATAGGTTAAAGACACAACAGAGGTAGGTCACAGACAGGTCAAAGACACGACAGAGACAGGTCACAGACAGGTCAAAAACACAACAGAGACAGGTCACAGACAGGTCAAAGACACGACAGAGACAGTTCATAGAAAGATCAGAGAAAATCTTGAATTGCCCCCCGGGGATAAATAAAGTTTTTTGAATTGAAAAAGTCACAGACAGGTCAAAGACATGACAGAGACAGGTCAAAGACACGACAGAGACAGGACAGAGTCAGAGACGGGACAAGTCAGAGCAAAGTCACAGACAGGTCAGAGACATGTCAGAGACAAGTCTGAAACAGGTTAGAGACAAAGACAGGAAAGTTCAAAGACAGGGCAGGTCAGGGACAGGTCAGAAACTGGTTAAAGACAGGACAGGTTTGGCACAGGTCAGAAATAGATTAGAGACAAAGACAGGACGATCAGGGAGAGGTCAGAAACTGGTCAGATACAGGACACAGACAGGTTACAGACAAGACATGGTCAGGTCAGAGACAGGACAGACGAGGATAGAGATAATAAAAGCAGTTATGTATGTAGATAATTGAGACAGCCACAGCCTTACCGACTAAAACAGCCACCAGGAAGCCCGTCACTCTCTGCTCCTTCACCTCCTGGATGCGTGGCTTGTCTCCAGGGGCGACAGCTTTGCTCATGACGGTGAGGGCGTTGGTGTGTGTGACAGAGCGAACCGTGGCAGCTGATAACCATGGCAACCCCAACATTGCTGAAAGCCCACCCACCACCACGATGATGAGGAGGTCCACGTGGAAACCAGTGCCCTTCGCCAGCATCCTCTCCTTCTTACTGACGATCAACCTGATAGGAAAATATACATTTGTTATTCCCCGCCAAAACAAAAGAATATAAACCATAAATCAAGTAAAGAAAACAAAGACAGTACGCTGTGATCTGAGACTCCATGAAGATGAGAATGAAGACCAGGATGGCCGGAAGGATGCTGGCGGCCATCATCCAAACAGGAAACTGCCCGTCCGACCCCAGAGGAGAAATCAACCAACCACGCTTCTCTGGACTAGACACTGAGAATCCACTGGGCACGTTCAGCTTCTGTTTGCCAATAAGGAGAAGGTTACTGTAATGATTGAGTTTTCAGTTTATAAACGAACACAGGAATCTCTTAGTGTATCTTTAAACCTGGGTGTAGGTGTCCTCAACGCTGTAGTCCACCAGAACCATGATGAGGATTGCTATGGGAACACCAAAGTCTCCGATGATCCTACGGAGCTGAAACACAAACAGAACAGCTGATCTGTAATCAGTAATTTTTAATTTAATTTAATTTTTTTAATTTTATATACTTTATTAATCCCCAACGGGAAAATTCTGGTTCGCACTATGTCTGTTATTTAGAGACATGCTTCTCACACACACAGGCCTGAATCACACACATGCACAACGAGACCTGTGGACATGCATTAATGGAGAGATGTCAGAGTGCGGTGGCAGCCCCCTTGGGAGGCGCCCCCTGAGCAGCCTGGGGGTTCGGTGCCTTGCTCAAGGGCACCTCGGCAGTGCTCGAGAGGTGGTCTGGCACCTCTCCAGCTACCAGACCAACTTCCATATTTTTGGTCCGCATCGGGGGGCGACCCTCCGGTTCCCAACCCAAGTCCCTACGGACCGAGCTACTGCCGCCCCAAATATATGTGTGTTTTTGGTTAATTCAATTTTGATGGATGATGGATAAATGGAGGGATGGAAGGAAGGATGGATGGAAGGATAGATAGATGGATGGATGGATGGATGGACGGAAGTATGGTGGATGGATGGATAGAGGGATGGATGGATGGATGGATGGATGGATGGATAAATGGAGGGATGGAAGGAAGGATGGATGGAAGGATAGATAGATGGATGGATGGATGGACGGAAGTATGGTGGATGGATGGATAGAGGGATGGATGGATGATGGATGGATGGATGGATGGATGATGGATGGATGGATGGATAGATGGAGGGATGGAAGGAAGGATGGATGGATGGATAGATAGATGGATGGATGGATGGACGGAAGTATGGTGGATGGATGGATAGAGGGATGGATGGATGGATGGATGGATGGATGGATGGATGGATAGATGGAGGGATGGAAGGAAGGATGGATGGATGGATAGATAGATGGATGGATGGATGGATGGACGGAAGTATGGTGGATGGATGGATAGAGGGATGGATGGATGATGGATGGATGGATGGATGGATGGATGATGGATGGATGGATGATGGATGGATGGATAGATGGAGGGATGGAAGGAAGGATGGATGGATGGATAGATAGATGGATGGATGGATGGACGGAAGTATGGTGGATGGATGGATAGAGGGATGGATGGATGGATGGATGGATGGATGGATGGAAGGAAGGATGGATGGATAGAGGGATGGATGGATAGATGGATGGATGATGGAGGGATGACCAGTGGTTGGATGGATGGATGGAGGGCTGGATGGTGGTATGGAGGGATGGAGGGATGGATGGACGGAAGTATGGGTGGATGGATGGATCCTCAGCCTGTGCCTGTATGTAGTTGTGTAAGCACCTGTATAAACCCCTGCATCAGTATCTGTATATGAGTGTGTGTGTGTACTGACCCTCCCGGGGAAGAAGGAGCTGTTCTTGAACTTGCGCAGGTAGAAAGCGATGAAATACGTCCCAGCCATGAGCACGAATGACAGCAGGGCTGTGTTTGGTTCACCAACAACCTTCCCAGAATCCCTTGCTGCTGCGGTGTAGTTGCATTTAGATGAGGACACTGTGTTGTTTCCATGGTAACAGTTTTGAAGGGGATGCTCTTGAAAGATCTGGTGGTAAAAAGACAGAAAATAGAAACCAGAAGTTCTACATCATGTTTCACCCTCATTGAGCAGAGTTCAGAGTTCACAATGAACAGGTGAGCTAGAGAGATGATACCTGGATCTTTGAACTCTGATTGCAAAATTTTACTCTTTGATTCTTGACCCTGTGTGAACGATCCTAATACATTTGAAGTTCTCTCTCGGCGTTCCTGAAATATTGTGTTCAAAAAATAGGAATAGGACCGATGGATGGAGAGCCAAAAACAAAACACCTCCGGTCACAGCTGCCGATGAGTCCATCATGAGTTACACATGGACCTGTCTCTTTTTCATATTTTTATGTCCTTAAGATTATCGAAATGATGTCATGTACAATAATATCATATATCCTTAAGCTAACATAACTCATTTATAAAACCTAAAGCCTTGTACGGTCGCCAACCAGGGCTATCAGACTGCCCGATGAGGAGCTGTGAGGTGGTAGAGTGGGGGGTGGCATGCACCAATAGCATCCAGATTTGGGGTCGACCTTGCAACCAATGAGTCCAGGACTGTAGCCTCTGTACATGGAGTTCTGCGTTACAGACTGAGTTAAAATAGCGTCCCCTATATGTAGCAGGTTCTTTCATTCGCATTGCGTTTCCATCACAGCATTTGTCTTGGCCTATTGCATGGTTTCCAATTTGCATCCTTTCTTAATGATAGAGTGAGTAGAAATGTTGGTTGAAGCTTGTAAATACAACATTCAAACTGGGCCCCAAGCTACCACACACTAGCACAAGCTAACCGCCGGTGTTTGTCACCTGCCTGTCCAACAGGAAGCAGACCAACTCCACGTCCACGGGTAAAAGCCAACACAAGGTTCACCCTCGTTTTAGAACAAGCTTTATCCGCTTGGTGTTTCACCTCACTGTGATTATATTTTCTCTTCTTTGCTGCTACGTCCACGTCCGTCAAACACACCAGCTCCGCCCAGAAACGTCCCGAGTCAACCAGAACAAACCAGAACAGTAAACTCCAGTCAGAGGACAGGGTCTCTGCAGACACAGACACCAGCACACATGTACGGAGGCCCAGAAGGGACGATGGAGAAGCTTTACTTTAGGATAATTCTGTATTTTATTATAAAGGAACAAGCTGCTGACTCTATCTATTAAGTTTGTTTCTCCATGCAGAAATGTTTGAGCTGTTGCAGTGTGATTATCTGGCTGCCACTGTAGCCTTGCATATTGATGACCTTTGACCTCACCTTAACCAGTTTGGCGAATGTCTCATAGATGAAAATGAGGGAGATGAGGAAGGAGAAGATTTCCTGAGTGAAACGGGAAACGAAGCGGACCAAGATGCTCCCCTCGAAGGCCACAGTCAGGACTACGATCAGCACCAGCCAGAACCCGATCCACACCCGGCCTGTCAGATACTCGATCCCGTTATCTTTACAAAACTACACACAGACACACACAAGACGGGCTCAGGAGGCAGTAAGCATGGGAGCTAGTAAGATACTTTGTGTAGCAGCATTCAGGAGCAGTAGTTATAGATTCAGTGATATCTCAGGCACAGAGGGATGAGGTTAAATGATCTTCACCATCTCTTCATGAGACAGCACAGGTCTCAGGTCAGACACATCTCCTCAAAAGATCAGACACTTCATACGCTCAGGGCTGGATTCATCAGATTTATCAGAATACTTGCTGTAATCAGAACTTTGGAATTTAAATGCATGTTTTAGGAAGTACAGAGAGTCTTATTTTGTCAAGCTGCTGTTTCAGAGGGAACTTTTCAATCCTCTCTGTGAAAGAAAAAGTAAAACAAGACAAACAAAAGCGGCTCCAAACAGAATCCCAAAGAACGACACTGATGTTTCATGAAGTTTCAGATAAAGAGGCAGTTACTAAAGTAAGAGATACAGACACAGAGAACACAGGAAATGGTTTTAGTTCAATCTGTGTCCAGTGACTTCTGTGGACTGTGCAAAGTAACAGGGACACATTCTGCTGTTGTGAGACTGTTACATGAGTGTGTGTGCTCACAGTGTAGAAGGCCTCTTCAAACACCAGCAGCGGTCCAGAGAAGCCGATGATCAGCAGAGGCTGAGCGCTCAGAATGCTGAAGATTATACCCTGCAGCGAAGTGGCGACTATCAGCTCGGAAACGCCAATCAGACCGTCTGTTTTCTCACCTGTGTCACAGGAAACAGACCACAGCGATAAAACCATTAAAGTTACATATCTTGGTGTTACCCTGTCCGGTGATTCTGTCCATTTGTAGTCCAGACTCACCCAGGAGTCCACCGAAGGTGATGGCAGGTGACAGGGCTGCGAAGTAGATGAAGATGATGGCGGCCATGCACTGAGCGTTCAGAGCATCTTGAAGGTCGCTGAGGTACTGAGGGTAACGCCGAGTCACGTCTTTGATCAGACCTCCGAAAAGACGGCCTGACCGTTTCAGGGGCTCGTCTCCGTGTTTGGAGGGAACGAGAGAATCTGAAAGGTCAGAATGAGACTATTGATCTGACATCACGACATTATAACGACATCAAGACAATGACAGCAGGGTTGTCCATGATATCCCAAGATCACAGGAACACCATGTCCATCTATGAAGTGTTCACCATTAGCTGATGACAGGCTGATTGACCTTACAGAGAACATGTTCTGGATCTTCTGAGATGACCTCTTTAAACTGAGCTCCTGCTTTAACTCTACTTTGATCTCCTCTGTCAGTTTGTTACGTTTGATTGCAATGAACGGTTTGAAGGAACACGTTTATAATAACATGGTTGAGGGTTAGGGTTCGGGTTGCCACCAGAACAGCAGGTCGTTCTTCACGGTGGAGAAAACACCTGACAGAGAAAAACTGGGGCGACCAACGACATGGATGTTAATTTCTTTCTTCAGCAGGAGGTTAAGAGGTAAAAGAAGTTTATGAAAGTTAAAAAGGAAGTGTGGTCACTCTTTCAGTGTGTTTTTAAAGACTCACAAAGTTTGGGGTTAGGGTTAGGTTAATGTACAGGAACATATGGGACCAATGCAGAATATTAAACTGCATGTTTGAATCAAAGCATTTGTCCTGGTGGCCAGTGGGCTTAAGATGCTGACCATGGTTTTCCTCGTGTCAGTATTTCACTATAATATAAAAACAGGCTCAAATGAAAAGACAACCTTGTTGGTAATAAAACGTGTTTTTAAAAAAAGTTCCAGGATTAAGTTTGTGTTCCTGTGATAACCAACCTTCATCCTGCTGAGTGCTGCTCTGTTTCTCCAGCAGTTTCCCGCTCTGCTCCTCCTCCCTCTTTCGGAGCATTTCTCGTTGGAAGCGAGCGACCGAGTGAAGCATTTCATCATCGCCGACTTCAGAGGGAGGGAGGACCACGCTACAGTCCAGAAAACGGTTGATAGCTGCCAGCAGGTCCTGGCGGTCATCGGCCTGATATGCAGCCTCGTGAAAGTGCTGAAAGGGGCAACATTTGCCACATTACTCGGGTTTAATTGGCTTTAGAAGAGTGATTTATCATTAAGCGCCATCTGGTGGTCGAATCCAGACAACTGCAGAAGGCATAAAATCTTCAGAGACTCACCTTGTCTGACATGAGCGTAGAGATGGATCGTCCAATTTGGTGATAGTCCATGTTGGCGGTGGGCGGGCCCAGCAGGAGGAAGAGGAACCTCACGGGGACAGGAACCTCCAGGACCGACTCCAACAGAACCGCCTCCTGCAGCCTCACGAAAGCCATGGAGGGCTGGTCCAGGAAGCCTACACTGCCTGCAGTCACAACAGAGGGAAGCAGTAAACCCACGGAGCCTGCTGTTCTACAAACCCATGCCTACAACTTTGTTACACGTACCCACAAGGACAACAGTGGCCTCCGCTCTCTCTGGGATCTTCTCCATCAGCTTCTCTTCATGTTTGGATCTGGAGTGACAGAGGGGCGGGGCTTCTTTCTGGACACACAAGTTTGTACATTAAATCAGATAAAACAGCAAAACTTAAACCACAGAAACCTAACAAGGTCCGTGGATACTTCATGTACATGAAATATTACTGCTACGCTGATGACACCCATCTATTCTCCTCCACCCCTTCTGACTTTCAGGTCATCAGTGTCTGTCTTGCAGAAATGTCGAGATGGATCTAAAAACTCTAACTGAATCTCATCCTGAGCAGGTCTTAGCTGGGTAAAGTTAGGAACCTGCTTCACGAACCTCTCAGTTCCTCTTCTAGTCACCGAGAACTCGTTCATCATGATCTCCAAGTGATATGATATAATGGACTCACCCTTAATGGGATAGCCTCAAGGCGTTTGTCTGACTTTGTAACTGAACTCTTATTAGGTGTTGACACATTGAACAGGGAGGGACCTTGAGTTAAACCTTCAGAGTCACAGGTTGTATTAAGGTGTCATTTAAGGGATAATGTACCAACACTCAATAACAGAGAAACAGAACTTATCTGTTGTTTTGTTTACCTTGTTTTTCTCTCCATCAGCCTCTCTGTGATTGGTCACATTGATGGAGTGCTCTGATTGGCCAATGTGTCTGTCAAGCAAGTTGGCCATGTTGGCTGCAGAGATGTTCTTGCTGAACAGACTGTGGTCTTTCTCATCACTGGGATGACTGAACACAAAGATAGAACGTACATCAGTGAGAAGATGCTCCTGTTCATTCACAGAACCATGAATGGATGATTGACAGACCATGATTAACAGACACAGTTTTGGCTGATCAATAGAGGCCGCTAGGGCGCCACCCGCCCAGAAGGAGTGACCTTCACTGGATAAGATTTTTGGCTATACTATAATACAAGTAAATATGACTTAGTTATTGAGTAAAATGTTTAATAGGCAATAATAATGTAGATTTAAAACCTTCTACTTGTCTACATAAACTGATTGGTGTCGTGGTTCTCGTCTTGGGCGCTAGAATCCAGCGCTCCATCGACTCTCGTTATAAGTTGCGAGAGACAGGAGCATTCAGGAGCGCTGGTAAAAATGTGTCCATGAGCGCATTAGAAAAAGGAGGTAGTTATACGCACATCACACAGCTGCAGGGCAGAGCAGAATCAGCAGACTTAGAAACAGAACGGCCCGCAGAGGTCTAAACGTTATGTTCAATTAAAACTTTTTGTGGCATTTGAGCAAATGTGTGGGCCAATCTTCTTCCATGAACGCATTACACACCACCACCCAAAAGGAGAGCAGCAGAAGGACACGTCACATGAACTGAGACATAAACAGGGAGTCATGCAGTGTCACTGGATCAGCATTCACTGTTTATGAAGAAGGAGCAGAGCAGCAGAGCAGACGAGCATGAGTCAGCAGTTTTTTTAATTTGTCTGTGCATATGTTGTTGTTTGTTGAATATGTTCAGTAAATAGATTGTTTCATAACAAAGGATGCTAATTCTGGTAGCCAGTTAATGGTGTTTTCAAGTATGTGTTAGCATCAAGCTTACACACTAGGCTACACATCCCCGTCCATCTGTGAGAAATTGTGCCCCCTCTGGAGAACAATGCACCAGTCGCCACTGGACAGATGGATGAATGACAGATGGATGATTGACAGATGATTGACAGATGATTGACAGATGATTGACAGATGGATGATTGACAGATGGATGATTGACAGATGATTGACAGATGATTGACAGATGGATGATTGACAGATGGAAGACAGAGGATCGACAGATGATTGACAGACTGATGTTTGGACCTGTGTCTGAGCAGCAGGGCTCTCAGGACGTTGGCTCTGTCTCCAGCTTTGATCTGATCTGAGATCACCATCTGCTCCACCACCTGCTGAGCGATCCCCGGAAGAGTCCCCTGCTTCAGGTCCAGGAGCACCGCCCCTGAAGAGACCACGCCGTGACATCATAACACACTGACATCAATATACAATGACATCATCACAGATTGACATTAGAACTCTTCTTTCAGGTTAAACTTTGGTCTCTCCTTGTATGCAGATGACACCCTGTTTTATCTCTCTGTTGGAGGGTAAGGGGTTGTGGAGCTGTGGGTTTCAGAACTGATTTGATCAGTGTGGTTTAAGGGTTAAATAAGGGATTTTAATAATACAGTAACTTTGACCATGGTAATGTGCTGAGACAGTGTTGCTCTGCAGGGGGCAGCAGAGAGCCTCCTCCTCACCATGGGACATGGTTTTTCGGAGCTCCAGCAGGGAACGGAAGGAGAGGGAGGGGACTTTAGGCCTCCCCCAGCGCTCTGTCTCCTCCTCCACCTCCTCCTCAAACTTGATCCATCGAGCCGTTTCCCTCCATTGCAGCTCCTGGTTCCTGTCGATCACCAGCTCGTTCAGCTCCACAAACACCTGCACAGAAACACACCTTTCGTTTGAAGACATCACGTTCACTTACATCCTTTTTTTATGGACCCTGCATAACAGTGCTCCATCACCTATACACATGCAATTCTTCCATTTACCATGCCTGAATCTGGATTGAAACCAGAGAAGGTGAAGCTTCAACTTGTCAGAGGAGTGTCCTGTTAATGTCGGTGTACCAACAGATCCACATCCTTATATCTCACAATAATTCAGAATAACCCCAGAACATGCCCAGGAAGCCCGGGAGGCCTTGTCCCGGCAGCATAGGCCGGTTTCTCAAGTAGACAGAGCTCTCCCAACCTTCAGCGAGGTGATCGGGCACTACTTCCACCCGACAAAACTAATGCCCAGCCACCACCATCTGAATGTGTCTTTTCCACAACCACTGCCGTCCTCATTCATACAAGGCCTGCTCCGACCTCCACCTCAGCGGCAAAGAAGTTTGGACAACAGGAACGCGAGAAATACAAAGGAGAAATCCTTCCTGCATCTCATCCCATCAACCCCTATCCAATTTTCCTTTAAAAAAAAGAGTAAGGTCTTTAACCTGCTCTTTGTTACGTGTCTCGAGATAACATTTGTTATTAATTGGCGCTATACAAATAATGATTGATTGATTGAATAACTCAGAATAAATCAGCCTCTACCTTTCTTTGTCGATTCTTCAGGTCCAAACCGACCATCCTGACGACCAAAACCAACTGAGCCAGAAACACAGTCACCTCGTAGATTACCTTCCAGCACCTGTCTGACTCTACCTGTCTGACTCTACCTGTCTGACTCTCTCTCTCACTAAGATCTGTTTCTCACCTGTTCACAATAGCAGCAGGATTATGGAGCTCAGAGTGGCGGCTCTTCTTTCTTCCCTCCTTTCAGACTCTTTTTGGACATTTCTTTTCTTTTGTTGTCACATTAAAGCCAAGAATCCCATCAAGTGGAGTGTACCACATCAGACCTGACCCTGCAGCCCTCCTGAACTCTGTCAACATCCAAATAATCTGTTCACTTGTTCATTTTACTGCAGCAGATCAGTAAGAAGGTGTTTGCTTTTCTAAAAACACTTTGCACGATGACAGAAGAGGCCCCGACTCTGACAGTTTGCTCTGAGCTTCATTCTATCTGCAGAACACTCCTTTAAAAACGCTGCTCCGTCAGATAACAGACTCCTGCTTCTTCTTTAATGTGGGTGCTAGGTGTATAAATCAAAAACTGGATGGGTGCACTGTTTTGCCCAGGATGTAGGAAAGTGCCCAAAGACTTTTAAGTGTTATCTGAAGGAATCAAAGCACTGACGGCGTGTCCGAGCAACATGTGAGCACGCGAGCGTCAGTTACAAAACCAGCTTGTTGTATTGTTTCCTGTTGGAGGGACCTAACAGTTCCAATTCGGATGCTCGTGTAGACGTCACGTAGACATGGATGCGGAACGATCGAGTCTCAGAGTTCAGATGACCTTCATGGTGCTCCTCATTGCTTCAGCTCTGAAGGATTATGATAAGATTTTGTTTCTTGGGTTTCTTTTGCTTTTCTGGCTCTGCAGAGGTCGTTAGCTTGTTAGCTTGTTTTACAAAGTGATAGTGGTGCATTCATTATATCTGGGTACAAATGTTGTGCTTTGATTGACAAAAACATCAATGTCTTTTCAAATTGATATCATCGCCAGTAATACTGACGTCCCCGGCCTTAAAGTCTACAAGATCACAGGAGAACTACAAGATCACAGGAGAACTACAAGAGAACTACAAGATCACAGGAGAACTACAAGAGAACTACAAGATCACAGGAGAACTACAAGAGAACTACAAGATCACAGGAGAACTACAAGAGAACTACAAGATCACAGGAGAACTACAAGATCACAGGAGAACTACAAGAGAACTACAAGATCACAGGAGAACTACAAGATCACAGGAGAACTACAAGATCAAAGGAGAACTACAAGAGAACTACAAGATCTAAAAGATCAAGCGGGAATAAAGATTAAAACATGCAAACAACATGTAGCTTTGTCTTTCTGAGGATGATTTGTTCATTAGGTGCCTGTTTTGACGTCATGTTGACAAGTTGATGGAAAATACGATCAGGAGTCTGTATGTTGTGTTTTATTTTGAAATTGACCAGACGCTCTCTGCGTTTCCTTGTCTGACTTCCTATTTTTGAAGGAGCCCTCCTTCAAAAATAGACTCTGCATGTATTTGGAGCGCAGCAGAGCGGAGGGGCACTGCTGGCACGCGGCAGAGACGGACTGCGGCGCGTGCAATGGGAACACAATCATTGACTAGCGAGACCGTGATCAGCTCCGGAGTGCGCAGCGCTGAAAATGCCAGAAACACTGGCGCGCTGTAAGGACACTGTAAGAGTGTGTTTAAATGAGAAATATATGAAATCAGTCAAAGAGTCAGTTTATCTCAACAGTGACTTCAACCCCGCCCACTCCTGACCTCATGAGGGGTGTGGTCAAGCTGCAGGTGTGTCGGAGCTCGGCTGCTCTGGTCTTTGCTGACATGGACGATCGGCCCTCTGGAGCTCCGCCTCAACAGGTGACGCCGCACTGCTGGAACATCGTCCAATCTGTGACCTGAGGGGGCGGGGCATATATATGGAGGAGGGGCAGAGCACAGAGGTGAAAGGTCAGATGTTTTTACTCTCTAAACACGATTGTTTTTATAGTGTTTTCGCCAGGTTTTTTTTTCTGTCCTTTTTTACTTCATTACTCAACCTTACACACACACACACACACACACACGTCAAACACACACAGACATGTGTGTGTGTGTGTGTGTGTATGTGTGTGAGAGAGTGTGTGTGCGTGTGTGTGTCTTACTGATTGTCCCTGAAGTTCAATCAAGCCTGAAACCCTGTTAGAGAGCAGAAAGTTCCCATGAGACCACAGAGAGAGAGTAAAAGGGTCACACACACACACTCACACACACACACACACACACACACACACACACACACACACACACACACACACACAGAGCAGTCTCATGTTTCTGTAAAAATGTGATTTCCCTGAATGTTTCCTCATAATCCCTGCGTTTTAGGGAAACACTCAATCAAGGACGTACGTGTTTCCCACAGGACGGACATATAACAACCACAAAGACCATGATGCATTGCTGTAGACTGAACAAGCCGACCGTGAATAATGCTGCGTTCCAGTTGATCTCGGAAGTGCCGGTCTGATACGTTATCCGGAACGCCCCCTGAAGACGGAATTCGAACTCGAAACTCGGAGGACCTTCAGCAGCCCGAGTTCAAATCCAATATGGCTGCTATGTGCATCGACAGATGTTTAGACTGTAACTGTTTTGTTTATTAGCAGCTTAATCGTCTTTTTGTGTAATTACATCATCACACCGATGGTATCGTGTAAGTTCTCTCTGTGGAGGTGTTGTCATGTTATTTTCAGTCAGAAACTATCACGTAGTGTGTTATCGTCTGGTGTTAGCTAACATAACAAAGGTACTCCTGGAGGCGTCCATGTTGCTTTTCTGACTTGCACCTGTAACGCAGTTATCTTGGATGTGACGTCGTTCCCAGCTCCAAGATCCGAGTTCTGAGGTAACTGGAACGCAGCATAAGGTCGTGGAATGAACCTTTAACAGGGTACTATTTAGCCTCATTTCCACTGAGGGGTTTGGTTTGGTTCAGTTCGGTACGGTACGGTATGGTATGTATTTATTGGCGTTTCCACTCTCAAAAGTCATGAATGGTACCATAATAACCGATCCGCACCCTCTACCTTTTGCTAGTCTTTTGTTGGTGTGCCAAGCGTAATGATCCGACCCTTAAGGGCGGAGCTAGACACACTGCAGTTCGTTGAAAGGTGGAAATAATTGTCACTTCCTGTGCGACAGCGGTAATAAAGGACAAACACAAAATTGGCGTTGCTTTTAAAATCACGTGGATTCCAAATAAATAATTTCAAGGCTGTTTTTGTTATTTTAGCAACTAATGTCAGCACGTAGCTCCGCCCCTTGGATGACCTCAAAGGTGCAGACCTTCCTCGGGATCATTGGCGAAGGGGAGGGGCAGAGGGAACCTGTTAGGAACAAGAAAGTGTTCCAGTCTGTCTGAAGTTTTTAGTCGTCACTTTAGGTTACGGTTACTGTCTCATTAGAGGTCAGGGTTTACCGTACTGAACTGTACTGAACCAAACCGGATCACTTGGTGGAAACAGGGCTTTAGTTCTCGGGCTTCTCTTCAAGGAACTAAAAGATTCTTGTGGACCATTGCTGTCTGCATTTTCACTGCTGCCCCCCCCAAGGTCCCTGGACCTTTAGAAAGTACTACCCCCTACAGTAGCTGGGTCTTTTTCAGGGGTAGATCCCCAGAACTAAATTAGAAAAGGGGCTTTAGATACCTACCCTATTATTAAAATAACTTCAATATAATTAAACACACAGTATGTCAATTCCACCACCAGGGGGCTCTCAATCAAAACAATAAGAACAGATGATGTTGAGGCTGGTGGGGAATCATTGGAGTGATTCTCTCTGTTACCCCCGTCCTCGTGTGGTCTCTTGGAGTAATGACACACACGAGGGCCAGGTGAAGATGACGACAGTAATAGATAAATAAGTCAATTGTGTCACGGATATTAACGAGTTCAACTGTGCCAGTAAATGACTTCTAAACGAGTTCAAACATGTCATTCTACTGCTCATATAAATATCTGTGTTATATAAATGTTTATATGTGAGAGGAGAAACAGGAGAGTACTCACTGAGATCAGGCGTCAGTCTGCCAATCAACAAACTGTTCAAATATTTAATCACAACCAGAGCAGAGACCGACTTCATGTTCCTTAAACCAGCAGAGTCCTCACACACAGGCACACACACGCACACACACACACACACACACACACACACACACACACACACACACACAGTAACAATAGATAGAGGCCGTGGGTGTGGTGTGTAGGTCGGCAGCGTTGTGTTCAGGTCACATGATGAACATAAGATGTGACAGAAGGAGCTTTCATGTTCCAACAAATTCCTTCCAAATTTGGGGACAAAGTTTGTTTCTGACTTGACCCTGAGCCCCAGTGCATGCTGGGAGCAGCTGGCAACGCACCATAACCCATCACCCTCAGAGTCTGCAGCTCTGTGAGGCTGAGCCAATCAGCTCCCTCCAGTACGGAGAAACAAAGGAAATACAGGAGTACCAAAAAACTGCAGTTCCTCCAGTGTCCACTAGAGTCTGTCTCCTGCAGTGAGTCAGTCCTCATAGAGCCCCATGTTAAAATGTCCAACTTTACAGCTGCAGTTCCTCCAGTGTCCACTAGAGTCTGTCTCCTGCAGTGAGTCAGTCCCCATAGAGCCCCATGTTAAAATGTCCAACTTTACAGCTGCAGTTCCTCCAGTGTCCACTAGAGTCTGTCTCCTGCAGTGAGTCAGTCCTCATAGAGCCCCATGTTAAAATGTCCAACTTTACAGCTGCAGTTCCTCCAGTGTCCACTAGAGTCTGTCTCCTGCAGTGAGTCAGTCCCCATAGAGCCCCATGTTAAAATGTCCAACTTTACAGCTGCAGTTCCTCCAGTGTCCACTAGAGTCTGTCTCCTGCAGTGAGTCAGTCCCCATGTATGGTATATATTATAATAAAATGTAAACGTGTGTATAAATGGTGTACTGACTCTTGATGCCGTCCAGGTCGACTGACGTCAGTGTTTCCGCCTCGTCAGCATCATCAGCAGTGACACTGGTCACGATGCAGCCAGGTGAGAGGCCGTTGTGATTGGACGACTTTGTGGGTGGGTCACTGTGGAGGGGGAGGAGTTAAAGGTTCAGTGGATTTAGGTAAAGAGGAACATACAGAGGAGATATATCTCACTTTTATTTATGTTTTCTCACCTGGTGGGCGTGGTTGTTCGTCCCCTTTCCTCACGGCAAGACTCTTCCCCACCCTCCTCCTCCTCCTGATCTTCTTCTATGGTGGCTGCAGTGTTAGGGGCGGAGCCTCGCCTTTCCTCCTCATTGGTCCTCCTCCTCCTGATGTCAGCAGGGGGTTTGGACAGAGGATGATGGACGTGGGGAGAGAAGTGGCGGTGATCTGCAGCAGAAGAGTCACATTTTTGAAGACTATAGTTGAGTTTATTTGAGTTGTGGTTAAGGCTGTCAGCGTTACCGCGGTAATCACTGTGAAACTAATGCATTCATTTATTTTACTCCTTAATCCCGACGGCTTTGAAGACACACAGATCCATTAACACCTTCCAAAGACTTCTTGAACCTGTTTAAAGTACCTAAACCTGCTGATTGATGCCTCTTTGATACCATGGCAGTCAGAAGTTGCAGACAACCTCCTGCACAATGTGCCCATGTATGTAACCGGTTTAAAGCACGTGGTAATGAACAGAATGAAAGTATCATCTATTCCTTACGCCAAACGCTCGATGACATCCTAACTTCTAACTTTTAACTTCTAGGTCCTCACCCTCGTAGTCCTGCTCGTCGTACACTCGGTGTTTCTCCGGTGGGCTGCGAGCTGCAGGACAGAGGATCTCCTGAAAACCTTGAACATCAAAAGCCTTGTTCAGATCCTCCTCTTCTTCATCGCTATGGCAAAGTGGAGGGGGAGGAGCCAGAGACTGGAGGAGAGAGGAGGAGGAGTGATGACATAAAGACTTTTATGTTCTCACACACGTAGGATGTAAGAAGATCACTGCACCTACAGATGAACCAGCAGGGGGCAGTAAAAGATATCTCGTACGACCGAAATATCACACATGACAGAAAATCCTCCGACCGGTCGGGAGCAGCTGATTGGCAGTCCTGCCTCAGTGAACACTTTATAACTAACAACGTCATACGACTCAAATCAAGTCTAAATTATCCTGACATTTTGTGTACGTCTAGCTTAACTATCATCAATGTTAAAACATCTCCATCACTCAGTGATGTTCCCCAACACCAAGGTGCTGCTCTCAGCTCCAGGGCAAACATTAATAATGAACCAATAGAAAAACATCCCTGAGGCACCACGAGTCAAAGCACTGATTTAGTTCAACCAGTCCGCTCTGTGGTTAATGTGTCTGTCCTGATGACATCACAGCCTCCTGTTACCATAACAACACCAATTTGACATCACAGTGACATCACATCATGATGATGATGATGGACTCACAGCAGACAGACTGAAGGTGTCACCAGGACCGAGAGAGTTCTGATGAAGGCTCATGGCTCCTTCAGAGGTCAGAGGTCAGAGGGCTGCAGGAGGTCAGATGTTCAGTTGAGTCCTAAGAGCAGAAGAAACAGACGAGGTGATCAGATTTTGTCATGGAGAGTTTGAAGAAGAGGACAGAGCATTGGGATGAAGTAAAAGTAAAATAAAGAAGTGCCTTAGACCTGCATTCTTCCTCATGTCCAGCAGGGGGGCGACTCCACTGGTAGTAAGAAACCAGTCTAATTTAGTGTTTGATAGATTGTCGATTTATTCCCTCAGTAAAATGTTTTTAACAAGTTCATGGTCTCAATCTTTAGTCTCAAGTCTTCCTCAACACAACATGATGTTCATTTAGTCAATTATGGTCCATTTAGAGTCAAAGAGACCAGGAAAGGGGGGAGGAGTTAGAGGCGGGGCTACCTGTGATTGACAGGTCACTACGATGGAGACACGAAGAAGCCTTTTTCAGTGTTTGGTTGAACAAAAAAAAGGTCACGTTTTCATAAAGAAAATTCCCCAAAGGAAGTGACCATATTTGGACAAATTGGCGGGAAACCCTTGCTCCTCTCCAGCTCCGCCCTCTTGTCCAAATATGGTAATATTGTTGTTCTTAAAATAAAGAAGGCAATGATGTTCATTTAATCACAGTAACTGTAAGTTACAGATACACATGCTGACAGATCTACAGCTAGAAACATTTGGTAACTTCCTGTTTGTTGATCCCCAGGCTCCACCCTCTTGTCCAAATATGGTCATGTATGGATAAAGAAGATAGTAATGGTCTTTTCTTTCAAATCTTACATCTGTAATGTAAATCTTTATATTTGAAGTTTCTGCTTCATGACCCGAACAACATCTTTTACTATTCACTGTTTTTATTGATCTGCACTCAAACTACAAACTGAACCAGTTTAAACCTGTGTGTGTGTGTGTGTGTGTGTGTGTGTGTGTGTGTGTGTGTGTGTGTGTGTGTGTGTGTGTGTGTGTGTGTGTGAAACAGGAAGAGAGTTGGAGCCTACCTCAGCGTCCTCACAGCTCTGAAAGAGAGAAATTATAATGCAAAGACTGAAACCAACAGAGAGAAAGAGAGAGAGAGAACAGGGAGAGAGAGAGAGAGGGGAGAAAAGAGGAGGGAGAGGGGGGGTGAGGGAGGGAGGGAGAGGGGAGAAAAGAGGAGGGAGAGGGGGGGGTGAGGGAGGGAGGGAGAGGGGGGGAGTAAGAAGAAAGAAAGAGGAGAACGACAGGAAACAGAGGACAAACAGAGAGGAAGAAGAAAAAAAGAAAGAACAGAGAGAAGGTCGAACTCTTTACAGCAACCCGATCAGCTGGAGGTCACCATGGCAACCAAACTGTCCATCAAGCTAAGTCCCACCCCCTGGTTGTGTGCCCCTCTGACTATGTCACCGAGCATCTGCAAGATCATCACACCTCAGACAGGTGAAGCTCACCTGTTCACGCCCACAACTGTACTGAAGCTGCTGCTGAACAGTGTGTGTGTGTGTGTGTGTGTGTGTGTGTGTGTGTGTGTGTGTGTGTGTGTGTGTGTGTGTGTGTGTTTATTAATGGCTGGTTTTAAAAGTATAAAAGACTTTAGAGAGAAAAACACTACACACACATTTGCAAACACACACACACTTATACACACACACACATTTGCAAACACACACACACTTTTACACACACACACACACACTTATACACAAACACACACACACACACACACACACACACACACACACACAGTTGTGTTTACCAAAAGTTGTCATTATATTTATATAGAATCCTGACCTTTATGTAAAGAGTTTACAGAGGAACATTTAGAGTCTGAGTCAACTGGTTACCCCTCAGCGCTCGACGCACGAAGACGTCCCCGCTGGCTCCTGAGCATCTTTAGATGTAACTACTTTAATAAAACTATACCTCGTACCACACACACACATCCTCACTCAGACACACACACACACACACACACACACACACACACGCATCCTCACTCAGACACACACACACACACACACACACACACACACACACACACACACACACACACACACACACACACACACACACACACAGCAACCTTCTCTCCTCGTCCCAAACACCAGAAAAGACATTTCAATTCAAAACTCCTTCTGACTGGAATCATTACCCAGATCAAATAAGAACTTATTATCAACTCTTTTTTCGTACATTTAAAAACTCATAATTATGTCTTCCTGCGAGTGTTGTCGTACTCAAAATCAGTCTTGGTCTCAAGGCCCCTTCCTGAAGGTTTCGGTCTCAGCCTCAGACTGGGCGGACTCTGGATTTTAAATCGAGACCGGTCAAGACCCCCACTGATCTGTTGGTTTTCCACATCATACCTGTGATTAGAAGGAACACGCCTCTGTCTAAAAGAACTAATAACTTCAATCTGTAGTTTGATTTTTATCCCCCGGTTACGGCCGCAAACTTCCCAGTGTTACAGTCTAAGTGAGTGACACGCCCCCTAAACACAAGATGATGTTTTTTCTGTAACATTTATGGTCGTGGACTTGTCTAGGTCTCGCCCTACCTTGGTCTTGTCTTGGTATCGGTTAGTGTGG
This sequence comes from Tautogolabrus adspersus, assembly GCA_020745685.1. Classification (NCBI taxonomy): domain Eukaryota; kingdom Metazoa; phylum Chordata; class Actinopteri; order Labriformes; family Labridae; genus Tautogolabrus; species Tautogolabrus adspersus. Next base: position 31,162,643 of record CM036544.1, read on the forward strand.
TTTTGAGTACAACACCACTTCCTGCCTCCTTAATTATGAGGCTTCTTCTTGTTACCGCTGTCTTACCATCAGTAGTGTCAACACGATCAGTGTTATTGGTGTAATCTGTGATGTGAACTCTTGTGTGGGTGGAGTGGCGATAAGGGAATTATGTGCTGGTGTGTTGGTGTATGAGAGCCTTTGTATGTGTTGTTGAGTAATCCCCCAAGGAACTGTCCTGGGGCCCCTCCTCTTCAGTTTGCACATTAACGATGTGTCAGATATATGTCCTGGTAGATCTTGTATGCTGATGACACAGTCGTCTATGTATCAGATAAAACCTGCGGTGCTCGGCTGGACGCCTCTTGTTTGACTCTAACCACCACCTTTTAAAGTGACCTGCAACAGAATGAAACCGCTACACGTCAGAATCAAAGGTGAACTTATTGAACAAGTAACAGAGGTGACGACATATCCGGGATAACTTTAGATTCTCAGTTTACTTTAAAAGCCATGTGAAACAGATTTGTGGGCGGATTAAGACTAAGCTTTTCTATCTTAAGTTATAAGACAGAGTCGGACTCTCGACTGTGCCTTTCTGTTTTTAAAAATGATGATAGTCTCACATCTGTCCTGATGAAACAGTCTGGTCCCAGAACAACCCGTCAGGCGTCACATCTGTAGAGCCACTTTATAAACGTCATCATCACGGCCACTTTTTAAGTTAATACAAGATTTGAAGTTTTAGTAATGTTGATGACTTCCATCATGTGACGCTTGTGTCTGAATGTTTAAACCTGCTCCTCAGCCTTTCTGCAGACACACACACAGACTTCAGGGCTTCAGCAGAGCAGCTTGTTCAGTTTCATTTCTGAGAAAGGAGTAAAATCCTGAAACGTCTTTTAAGAGAGCCACCAAATCCTGGATAGTTCAGCAACAGACGTGTCCCCATGTTTGATCTTCTGTCGCTACATCGCAGCTCAATGTGCGTCTTAGTGCATCTATCTGTACCCAGCCTTTTATTCCCACTAAAGCTCTTCTACGGACGAGCGTTATTATCATCATGCACACTCTGATACTTGTGTTGGACGGCTGTTTGCAGTTTGTCTTTTTAAATAGACAAACATAAAAGTATATATCTGTGTGTCTGTCCCTCAGAAAGTGTATGCAGTCACTGCAGGTTAAAGCCCAGGTTAGCGTTAGAGCTGCTAAGATTCCTTAATGCTAAGCTAGCAACCTTAATGCTAAGCTAGCTACCTTTGTCACAGTTTCAGCTGTTTCTTCCCTCCATTGTGGATCGATGAGTTTTAACAAAGTGTCTGCAGAGAGCAGATTCTGTGATTTTATCTAATGTACTGCTAATTTAAAAAATACCTCCTGTGCATCTGTGTGTGCATGTGTGTGTGTGTGTGTGTGTGTGTGTGTGTGTGTGTGTGTGTGTGTGTGTGTGTGTGTTCATTCATACCTGGTCAGTTGTTGTCCAACAGAAACACAGAAACTGTCTGCAGCTTCTTATATACCTCAACTCCTGTGTGTGTGTGTGTGTGTGTGTGTGTGTGTGTGTGTGTGTGTGTGTGTGTGTGTGTGTGTGTGTGTGTGTGTGTGTGATTAATTAACCAGTTAACACAACAACAATTATCTACTCTAAGCTTACCCAGAATGTGTGTGTTTATTTACATGTACGTTAATTATGTGTTTAACTGTGTTTTCCATTTATTTATGGATGTGTGTGTGTGTGTGTGTGTGTGTGTGTGTGAGAGAGTGTGTTAGTGTGTGTGTGTGTGTGTGTGTGAGTGAGTGAGAGAGAGAGTGTGTGTTAATGTGTGTGTGAGTGTGTGTGTGAGTGTGTGTTAGTGTGTGTGTGTGTGTGTGTGTGTGTGTGTGTGTGTGTGTGTGTGTGTGTGTGTGAGAGAGTGTGTTAGTGTGTGTGTGTGTGTGTGTGTGTGTGTGTGTGTGAGTGAGTGAGAGAGAGAGTGTGTGTT
>CM036544.1:31169603-31207103 GCA_020745685.1 Tautogolabrus adspersus
CTGCAGTACAGTCACTACTCCTCATACTGTTATACAGACTGCAGTACAGTCACTACTCCTCATACTGTTATAAAGACTGCAGTACAGCTACTACTCCTCATACTGTTATACAGACTGCAGTACAGTCACTACTCCTCATACTGTTATAAAGACTGCAGTACAGCTACTACTCCTCATACTGTTATACAGACTGCAGTACAGTCCAGGTACCTTCGCCTTCTTCAGCAGTAGGATCAACTCGTCCTCCTTTCTCTGAGCTTCATCTCTTTTGTCTTCATCAGAACTGCTGAACAGGGAGAAAGCTACACACACACACACACACACACACACACACACACACACACACACACACACACACACACACACACACACACACACACACACACACACACACACACACACACACACACACACACACACACACACACACACACACACACACACACACACACACACACACACACACACACACACACACACACACACACACACACACACACACACAGTGATGGTTGAGGATAGAATCAGTAGATTTTTTAATGAAGGCTGTTGTTGTGTGCTGAACATACCAACAGCTGCCCACAACACTACTCCTCCTCCTCCTCCTCCTCCTCCTCCTCCTCCTCCTCCTCGTCCTCCTCCTCCTCGTCCTCCTCCTCCTCCTCCTCCTCCTCCTCCTCCTCCTCCTCCTCCTCCTCCTCCTCCTCCTCCTCCTCCTCCTCCTCCTCGTCCTCCTCCTCCTCGTCCTCCTCCTCCTCCTCCTCCTCCTCCTCCTCCTCCTCCTCCTCCTCGTCCTCCTCCTCCTCGTCCTCCTCCTCCTCCATGTGAGTCGGGGAACTTTCTCCTGATGGGCTCATGTGGGCTGACTTTTACCCAGCAGGCCGAGCGCCTTCCATCCACAGTGTGTGATGTCACACAGCAGGGGCTCTGCTGTCTGAAACACAAACATCAGAAGATAAAGAACTACTAGAGCGAGAGCTGTCAGAACAGCTCAGCTCACAGATCATGAGCTTGTTTTCTGCTCCTCTCTGACACCAGCAGGTGGCGCCATTACACTTCATCAAACAGCTCACAGAAATGACTAATGTACAGAGTCAGCAGATGATCTGACTTAAGTTTTTTTATTTTTTTATTTAGATACCTTATTAATCCCTGAGCTTTACACTCTGTTATTGATGGACAAGCTTCTCACACACAGGTACAACATACACACATGCACATACAGGACCTGTGGACTGCACTACTGGAGAGAAGTCAGTTGGGGATACATCGGCAGTGCTCGGGAAGTGACCTGGCACCTCTCCAACTAACAGACAGACTTCTATATTTTGGTCCGCATCGGGACTTGAACCGGCGACCCTCGTCCCTACAGACTGAGATAACACCACCAAAATGTGCTGAGTCAGCAAATGATCCGACTAATGTGCTGTGATTTCCAGCCTCCTCTCTTCTTCTACTGTGCTCACCTCCTGACCTCCAGCCTCCTCTCTTCTTCTACTGTGCTCACCTCCTGACCTCCAGCCTCCTCTCTTCTTCTACTGTGCTCACCTCCTGACCTCCAGCCTCCTCTCTTCTTCTACTGTGCTCACCTCCTGACCTCCAGCTTCCTCTCTTCTTCTACTGTGCTCACCTCCTGACCTCCAGCCTTCTCTCTTCTTCTACTGTGCTCACCTCCTGACCTCCAGCCTCCTCTCTTCTTCTACTGTGCTCACCTCCTGACCTCCAGCCTCCTCTCTTCTTCTACTGTGCTCACCTCCTGACCTCCAGCCTCCTCTCTTCTTCTACTGTGCTCACCTCCTGACCTCCAGCCTCCTCTCTTCTTCTACTGTGCTCACCTCCTGACCTCCAGCCTCCTCTCTTCTTCTACTGTGCTCACCTCCTGACCTCCAGCCTCCTCTCTTCTTCTACTGTGCTCACCTCCTGACCTCCAGCCTTCTCTCTTCTTCTACTGTGCTCACCTCCTGACCTCCAGCCTCCTCTCTTCTTCTACTGTGCTCACCTCCTGACCTCCAGCCTCCTCTCTTCTTCTACTGTGCTCACCTCCTGACCTCCAGCCTCCTCTCTTCTTCTACTGTGCTCACCTCCTGACCTCCAGCCTTCTCTCTTCTTCTACTGTGCTCACCTCCTGACCTCCAGCCTCCTCTCTTCTTCTACTGTGCTCACCTCCTGACCTCCAGCCTCCTCTCTTCTTCTACTGTGCTCACCTCCTGACCTCCAGCCTCCTCTCTTCTTCTACTGTGCTCACCTCCTGACCTCCAGCCTCCTCTCTTCTTCTACTGTGCTCACCTCCTGACCTCCAGCCTCCTCTCTTCTTCTACTGTGCTCACCTCCTGACCTCCAGCCTTCTCTCTTCTTCTACTGTGCTCACCTCCTGACCTCCAGCCTCCTCTCTTCTTCTACTGTGCTCACCTCCTGACCTCCAGCCTTCTCTCTTCTTCTACTGTGCTCACCTCCTGACCTCCAGCCTTCTCTCTTCTTCTACTGTGCTCACCTCCTGACCTCCAGCCTTCTCTCTTCTTCTACTGTGCTCACCTCCTGACCTCCAGCCTTCTCTCTTCTTCTACTGTGCTCACCTCCTGACCTCCAGCCTCCTCTCTTCTTCTACTGTGCTCACCTCCTGACCTCCAGCCTCCTCTCTTCTTCTACTGTGCTCACCTCCTGACCTCCAGCCTCCTCTCTTCTTCTACTGTGCTCACCTCCTGACCTCCAGCTTCCTCTCTTCTTCTACTGTGCTCACCTCCTGACCTCCAGCCTTCTCTCTTCTTCTACTGTGCTCACCTCCTGACCTCCAGCCTCCTCTCTTCTTCTACTGTGCTCACCTCCTGACCTCCAGCCTCCTCTCTTCTTCTACTGTGCTCACCTCCTGACCTCCAGCTTCCTCTCTTCTTCTACTGTGCTCACCTCCTGACCTCCAGCCTCCTCTCTTCTTCTACTGTGCTCACCTCCTGACCTCCAGCCTCCTCTCTTCTTCTACTGTGCTCACCTCCTGACCTCCAGCTTCCTCTCTTCTTCTACTGTGCTCACCTCCTGACCTCCAGCCTTCTCTCTTCTTCTACTGTGCTCACCTCCTGACCTCCAGCCTTCTCTCTTCTTCTACTGTGCTCACCTCCTGACCTCCAGCCTCCTCTCTTCTTCTACTGTGCTCACCTCCTGACCTCCAGCCTTCTCTCTTCTTCTACTGTGCTCACCTCCTGACCTCCAGCCTTCTCTCTTCTTCTACTGTGCTCACCTCCTGACCTCCAGCCTCCTCTCTTCTTCTACTGTGCTCACCTCCTGACCTCCAGCCTGTCCTCTTCTTCAGTTTTTATTCTCGCACTCACACACCTCCTATTTTTCTGCACTTGAACCCGAGTCCCGACCATGATGACGTCATGTCGTATGTGTTCGTTACAGCCTGATGTGTGCAAAACATAAGGATACCTGTATATACCGACCAGCTGAACACCTGTCTAACTGCCTTTACCTGTCTGTCTGACCCGGTGCCCCCCCCCCCTCTCTACCTGTGACACGGACTCACCTTCCAGCAGAGATCTGTCTCCCGTGTCCTCCTGAACACCTGAACCTGCGTAGAATCCTGCAGAGGGCCGCGCGTTGAAGAGAGGAGGCCGCCATCTTCAATGTTTACATAATGAGCGGAAATCACGAGGAGTCGCTCTACGCCTTCAGAATAAAAGCTTTTCTTTCGTGAAACATTTAAAGCGTGTAGTTTTGTTGTCGCTGTATCCTCTCACAGAAGCTAGTAGCAAGGGAAAGACTCGACATGGCGGAGCTGAACGCTGAATGTCTTTGTTGAATTTCCTGTCACGTTATTAAAATCCCTTCCGCATTTATTTTGATTGGCGCTTCATAAGGTTTACTGAACTGTTTTCTTTTGAAGTCTTTCACTTTGACAGTTTAGTGAACTCTTCTAATTATTATCATTATTATTTGTATAGAGCCCGTCACATGGTCACATCAGAGGCTCCTGCACAGTAAAGTGACAGCCTGTCGTTGAGTCACTGCGTGGTTATTACTAACTGGCTGCTATCAGAGGAGAGTCCAAACAAACATGTCTGCTCACACTGATCCCTGAAGACTTTTACACATTCATCTTTATTTGAGATCACTTCAAAAATACATGTTTGGATCTGATATAACGTGGTGATTAGGTGGGGCAGCTGTGTCTTAGTGGTAGGGTCGGTCGTCTCTCACAGGAATGTCAGGGGTTCAATCCCCAGCTCCTGCAGCCCTTTGGTAAGACACTTAAATGAGCAATATGTAACTGTGACACCTAGTGTTTGAACTAGATAGATAGATGTACTTTACTGATCCCACTGGGAAAAAACTGGGAAAAACGGGTACTGCAGTTCAAAACATTGCAGAGAGCTGTCTCCCCGCCCCCCGCCCCCCCCCCCCCCTCTCTAGTGGATGCTCACGCAGGTCACCATGTGGTGGACACTGAAGCTTCAGTGTTTATCCAGCTCTGCATCGGTCTGTAAACCTTTCTGCGTTCTAACCTCTCTCCATTTTTCAAAAGCATCTCCAATATTGATCCTAGTTTGAGCACGTTTCTGCTCGTGGAGCTTATTAGAAACATGCAGAGGCTTTTTAGGTCGGGTACAATCACTTCTATCTGAACCAGTTCTCTTGCCCGCTTCCATCGCTGCAACACCTGTTGGTTTGACCTGATAACTGCTCTCATATCTGGCAAACCGAGGGGCGTCCAAAACGGCCGTGTGGGGGTGCCTTAAAACCGCCTACCTTCTCTGGTCCAAACAAATCCAGACCATTCAGGACCAGAATCTAAAGTTAGAAGGAGGACATACTGGCTGCTGCATTGTTGTCAGAGAAGCCAGCACTTCAACATAGCATGTTTCCTTAATGTCTGATCATAGAGGAAGCTCACTTTATCATTTCACTCTCTACACATCTCACTGATTGGACCTTTAAGTTTAAAATATTAAAGAATATTGTGTTTATATTTATTTAAAGCTCGGGGTTTAGAAACAGAATGTTTAGATTTTCTTCTCAGATCTCTGAGGAGTTGTATCCTTAAAACTCTGCTGCAATAAAGAACAGCTGATGTAGTGAATTCTGTGAATGGTGGTGAAACGTATCTTATCGTGAGGCTGTGAGCAAAATCCCCCGCCCTAACTCGACCCTGACCTGATCGTGGAGATGAAACACACAGTGACACAGTGGGGTGACACTGTTGTGATGCGAGTGTGAAGAACAGAGGACAGAAGTCTGAGAAATGTTCCTTTAATGTCAGTTTGAGGTGAAGCAGACATAAAGCACGTGTCGTCTTTCCTCTGTGGCGTGGATTCATCGTTAGTGTCACATCTCAGTGTTTGTTCTTTTACATTCGAGCTGATGTTAAAGTTTGAGAGCAGAGGAAAAACATTTGATCATTTCATGTTCTCTGATCAAAAATAAAAATAAAGTTCATGCTTAAAAAAAGAGGGAACGTTCACCTGTCCCTCTTCATGGTTCTATGCTTGTGTGAGAGGCAGATTAATCATCGCTCACCAGCTGAGTTCAGGAAATCTCAACACGATCAGTTTGTAGGAAAAAGCAGCTTTTGGTTCAAGACATGAGAAGAAAACGGAACAAGCCGACAGAAGCAGACTCCGCCTGTTCAGTCTGCTTCTGTTCACATCTGTTAGTGTCTCCACACGTAGGCACACATCCCCGCACGCCATACACACACACGCACGCACATACACACACACGCACGGCGTGCACACACACAATATTTGTTCAGAGTTCTGACTTTTTGAAAAGTTCAGTTTTTGGTGCAGATGTCAGGAAAGTATCTTAAAGTTCTCACTGCTGCAGCACCACCTGCTGACAAACTACAGAACTCACTTCCTGTTACCATCTTCCTGTCTGTGGCCACACCCCCCTGATGATGTATCAGGTGTGTTGTCAGTGCAGCTGTTCACTGTGCAGGCTGGTGGTCGATGAACCTTTTCAGGTGTAAGCGCAGCACTGCTTTGGTTTTAAATGTCTTGCCACAGTCGCAGGCGTGCGGTCGCTCGCCGGTGTGGTCGAGCTGGTGGACGCGCAGCATCGTGCTGGTGAAGAAGAACTCTCCGCAGGTGAAGCAGTAGTGGCTCTTCTCCCCAGTGTGTTTGGTCCTCTGGTGGCTCAGCAGTGAGCCCGACGTGGTAAAGCTCTGGCCACAGTCCTGGCAGCTGAACGGGCGCTCGCCCGTGTGGATTCTCTCGTGGGCCCTCCATGAGTTGTGGTAGGAGAAGGCCTTCTCGCAGTACGAGCACTGGTACAGCTTCTCCTTGGTGTGGCTCAGCCGGTGCATCTTCAGGTAGTGAGCGATGGTGAAGCTCTTCCCGCAGTCGTCGCAGCTGAATGGCTTTGCGCCAACGTGAAACAGCGTGATGTGGGACCTCAGATGCGACGACTGGGTGAACCTCTTCCCGCAAGTGGTGCAGAGGAACGGCCTCTCTCCGGTGTGGGTCACCATGTGGGCCTTGAGATGGGGTGACTGGGTGAACCTCTTGTCGCACTCGGTGCACTTGAAGGGCTTGAGTCCTGTGTGCGTGCGGTTGTGCAGCTTCAGACCCTGCAGGCTGGAGAAGCTCTTGCCGCACTCGGTGCAGTGGTAGTCCTTCAAGTCCTCATGGGTCCTCTGGTGGCTGCGCAGGCCGCCCAGCAGCTTGAAGCCTTTTCCGCAGGTGGAGCATTTATGAGGCTTCGAGTCCGAGTGGGTGACCTGGTGCACCTTCAGACTTTGGGGGTTGCTGAAGGTCTTGTTGCAGACGAGGCAGGGCAGCAGCGCAAGGTTCTTGTGCGACCGGCGGTGGAAGTTAAAGCCCTGGTGAGACACGAACATCTTCCCACAGACGTCACAGTGGTAGCACTTCTCGCCCTCGTGCACCTGCAGGTGCTCTGTCAGCTCGGCCTGCTTGCTGAAGCCGTCCCCGCAGAACCAGCACTTGAAGGGTTTGGTCCCCGAGTGGGTCCGGTGGTGGGTCTTCCAGTCCCTCTTTAGGGCGAAGGTCCTGTCGCAGTACGAGCACTGGTAGGGTTCCGAGCGCTCGTGGATCTGCTGGTGCAGCACCAGGCTCATCAGGGTTGGGTAGGTCTTCCCGCACTGCCAGCACGTGTTGGGGGCGTGTCCTCGGTGGGTTTTCAGGTGAGCGTCCAGGTGAGTCTTCTTGTAGAAGCCTTTGTTGCACTCAAAGCAGTAGACCATCTTCCTGCCCGTGTTGGACAGGTTGTACTGTCTCGACCTCAGCTGTCCGAGCAGAGGGTGGTCGTCTGTGGGGGCGGAGACATCACAGCGTTAAGCTTTGTAATGACTCGTGAATATAAATCATTAAAGTCTACATTCAGATTCTTACCTAGAAACAGGAAGTCCCGCCCCTTCAGCCACAGCTTGCAGTCGGTCAGTTTGACGGACAGCCTCTTGAGGAGCTGATAGGACTGGATTTCCACGTCGTCGTCCGGCTCCATTTTGATGTGAACCTCTGTGAGTTCTGCGTCCTGGAATCAAAAGGTTAAATTTAACCACGTACGTTTGTAAGTCAGAGACTAACCTGAACAAGTTCATTTATGTGATATCAAACTGTCGGGATCATTTAATGTGAGATTTAAAGAGTTAGGGTGGTTTCACATTAGAGACCCAGAGCCCGGATCTGAGCACACGTGACCCCAAAGCCTGGTTCATTTTATCAGTGTGAACAAAAACGTACCGTACCCGGGTACCATGCCCAAGTCCACTTGAAGAGGTGGTCTCGGGCACGATTCATGTGTTGTCGAGACCAGTCCACTGGAGATGTGAACGCAACGGTCCTCAAGCGAGGAAGTGGATTGTTATATGACGTAATTCTAAACGGCTCCTGACGCTTCAAAAGCAGCACGGGCCCATTTCACCCTCTGAGCTGCGAGGTAGAAGGGGACGTAGGGAGGTGGTCGTTGTTGCCCTCTCAGTAATAAGGGTTAGGGTTAATAATTAAAACATCACAGTTAGCAGGATGGACTCATCCCTCGAGTGGTTGCCATGGTTACAAATGTGCAAACCAACTAAGTGCATACCACCACCTGCTGTATCGGACCGTGCACGTACGCAAGTGTAATCGGGCATGGAACAATGTTACTAATGTGAACCAGGACCAGCTAGGACTGTGATCGATGATAATCTGTCAGGTCTTCTGTGTCCCTCTCTTTATTTGACTAAAGATGACTTTCTTAAGATGTAACTTCAGACAGTTTGATATGTTCATTCAGTGCAGGGAAAAACACCCTTCTGATGATGGGTGTTTAAACATTATGAACTCGAGGTTTTCTTTGGTTTAGAGCTTTAGGAGACCTTGAACACACCACCAAAGCAGGGACCGAACCTCAACCAAACTCCATTCAAAATGTTCTCATTTTACTTTCACCGTCCAGCCACGGGGATAGGCAAACACGACAGATGGACAGCTTTCCGTTGAACCACATGAACAGAGGCCATTCTTTAATTCGGCGGTGACCACTTTCATTCAAACTGAAACCTGCAGCTCTGCTTCACCTGTTTGTCCGCATACTGCAGCGCTACACAAACCGGACCAACACTGATCTCCATCGTTAAACAGAAGAAGACTTGAGTTGTGTTGAGGCCGAATTAATCCCAGTGTGGTTCTGACACACTCTGTATGTTCGGCTCAGTCTGTGTGTACGGGTTAAGAGCAGGGCGGCTGTTCATTCTCTGATCAGTTTTTTGAATGGAGTCTGGCGACAGGTCTCCTCTGCTCTGCTCTACGGGCTAGCTGAGTTAGCCTAGCTGCTAACAGGTCAGAGTTGAACTCTCCGCTTGAGCATCGGCTCATTCGGTGTTTACCGGTGAAGCCGTGTCGATGTCCATCCCGCCGGTTCCTCTGTCCGCTGCTTCTGACGGTTCCGTGAATAAAGTGGACTGTTGAGGAGCTTACGGCTAACAGCAGCAACTTCTTCTTCTGCGGTGGCAGCTCGGGTCAGCAGCTGCTGACTTCCGGGGAAGTTTGACCGCCGAAACAGGGAAAGTTTTAAAGGGACACATCTTTTCACATTACACCCTGTGATCATAGAAACAGAAGAACGCCTCAGTGTTTTTAGTTCTAACACGATGTGAGCCCAGAGGAGTACAAACTAACTGCTCAGATTGAGTTTAGAGTTTAACCTTTATTTGATATAATTTGAGATTACTTAATAATGTGGTGATAAGGTGGGGCAGCTGTGTCTTAGTGGTAGGGTCGGTCGTCTCTCACAGGAATGTCATGTTTCCTTAATGTCTGATCAGTAAGGTCACTTTAGCATTTCACTCTCTACACATCTCACTGACTGGACCTTTAACTCCAAGTTGCTCTCGCTGCTTCGTCGTCAGCATTGAATGTGTATGAATGGATGAGTTAATACTGATGGACTCTTTACTCAGCAGCCTCTACCATCAGTGAGTGAATGTGTATGAATGGATGAGTTAATACTGATGGTCTCTTTACTCAGCAGCCTCTACCATCAGTGAGTGAATGTGTATGAATGGATGAGTTAATACTGATGGTCTCTTTACTCAGCAGCCTCTACCATCAGTGAGTGAATGTGTATGAATGGATGAGTTAATACTGATGGTCTCTTTACTCAGCAGCCTCTACCATCAGTGAGTGAATGTGTATGAATGGATGAGTTAATACTGATGGACTCTTTACTCAGCAGCCTCTACCATCAGTGAGTGAATGTGTATGAATGGATGAGTTAATACTGATGGACTCTTTACTCAGCAGCCTCTACCATCAGTGTGTGAATGTGTATGAATGGATGAGTTAATACTGATGGACTCTTTACTCAGCAGCCTCTACCATCAGTGTGTGAATGTGTATGAATGGATGAGTTAATACTGATGGACTCTTTACTCAGCAGCCTCTACCATCAGTGAGTGAATGTGTATGAATGGATGAGTTAATACTGATGGTCTCTTTACTCAGCAGTCTCTACCATCAGTGTGTGAATGTGTATGAATGGATGAGTTAATACTGATGGTCTCTTTACTCAGCAGTCTCTACCATCAGTGTGTGAATGTGTATGAATGGATGAGTTAATACTGATGGTCTCTTTACTCAGCAGCCTCTACCATCAGTGTGTGAATGTGTATGAATGGATGAGTTAATACTGATGGACTCTTTACTCAGCAGCCTCTACCATCAGTGAGTGAATGTGTATGAATGGATGAGTTAATACTGATTGACTCTTTACTCAGCAGCCTCTACCATCAGTGAGTGAATGTGTATGAATGGATGAGTTAATACTGATGGTCTCTTTACTCAGCAGCCTCTACCATCAGTGTGTGAATGTGTATGAATGGATGAGTTAATACTGATGGACTCTTTACTCAGCAGCCTCTACCATCAGTGAGTGAATGTGTATGAATGGATGAGTTAATACTGATGGACTCTTTACTCAGCAGCCTCTACCATCAGTGAGTGAATGTGTATGAATGGATGAGTTAATACTGATTGACTCTTTACTCAGCAGCCTCTACCATCAGTGAGTGAATGTGTATGAATGGATGAGTTAATACTGATTGACTCTTTACTCAGCAGCCTCTACCATCAGTGAGTGAATGTGTATGAATGGATGAGTTAATACTGATGGACTCTTTACTCAGCAGCCTCTACCATCAGTGAGTGAATGTGTATGAATGGATGAGTTAATACTGATGGACTCTTTACTCAGCAGCCTCTACCATCAGTGAGTGAATGTGTATGAATGGATGAGTTAATACTGATTGACTCTTTACTCAGCAGCCTCTACCATCAGTGAGTGAATGTGTATGAATGGATGAGTTAATACTGATTGACTCTTTACTCAGCAGCCTCTACCATCAGTGAGTGAATGTGTATGAATGGATGAGTTAATACTGATGGACTCTTTACTCAGCAGCCTCTACCATCAGTGTGTGAATGTGTATGAATGGATGAGTTAGTACTGATGGACTCTTTACTCAGCAGCCTCTACCATCAGTGAGTGAATGTGTATGAATGGATGAGTTAATACTGATGGACTCTTTACTCAGCAGCCTCTACCATCAGTGAGTGAATGTGTATGAATGGATGAGTTAATACTGATGGACTCTTTACACAGCAGCCTCTACCATCAGTGAGTGAATGTGTATGAATGGATGAGTTAATACTGATGGACTCTTTACTCAGCAGCCTCTACCATCAGTGTGTGAATGTGTATGAATGGATGAGTTAATACTGATGGACTCTTTACTCAGCAGTCTCTACCATCAGTGAGTGAATGTGTATGAATGGATGAGTTAATACTGATGGACTCTTTACTCAGCAGCCTCTACCATCAGTGAGTGAATGTGTATGAATGGATGAGTTAATACTGATGGACTCTTTACTCAGCAGTCTCTACCATCAGTGAGTGAATGTGTATGAATGGATGAGTTAATACTGATGGACTCTTTACTCAGCAGCCTCTACCATCAGTGTGTGAATGTGTATGAATGGATGAGTTAATACTGATGGACTCTTTACTCAGCAGCCTCTACCATCAGTGTGTGAATGTGTATGAATGGATGAGTTAATACTGATGGACTCTTTACTCAGCAGCCTCTACCATCAGTGAGTGAATGTGTATGAATGGATGAGTTAATACTGATGGACTCTTTACTCAGCAGCCTCTACCATCAGTGTGTGAATGTGTATGAATGGATGAGTTAATACTGATGGACTCTTTACTCAGCAGCCTCTACCATCAGGTTGTGAATGTGTATGAATGGATGAGTTAATACTGATGGTCTCTTTACTCAGCAGCCTCTGCCATCAGTGAGTGAATGTGTATGAATGGATGAGTTAATACTGATGGACTCTTTACTCAGCAGCCTCTACCATCAGTGAGTGAATGTGTATGAATGGATGAGTTAATACTGATGGACTCTTTACTCAGCAGCCTCTGCCATCAGTGTGTGAATGTGTATGAATGGATGAGTTAATACTGATGGACTCTTTACTCAGCAGCCTCTGCCATCAGTGTGTGAATGTGTATGAATGGATGAGTTAATACTGATGGACTCTTTACTCAGCAGCCTCTGCCATCAGTGTGTGAATGTGTATGAATGGATGAGTTAATACTGATGGACTCTTTACTCAGCAGCCTCTGCCATCAGTGTGTGAATGTGTATGAATGGATGAGTTAATACTGATGGACTCTTTACTCAGCAGCCTCTACCATCAGTGAGTGAATGTGTATGAATGGATGAGTTAATACTGATGGACTCTTTACTCAGCAGCCTCTACCATCAGTGAGTGAATGTGTATGAATGGATGAGTTAATACTGATGGACTCTTTACTCAGCAGCCTCTACCATCAGTGAGTGAATGTGTATGAATGGATGAGTTAATACTGATGGACTCTTTACTCAGCAGCCTCTACCATCAGTGTGTGAATGTGTATGAATGGATGAGTTAATACTGATGGACTCTTTACTCAGCAGCCTCTACCATCAGTGAGTGAATGTGTATGAATGGATGAGTTAATACTGATGGACTCTTTACTCAGCAGCCTCTACCATCAGTGAGTGAATGTGTATGAATGGATGAGTTAATACTGATGGACTCTTTACTCAGCAGCCTCTACCATCAGTGTGTGAATGTGTATGAATGGATGAGTTAATACTGATGGACTCTTTACTCAGCAGCCTCTACCATCAGGTTGTGAATGTGTATGAATGGATGAGTTAATACTGATGGTCTCTTTACTCAGCAGCCTCTACCATCAGTGTGTGAATGTGTATGAATGGATGAGTTAATACTGATGGACTCTTTACTCAGCAGCCTCTACCATCAGTGAGTGAATGTGTATGAATGGATGAGTTAATACTGATGGACTCTTTACTCAGCAGCCTCTACCATCAGTGAGTGAATGTGTATGAATGGATGAGTTAATACTGATGGTCTCTTTACTCAGCAGCCTCTACCATCAGTGAGTGAATGTGTATGAATGGATGAGTTAATACTGATGGTCTCTTTACTCAGCAGCCTCTACCATCAGTGAGTGAATGTGTATGAATGGATGAGTTAATACTGATGGACTCTTTACTCAGCAGCCTCTACCATCAGTGAGTGAATGTGTATGAATGGATGAGTTAATACTGATGGACTCTTTACACAGCAGCCTCTACCATCAGTGAGTGAATGTGTATGAATGGATGAGTTAATACTGATGGACTCTTTACTCAGCAGCCTCTACCATCAGTGAGTGAATGTGTATGAATGGATGAGTTAATACTGATGGTCTCTTTACTCAGCAGCCTCTACCATCAGTGTGTGAATGTGTATGAATGGATGAGTTAATACTGATGGACTCTTTACTCAGCAGTCTCTACCATCAGTGTGTGAATGTGTATGAATGGATGAGTTAATACTGATGGACTCTTTACTCAGCAGCCTCTACCATCAGTGTGTGAATGTGTATGAATGGATGAGTTAATACTGATGGTCTCTTTACTCAGCAGCCTCTACCATCAGTGAGTGAATGTGTATGAATGGATGAGTTAATACTGATGGTCTCTTTACTCAGCAGCCTCTACCATCAGTGAGTGAATGTGTATGAATGGATGAGTTAATACTGATGGTCTCTTTACTCAGCAGCCTCTACCATCAGTGTGTGAATGTGTATGAATGGATGAGTTAATACTGATGGTCTCTTTACTCAGCAGCCTCTACCATCAGTGAGTGAATGTGTATGAATGGATGAGTTAATACTGATGGTCTCTTTACTCAGCAGCCTCTACCATCAGTGAGTGAATGTGTATGAATGGATGAATTAATACTGATGGTCTCTTTACTCAGCAGCCTCTACCATCAGTGAGTGAATGTGTATGAATGGATGAGTTAATACTGATGGTCTCTTTACTCAGCAGCCTCTACCATCAGTGAGTGAATGTGTATGAATGGATGAGTTAATACTGATGGTCTCTTTACTCAGCAGCCTCTACCATCAGTGTGTGAATGTGTATGAATGGATGAGTTAATACTGATGGTCTCTTTACTCAGCAGCCTCTACCATCAGTGAGTGAATGTGTATGAATGGATGAGTTAATACTGATGGTCTCTTTACTCAGCAGCCTCTACCATCAGTGTGTGAATGTGTGTGAATGGATGAGTTAATACTGATGGACTCTTTACTCAGCAGCCTCTACCATCAGTGAGTGAATGTGTATGAATGGATGAGTTAATACTGATGGTCTCTTTACTCAGCAGCCTCTACCATCAGTGTGTGAATGTGTGTGAATGGATGAGTTAATACTGATGGACTCTTTACTCAGCAGCCTCTACCATCAGTGAGTGAATGTGTATGAATGGATGAGTTAATACTGATGGTCTCTTTACTCAGCAGCCTCTACCATCAGTGAGTGAATGTGTATGAATGGATGAGTTAATACTGATGGTCTCTTTACTCAGCAGCCTCTACCATCAGTGAGTGAATGTGTATGAATGGATGAGTTAATACTGATGGACTCTTTACTCAGCAGCCTCTACCATCAGTGTGTGAATGTGTATGAATGGATGAATTAATACTGATGGACTCTTTACTCAGCAGCCTCTACCATCAGTGAGTGAATGTGTATGAATGGATGAGTTAATACTGATGGTCTCTTTACTCAGCAGCCTCTACCATCAGTGTGTGAATGTGTATGAATGGATGAGTTAATACTGATGGTCTCTTTACTCAGCAGCCTCTACCATCAGTGAGTGAATGTGTATGAATGGATGAGTTAATACTGATGGTCTCTTTACTCAGCAGCCTCTACCATCAGTGAGTGAATGTGTATGAATGGATGAGTTAATACTGATGGTCTCTTTACTCAGCAGCCTCTACCATCAGTGAGTGAATGTGTATGAATGGATGAGTTAATACTGATGGTCTCTTTACTCAGCAGCCTCTACCATCAGTGAGTGAATGTGTATGAATGGATGAGTTAATACTGATGGTCTCTTTACTCAGCAGCCTCTACCATCAGTGTGTGAATGTGTATGAATGGATGAGTTAATACTGATGGTCTCTTTACTCAGCAGCCTCTACCATCAGTGAGTGAATGTGTATGAATGGATGAGTTAATACTGATGGTCTCTTTACTCAGCAGCCTCTACCATCAGTGTGTGAATGTGTGTGAATGGATGAGTTAATACTGATGGACTCTTTACTCAGCAGCCTCTACCATCAGTGAGTGAATGTGTATGAATGGATGAGTTAATACTGATGGTCTCTTTACTCAGCAGCCTCTACCATCAGTGAGTGAATGTGTGTGAATGGATGAGTTAATACTGATGGACTCTTTACTCAGCAGCCTCTACCATCAGTGAGTGAATGTGTATGAATGGATGAGTTAATACTGATGGTCTCTTTACTCAGCAGCCTCTACCATCAGTGTGTGAATGTGTATGAATGGATGAGTTAATACTGATGGTCTCTTTACTCAGCAGCCTCTACCATCAGTGAGTGAATGTGTATGAATGGATGAGTTAATACTGATGGACTCTTTACTCAGCAGCCTCTACCATCAGTGAGTGAATGTGTATGAATGGATGAATTAATACTGATGGACTCTTTACTCAGCAGCCTCTACCATCAGTGTGTGAATGTGTATGAATGGATGAATTAATACTGATGGACTCTTTACTCAGCAGCCTCTACTTCTCATGTCTCTCATGTTCCCACTTCGTCACGAACAAAAGAACAAAGATGACTGATTTATCGATCCTTTATTCGGTGCCCTGCAAGCTGTACAAAAAACGACCAAACAAGAAAAACAAAAATATGAATCACACTTACAGTAATTACAGATACATCCATAAACACACACAGATGATAGCAAACCCCATGTCCTGGTTATAAAGTCACATTTTAAAGCAGTTGTGATTACTTCTTTTAAAACGCCATATCATCCAAGAGAAGGCAGCTTAGCCGTCATTTGAAAATCATTGCACATAATGAGTACAGCAACACGAAACGCAGTCTTTCCCCTTTCAGTCCTAAACTTTGCTGTTGTGAAAGTGACCCAGTTAGGAGATCTGTTTGTTTGGATTGAGATGTTTGTGGACAGAAGAGAAGTCAGGTAAGGAAGAAGGTGACCAATCAGACCCTAGTATTTGTGGTGTGTCCAACTCCGTTGCTACCCGTCGTCCCCCATCGGCCTTTTTTTGGCTAATTCGACATGTTGAATCTGTGTCGGTGGTCAGTGAGAGGAATCTCTCTGATTGGTTGTTCGGCGGTTTCATTTATCTCCAGCTCTCGTCACAGGTTCAGGAAAGCCCCTCGAGCCTGCCGCTGTAGTATCCATGCATTCACCCATTAGTGCGGTTTCTCTTTATTCGTCACCTCCGCCTCTTTTCTTTTTCCGCCAGGGCTATTTTCAACTTTTTATCAGACATTATTCTCTATTAGAAGTTCCTATAATACGAGTGGTGAGCGACAGCGGTGTGAAAATGGTCTTCTTGTATCAGAACAACAGACTACCGCCGCCTGCTGGCATGGAGAGTTATTTACTCTCACGTATGAGCAGAACGTACGTGGTGGTTGGCGGTCTGCTGTAGTCTTTGCGGTGTGTTCTAGTGCAACTTTTTGACCAAGACAAAAGGCGACGTAAGGCGACGTAAGGCGACGTGAGGCGACGTAAGGCGACGTAAGGCGACGTGAGGCGACGTAAGGCGACGTGAGGCGACGTGAGGCGACGTAAGGCGACGTGAGGCGACGCCACAGGCGGCCTTCGTCACCACTAGTTCTTTTCCGTCTGCTTGGTGTGTCAGGGCCTTTACAAAACAGCCACAAAAACGGTGCAGTTTCTCTGTTCTGGTCATAGATGATGTGTAGATGATGAAGAAATCTCCATTGACACTGACTTAATTACAATAATAAGTTCATCAGAGTAAAGAAACCTTTGATCAGGAGAGACTTCATTAAGAATGAACATTTACTAACTATTCAGGAAACAAATAAAGTCTTTGTGGATTAGACTCCATCAAGACCACTTCATGTACACGGAGGAGTACAGCAGGATAGGATACCCCCCTATGGAGTCCAGACCCTGGTGGTGGTGGTGGTGGTGGTGATACCCCCCTATGGAGTCCAGACCCTGGTGGTGGTGATACCCCCCTATGGAGTCCAGACCCTGGTGGTGGTGGTGGTGGTGATACCCCCCTATGGAGTCCAGACCCTGGTGGTGGTGATACCCCCCTATGGAGTCCAGACCCTGGTGGTGGTGATACCCCCCTATGGAGTCCAGACCCTGGTGGTGGTGATACCCCCCTATGGAGTCCAGACCCTGGTGGTGGTGATACCCCCCTATGGAGTCCAGACCCTGGTGGTGGTGGTCAAAGTGAGCTCACAGCATTATTGTGTGAAATGTTTGAATCTCTTGTTTTAGTTTTCTTTCATCGTCAGCCTGAAATGTTCACGTTTCTTTGTTCTCGTACGACTTCAACCTCGTGATGAAAGTCGAGTCTCAGAGTCAAAGTGACGTAACGAGAAGAGGAAGACGAAGAGCACAACTCCACTCTGTTTTCATTCTCATGTAATCCCTCTGTGTCCCTGATTTGGACCTTCAATCAAACTTTGTTTTAGACTCAAATAGTTCCAGCAGAGTTCAAACTACTCGACTTCTCCTCTTTATTCCAAATACTTTGTTCTCAGCACTTTGTGTAAAGAAATCTTTGATTTGTTTGACTCACTGAATGTTTTTTGGGTTCTAATAAAGAAGAAGACAAAAGAGGAAAGACTTTTATTGTGAAAAGCTGTAAACATAGGTCAAATGTCTTAATTTAAAAACATAAATGTGAGTTATATGTTGTTAACAGGCGGCACTAAAGAGAGAGTCTGGGAGAGACAGTGAACAACACGCTGAGTCACTCATCTTTTACAAGCAGGGAAATATTGAAACTCAGATTTTTGACATTCAGTATTTCATGTTCATCAAAATTCAACAAGTCAGACCCACGGCCTCAAATCTCATACTCAATCTTTACAACCTGAGAGCTGATGGGACGAATATCTGTCAAGTTGAAGCTCTTCTGTCCCGTCTTCCTCATATGACCTGAATGCAGCATCAGTGTTTCAGACTCCTGACAACAAACTGACACGGCGTGAGAGGACAGATGTTCAAGTGTTTAAGGAGAGGGCAGAGATGAAGGACAATCCGTCTGTCTAGTTCCTAACTGTCTCCGCAGGGTTTAGGATGCTGGTGTTGGTCAGTACCTGATGCAGGACTCCAGCCTCCTCGTAAAGTCAGAGTGAGGTGAACTCATGAACTCTTGTGAAGTGACTCTGGCTGATTTCAGATTTGATTATTTAGTAATGTTTTACATTTGATTGTGTCGGAGCTTTCTGTTTGAATTAGTTTGGTCTTTAGTTTATTTCATATTTGGGTGGTGTTTAATTATTCTACACGTTTTCTTCATTCAGAATAGATTGTGGGTAATCTCTTCTTTTGAAAGTTATTTGTTTAGTAGCCTACATTTAGTTTTCATGAGTATTTTTGTAACACTGTGGACACCTGAGGTTATAAGAGGCAGGTAGAGGACCAGCATGCACCTGGGTAGGCCTCTGGTTCTTTACCAGCACAAGAGAGGCAGCAGGAGCTGTGGTTTTCTTAGTTCCTTTGTTTGTTTGCTTTTGACCAAATCAACCATCAGACCCGCAGAACTTCTGCACGGTGTAGTGACGATCTCATGTCCACTTTTCTAATCCTGCTTTTAGTCACCTGCATAGGTGTATGGAAAGTTCTTGTAAAAATAACAAATGTCCAAAATGAAATGACGTTGACCGTGATGATGATATGATGAGTTGTTATTGCTAAGGTTTGTTGTTGTTTGTTTGTTGGTTACCAAACCAGCTGACCACCCAAATGATCAATGATCACCACCTAGTGTCCAATAAAGTAAATAAAGAAACAAACCAAACCCATTGAAATACACACATGAATACACACACACTAAATTGGCTCCTATGGACTTCTTTTGCCTGCGTACACCACATGTCCATGTAGCAGGGTTTGATTATGATTGATGTTAGTTTGTTTAGATTGTTTCGGACAAATAGCCCCTAGAGTAGACATTGAAGTGTGAATGAAGGATTACTGAGACATGACTAGTATTCATGGTGTCCTCCAGGCCTTTAGAGGGCGCTAGTTCACTCGAACTGATCACCGCCCGGTTAAGAATAAATTCCCCAGAAGAAGAATTTAAACATCGTGATTGGTTGCCGGCTGATTTAAATCCAACATGGCGCTGCTGGGTGATCAGTGAGGGCGGTAAATGTGAGGCTGATCGGGTGTTACGTCGTTCAAACCGATCAAAGTGCAGATGTTACGGTGTCATGAAGAAGCGCAGGATGAGTCCGTCCTCCCCCGAGCTGAGGAGAGGACTTCCGGCCCTCACTGAATCCTTTTACTGGGTAACTTAGCAGCGGCTGCTAACGTTAGCACATCTCGGTGAACCGACATGGACCGAGTACCGACCAGGATGGATCCGTTAAAGGTGAGCAGATGAACCGTGTGGACCAAACACTGTATATTGATGATAAAGGCAGGTCCAAGACCGCGAACAGGACAGTTTTGGGCGGGAACTATAGAGTGCCACAGGAATGAGTCCTAAAACCCGGAAGTGAGTTAGCATTTTAGCGCCATGGGTTCCTAACTCTAAAAGTCAATGGGGATTTTGAATGGGTTTGTGGTTAGACGCCTGAAATAAGGTCTGTGGTTAACACAAGCTTAAGAGATGTTGGCGTTTTGTTAGACGAGATAAACTACGTTAGATAAGACCCCAACTTGTGAATTTTAAAGTTTTTACGCGTACTAAAAACGGCGGTTGCTAACAAGTGGCTAAATGAGACTACAGTGGTTGTCGGGGACATTAAACGTCATCACGCCGGGAACTCTCTCACTAGTCCGCCTTACAGCCTCTAGTCATGTTTTTCAGTGCTCGTGCAAATATTAGGTTAATAAACAACTTATTAAGATACGGTTTAGCTAGCTTGTCAAAACCGCGGATTAGATCGATGAAGTATAACGGTAATGACGTCATAGTCAACCGACTGTGGTGTAGTTCGCTTGTAGCATAACGTTAGCTTTTTACTTCTCTCGGCTGCATTAACGCTTCAAACTTCACAAAGTGGTGTTCATTTGTAAAGATGATCCTGCTGAACAAAACGCCTACGCATCAGAAACGTGTGTTAGCCACAGAGCTTATTTTCTGCAATCATCCAAAATCCAATGCAAAAATCCCATAGGCGAATTCTCATTAGAACCCATGGTGATGCTACTTCCGGGTTGGCCTACAAAATTACGTCATCACTTTTCCAGTCTATACCGTTCGGGTTCACTGGACGTGAGCCAGAGAAGTGCGTGCGCATGTATGCTGCCTTCACGTGCTCCTCGGAAATAGCATATTTACCAACGAGTTATCAGCATAGACTGTAAAGTTATGAGCTCATGAACGGCCCTCCAAAGTTGTGATTACCAGACAAGTCGGGAAATTTCGATCAGGGGCCTGATAGTGGTCCTTAAGGGAACTTTACCCGGGGCCCTGATAGTGGTCCTTAAGGGAACTTTACCCGGGGCCCTGATAGTGGTCCTTAAGGGAACTTTACCCGGGGCCCTGATAGTGGTCCTTAAGGGAACTTTACCCGGGGCCCTGATAGTGGTCCTTAAGGGAACTTTACCCGGGGCCCTGATAGTGGTCCTTAAGGGAACTTTACCCGGGGCCCTGATAGTGGTCCTTAAGGGAACTTTACCCGGGGCCCTGATAGTGGTCCCTAAGGGAACTTTCCTCCGTGCACGCGTCCTACCTCCAACATGCTGTTACTGTGGATTATTAAAATAACAGTATTTTAAAATGTGTTGTATCTGAAAGTACTGAATGAGTCAAATGTTATCGACCTTAATCAAAAAACAATTTTCCTGAAGTGTCCGACACCACATGAATGCATCATTAAAGCCGTACGCCTGACGCACACTGAACCGTCACTCAGTCAGAGGTTTCAGGTTTCTTCATCTGTTTCAGGAACTGGACCAGGATTTGACTCTACCTCAGGACTCCTGGGACCAAGGAACTAAGGTAAGACCATCTGTCCACAGACCGAGCCAGCAAGTGTAGGTTTACCTGTTTCACAGCCTGCAAGTGATGAAATGAAAGGCCGACTGAAGCTCCGCCCCCAGCAGTCTGTTCACAGGGGGAGGGGCCATGACAAAACCGGACTGAAGCGTATTCTGATTCATGCAGATCACTTTATTCTACCTGTCCCTCAGCTGAGTCTGTACCTGCTGTTCACTCTGCTCTCTGATTGGCTCTAACAGGGCCAGCTGCTGTGATGTCAGACCTGTCCTCTGATTGGCTCTAAAAGGACCAGTTGCTGTGATGCCTACCTGCTCTCTGATTGGCTCTAACAGGACCAGCTGCTGTGATGCCTACCTGCTCTCTGATTGGCTCTAAAAGGACCAGCTGCTGTGATGTCAGACCTGGGGTCATGGTGAGATATGA
The DNA here is from genome assembly GCA_020745685.1 of Tautogolabrus adspersus. NCBI lineage: Eukaryota > Metazoa > Chordata > Actinopteri > Labriformes > Labridae > Tautogolabrus > Tautogolabrus adspersus. Next base: position 31,191,101 of record CM036544.1, read on the forward strand.
ACAAACAACCCATCACATATTCGCATCTCTTGTGATGTCACATAGTGGGCGGGGTCAGTGTCTGCTGGGACATGATGTAAACAAAAGGCCGAATTGTAGCGCCCCCGCCAGGCAGCGTGTTCTCAGAGCGGGGGCGCTGTGACAAAGATCGACCGAAGCGTTTATCTGATCCCAGTCAGCCAGCTGCAGAGGTGCAGACTGAGGAGCTTCCAGGTTACTGATCAACCTGCACGAAGCCCCGCCCACTGACCATCAGGTGTGTCCATTGTGAGCTCAGTGTTAGGCTGCAGGATTCATCGTAAAAACTCACGATTTAGATTCTCACATGCATGTGATCTCATTTCTGCATGATGGCGTTCACTTGCTCCTGTTTCCATCTGCATTCATAACAAGCTGCACTCTGCAGTGGTTCCCAAACATACATGACACTCGGGCGGGCTACCCAAGTCGTGGTTTTAGTCATATCTCAGGTTGTGGGGGAGGGGCCTAATGTGAGATCTGCTCATTGGGCCTTATGCTGCGTTCATGTGCTACTCAGATGGTCCAAGTTTCCGAGTTGGGAAGTTGTTCTTCCGACTTCAGTGTGTTCATGTGGTTTTAGTTCGGAAAGTCTGGAAGATGTAACAACTGTAAGAAATGGCGTGGACGCTACGAAGAATACGTTTATGGCTCTGTTACAAATTTCAGCAGAAAGGTTTATGTGGATTCATAAAAGTGTTTTAACAGTAACTGAACATATTTTGCCCCGTGTGATGACGATGATGTCGAGCTCCTCATTATTTTTGGACTTTTTTTTTTTTCCGACTTTAGCAGGAAACAATTTTCCTGAAGTGTCCGACACCACATGAATGCATCATTAAAGCCGTACACCTGACACGCACACTGAACCGTCACTCAGTCAGAGGTTTCAGGTTTCTTCATCTGTTTCAGGAACTGGACCAGGATTTGACTCTACCTCAGGACTCCTGGGACCAAGGAACTAAGGTAAGACCATCTGTCCACAGACCGAGCCAGCAAGTGTAGGTTTACCTGTTTCACAGCCTGCAAGTGATGAAATGAAAGGCCGACTGAAGCTCCGCCCCCAGCAGTCTGTTCACAGGGGGAGGGGCCATGACAAAACCGGACTGAAGCGTATTCTGATTTATGCAGATCACTTTATTCTACCTGTCCCTCAGCTGAGTCTGTACCTGCTGTGATGTCAGACCTGTCCTCTGATTGGCTCTAAAAGGACCAGCTACTGTGATGTCAGACCTGCTCTCTGATTGGCTCTAACAGGGCCAGCTGCTGTGATGTCAGACCTGCTCTCTGATTGGCTCTAACAGGGCCAGCTGCTGTGATGTCAGACCTGCTCTCTGATTGGCTCTAACAGGGCCAGCTGCTGTGATGTCAGACCTGTCCTCTTATTGGCTCTAACAGGACCAGCTGCTGTGATGTCAGACTTGCTCTCTGATTGGCTCTAAAAGGACCAGCTGCTGTGATGTCAGACTTGCTCTCTGATTGGCTCTAAAAGGACCAGCTGCTGTGATGTCAGACCTGGGGTCATGGTGAGATATGAACAAACAACCCATCACATATTCGCATCTCTTGTGATGTCACATAGTGGGCGGGGTCAGTGTCTGCTGGGACATGATGTAAACAAAAGGCCGAATTGTAGCGCCCCCGCCAGGCAGCGTGTTCTCAGAGCGGGGGCGCTGTGACAAAGATCGACCGAAGCGTTTATCTGATCCCAGTCAGCCAGCTGCAGAGGTGCAGACTGAGGAGCTTCCAGGTTACTGATCAACCTGCACGAAGCCCCGCCCACTGACCATCAGGTGTGTCCATTGTGAGCTGGCCCTACGAGAGAGATCTGTCCGCTGTCCGTACCTCCCTCCCGTTAATGACCCTCAGGTGCAGCGCTCTTGTCATGTCTTGTCACATGTTGGAGCTTTTTATTTCATATTTGGGTGGTGGTGTTTATTTAATTATTCTACACGTTTTCTTCATTTAGAATAGATTTTGGGTAATCTCTTCTTTTGCAAGTTATTTGTTTAGTACATTTAGTTTTCATGAGTATTTTTGTAACACTGTGGGCACCTGAGGTTATACAGGTAGAGGACCAGCATGCACCTGGGTAGGCCTCTGGTTCTTTACCAGCACAAGAGAGGCAGCAGGAGACACGTTATCTTCTTTTGTTTGCTTTTGAACCAAATAAACCACCAAAAAACTGCAGATCTCTTGCATTGGACTTCTTTTGCCTGCGTACATCACATCCCATGATGCATCAGTGCTCGTTTGATTCTGTTTGTTAGTTTATTTAGATTTATGTGGACAAATAGCCACCATGAGGAAACAGAGTTAAGAAGTCATGTAGTAATATATTTTATTAAAAAGCTGCTTGACATTAGAAACACATCTCCAAAGAGGAGCAGGAGAACACGGTGTGAGCTCTCAGAGGTCAGAGGTCGCTCAGGTGACGCCTGATGGTTTAAGTGGACTAACTGGTGGTCATGTGATCTCTTCTGTTGCAGTGTTGTCATGTGAGCCACAGAGCACCTGAAGACGAAGACACTCCAACAGGTGATCACACAGGTAACTGACAGTCTGAGAGGTTCAAACATGACTCGGCTGTTTGACCTGCAGGGACGCTGACAGTCTGAGGGGTTCAAACATGACTCAGCTGTTTGACCTGCAGGGACGCTGACAGTCTGAGGGGTTTAAACATGACTCAGCTGTTTGACCTGCAGGGACGCTGACAGTCTGAGGGGTTCAAACATGACTCAGCTGTTTGACCTGCAGGGACGCTGACAGTCTGAGGGGTTCAAACATGACTCAGCTGTTTGACCTGCAGGGACGCTGACAGTCTGAGGGGTTTAAACATGACTCAGCTGTTTGACCTGCAGGGACGCTGACAGTCTGAGGGGTTCAAACATGACTCAGCTGTTTGACCTGCAGGGACACTGACAGTCTGAGGGGTTCAAACATGACTCAGCTGTTTGACCTGCAGGGACGCTGACAGTCTGAGGGGTTCAAACATGACTCAGCTGTTTGTTCCAATGTATTGTGTCCATTTTAACCTTGACTTTATATTATGTGTTGTATGCATCTTTGGACGCTGAATCTCCTGTACAACAAATGTTCCAATAAAGAAACCTTGAACCCTGAGTGTGATCAACTCATTAAATCATGAATAAGATGGGGTAAATACCTTTTGTCTCGTCATGGTTCTTAGGCAGGGTTTGTCCGAGTGCGTCCCCCCCCATCATGAGCCTTTTTCAGGTACAGGTAAGACAGCAGCGTCTGTACTTTCTCCGTGAGCTGAACTGGTTTGGTGTGAGCGATAAACTGATGGTGGAGTGTCACATTGGACTTCTTCACCTGGTTTGGTAATCTGTCAATAGGAGACAAAAACATGTAGCAACACATCTTTGGGGTTAAACTAGCTGATCTGTGTCACCTTCAGTCTGAAGCTCGAGCCAGCGTACAGACTCCTCTGATTGGTCAGTTTGACAGATCTCCAGAAGTCCAACAAGTTGAAACATTATTTTATTACATCTGACGATGACCCTGACGACTGACGACGGGTTTTATTCTGGTTTCATGGACGTTTAGATTCATTCTCAGTTTCCTGATGAACTCTTGTGTTTAATGACGTTCACCGTGTTTGTCGTTTCTACCGTGTGAGTGGCTGCTATCGAATCGTCTTTTTCTCTCAGGAAGGCTCCTGACAGTGAAATGACCCGGAAGTGTTTAAGTGGCGGCCATGATGAGAGCCGTTTGAATTCTCTAAAAGTTAAGGAAAGGTGGGTCAATGCTTCCTTTATAACCTCCTTTAGGAAACACTGGAGCATCCTTTACCAAAGGAGACGAGATAAGAAGTTACCAAGCTGCAATAATATGAACAACTGTGACCAATCTTAAGCCCAGAGGTGAACTATGAACGTGATGCTGATGTTGTCAAACCATCACAGTGAAGTATCCTGCTAGATTATATTCCTTTATTTCAAACCTCGTGGTTATTAGGATTATTTCACCGGTAAGAAGGGGAACGATTTTTAGATCAGCTGTAGTCCATTTTCTGAACATTGTAGTTTCACCACGGCAGACCCACGTCACTAACCTCCGCCACCGTCGCATTATTACGTCACCGAGTGGAAATGCGGTCGGATTGTCAAAACAACGCGATCGCCTTTCCCTAAGTCCTTTATGAATTCTCCTAACACCTTTCCTTAACCCCATGACGTTTTCACGGGGTGAAGGTGAAGAGGATAGAGAGAGGAGGAACCATCCAGACTCTGTTATGTTTCTTGTTTTGTTTTCACCTGGCCGTCTCTCAAACTTCCCCTCTGGATAATAAAGATGAGTGACTCAGCGTGTTGTTCACTGTCTCTCCCAGACTCTCTCTTTAGTGCCGCCTGTTAACAACATATAACTCACATTTATGTTTTTAAATTAAGACATTTGACCTATGTTTACAGCTTTTCACAATAAAAGTCTTTCCTCTTTTGTCTTCTTCTTTATTAGAACCCAAAAAACATTCAGTGAGTCAAACAAATCAAAGATTTCTTTACACAAAGTGCTGAGAACAAAGTATTTGGAATAAAGAGGAGAAGTCGAGTAGTTTGAACTCTGCTGGAACTATTTGAGTCTAAAACAAAGTTTGATTGAAGGTCCAAATCAGGGACACAGAGGGATTACATGAGAATGAAAACAGAGTGGAGTTGTGCTCTTCGTCTTCCTCTTCTCGTTACGTCACTTTGACTCTGAGACTCGACTTTCATCACGAGGTTGAAGTCGTACGAGAACAAAGAAACGTGAACATTTCAGGCTGACGATGAAAGAAAACTAAAACAAGAGATTCAAACATTTCACACAATAATGCTGTGAGCTCACTTTGACGTTTGTTAGTGTCCTGAAACGAACACAGTGTCTTTATCGTGTTTACATGTTCAGGTCAGTTCAGGGCCCCGTTCCTCGTACGTGGCTAACTCAGTTAGCTGGATCATTTCAGGATAACCTCAGTCAGGCTTGTTCTGTGACTCCAAGTAGGTTAAGCTAAATCACTATAGCAACAGATCAATAAACTTAAACCTGCTTCAGGGCTGGTTTATTTCACGTAGCCAGATCTAAACTAGACACACCCTATAGATCTATATCTATAGATCTACTGTAGATCTATAGATATAGATCTATAGATCTATATCTATAGATCTACTGTATAGATATGGATCTATAGATATAGATTTACTGTAGATCTATATCTATAGATCTACAGTAGATCTACAGTAAATCTATATCTATAGATCTACAGTAGATCTATAGATATAGATCTACTGTAGATCTATAGATGTAGAAAGCTTTAAACTCCACCAGTGTTGTTTCTGTTGTTCTTATGTAATGTGTGTCTGTCTTTAGGAACACCAGTTGACTGAATCTGTGAACACGCTTAAAATGAATTCCCAATGTACAAGGGAAAGTAAACCAGTGGTAAACCATTGAAACCTGATGGTTACCTAGAACACTATCACCCCAGCAAACGTATTTACATGATGTTCATTATGTTGCGTTTGAGTGTCACGGGTCCCTGGGAAACTTCAGCATTGTCTCTGACGTCTTTGAAGGCGTGGCTGTTTCCCTTTTCCTACAGGCACGTGTTCTGTTCGTGTCTGAAGGAGACTGAGCCTTCACCAGGGAAGTCTCAGATGTCCCAGGAATGGCTGGACCAAAGACCAACTTTACAGTTTCATTATTTTTCCTTCCTGATGTTTCGGTGATCTTGGAGCATTTTTATAGAGTCATGATACTTCTTTTCATTTAGTTTGACATGGTACAGTTGGAAATAAAAGAACACTACTCTAATTTGTCATGTATTGTCATATTTTGATATCAGATCTTAACATCGATTGTGTTGAATTCTGTACTGAAGTCTGGAATTTACGACATTTGCAGGAGAGACTTGAAGGCAGCACGGCCGTTATCGTTTAAAAACAAACAAACAAACAAACGTCTCCCGTGAAGTTTAAACGGTTAATCACACACACACTGAGAACAAGCACACACACTGAGAACAAGCACACACACTGAGAACAAGCACACACACTGAGAACAAGCACACACACTGAGAACAAGCACACACACTGAGAACAAGCACACACACTGAGAACAAGCACACACACTGAGAACAAGCACACACACTGAGACGATGGACGGTAACGACGAAAGGTTGGATGTTATCCGGAGTTTCACGGTGAACAGTTTCCGGTTGGACCCGGACAGTTGGCGGGAGTTGGTATCAGAGGAGGAGAACCGGGTGGTCTTTAACGGTTTCTTCAGCTCTCAGGACTTCAGTAACCTGTTCATCTACCGGGACTCAGAGTCTGGACTCTCCTTCAGCCTCCACTTTCCCACTAATGTTCAAACCAAAGTCATCTGTGTCTCCAAAACAGCCCGGGAAGCCATCACCACCGAAAGCGTCCGAGAGAGGGTACTACTTCAAGAAGTGCAGGGAGACAGCGCCATGAGCTCCATGGTCTCAGTGTGTGAGGAGGTGAGAGAGTGTGTGAGGAGGTGACAGAGTGTGTGAGGAGGTGACAGAGTGTGTGAGGAGGTGACAGAGTGTGTGAGGAGAGAGTGTGTGAGGAGGTGAGAGAGTGTGTGAGGAGGTGACAGAGTGTGTGAGGAGGTGAGAGAGTGTGAGGAGGTGACAGAGTGTGTGAGGAGGTGACAGAGTGTGTGAGGAGGTGAGAGAGTGTGTGAGGAGGTGACAGAGTGTGTGAGGAGGTGACAGAGTGTGTGAGGAGGTGACAGAGTGTGTGAGGAGGTGACAGAGTGTGTGAGAGAGTGTGTGAGGAGGTGACAGAGTGTGTGAGGAGGTGAGAGAGTGTGTGAGGAGGTGACAGAGTGTGTGAGGAGAGAGTGTGTGAGGAGGTGAGAGAGTGTGTGAGGAGGTGACAGAGTGTGTGAGGAGGTGAGAGAGTGTGAGGAGGTGACAGAGTGTGTGAGGAGGTGACAGAGTGTGTGAGGAGGTGAGAGAGTGTGTGAGGAGGTGAGAGAGTGTGTGAGGAGGTGACAGAGTGTGTGAGGAGGTGACAGAGTGTGTGAGGAGGTGACAGAGTGTGTGAGAGAGTGTGTGAGGAGGTGAGAGAGTGTGTGAGGAGGTGAGAGAGTGTGTGAGGAGGTGACAGAGTGTGTGAGGAGAGAGTGTGTGAGGAGGTGAGAGAGTGTGTGAGGAGGTGAGAGAGTGTGTGAGGAGGTGAGAGAGTGTGAGGAGGTGAGAGAGTGTGTGAGGAGGTGAGAGAGTGTGTGAGGAGGTGAGAGAGTGTGTGAGGAGGTGACAGAGTGTGTGAGGAGGTGACAGAGTGTGTGAGGAGGTGAGAGAGTGTGTGAGGAGGTGAGAGAGTGTGTGAGAGAGTGTGTGAGGAGGTGACAGAGTGTGTGAGGAGGTGAGAGAGTGTGTGAGGAGGTGAGAGAGTGTGTGAGGAGAGAGTGTGTGAGGAGGTGAGAGAGTGTGTGAGGAGGTGAGAGAGTGTGTGAGGAGGTGAGAGAGTGTGAGGAGGTGACAGAGTGTGTGAGGAGGTGAGAGAGTGTGTGAGGAGGTGAGAGAGTGTGTGAGGAGGTGAGAGAGTGTGAGGAGGTGAGAGAGTGTGAGGAGGTGACAGAGTGTGAGGAGAGAGTGTGTGAGGAGGTGAGAGAGTGTGTGAGGAGGTGACAGAGTGTGAGGAGGTGACAGAGTGTGAGGAGGTGACAGAGTGTGTGAGGAGAGAGTGTGTGAGGAGGTGACAGAGTGTGTGAGGAGGTGACAGAGTGTGTGAGGAGGTGAGAGAGTGTGTGAGGAGGTGAGAGAGTGTGAGGAGGTGAGAGAGTGTGAGGAGGTGACAGAGTGTGAGGAGAGAGTGTGTGAGGAGGTGAGAGAGTGTGTGAGGAGGTGACAGAGTGTGAGGAGGTGACAGAGTGTGAGGAGGTGACAGAGTGTGTGAGGAGAGAGTGTGTGAGGAGGTGACAGAGTGTGTGAGGAGAGAGTGTGTGAGGAGGTGAGAGAGTGTGTGAGGAGGTGACAGAGTGTGTGAGGAGGTGACAGAGTGTGTGAGGAGAGAGTGTGTGAGGAGGTGAGAGTGTGTGAGGAGGTGAGAGAGTGTGTGAGGAGGTGAGAGAGTGTGAGGAGGTGACAGAGTGTGTGAGGAGGTGAGAGAGTGTGTGAGGAGGTGAGAGAGTGTGTGAGGAGAGAGTGTGCGAGGAGGTGACAGAGTGTGTGAGGAGAGAGTGTGTGAGGAGGTGAGAGAGTGTGTGAGGAGGTGAGAGAGTGTGTGAGGAGGTGAGAGAGTGTGTGAGGAGAGAGTGTGCGAGGAGGTGACAGAGTGTGTGAGGAGGTGAGAGAGTGTGAGGAGGTGACAGAGTGTGTGAGGAGGTGAGAGAGTGTGTGAGGAGAGAGTGTGTGAGGAGGTGAGAGAGTGTGTGAGGAGGTGAGAGAGTGTGAGGAGGTGACAGAGTGTGTGAGGAGGTGAGAGAGTGTGTGAGGAGGTGAGAGAGTGTGTGAGGAGGTGAGAGTGTGTGAGGAGGTGAGAGAGTGTGTGAGGAGGTGAGAGAGTGTGTGAGGAGAGAGTGTGTGAGGAGGTGAGAGAGTGTGTGAGGAGGTGAGAGAGTGTGAGGAGGTGACAGAGTGTGTGAGGAGGTGAGAGAGTGTGTGAGGAGGTGACAGAGTGTGTGAGGAGGTGACAGAGTGTGTGAGGAGGTGAGAGAGTGTGTGAGGAGGTGAGAGAGTGTGTGAGGAGGTGAGAGAGTGTGTGAGAGAGTGTGTGAGGAGGTGAGAGTGTGTGAGGAGGTGAGAGAGTGTGTGAGAAGGTGACAGAGTGTGTGAGGAGGTGAGAGAGTGTGTGAGAGAGTGTGTGAGGAGGTGACAGAGTGTGCGAGGAGGTGACAGAGTGTGTGAGGAGGTGAGAGAGTGTGTGAGGAGGTGACAGTGTGTGAGGAGGTGAGAGAGTGTGTGAGGAGGTGTGAGAGTGTGTGAGGAGGTGACAGTGTGTGAGGAGGTGTGAGAGTGTGTGAGGAGGTGTGAGAGTGTGTGAGGAGGTGTGAGAGTGTGTGAGGAGGTGTGAGAGTGTGTGAGGAGGTGAGAGAGTGTGTGAGGAGGTGAGAGAGTGTGTGAGGAGGTGAGAGAGTGTGTGAGGAGGTGAGAGAGTGTGTGAGGAGGTGAGAGAGTGTGTGAGGAGGTGTGAGAGTGTGTGAGGAGGTGTGAGAGTGTGTGAGGAGGTGAGAGAGTGTGTGAGGAGGTGACAGTGTGTGAGGAGGTGTGAGAGTGTGTGAGGAGGTGTGAGAGTGTGTGAGGAGGTGTGAGAGTGTGTGAGGAGGTGAGAGAGTGTGTGAGGAGGTGAGAGAGTGTGTGAGGAGGTGACAGTGTGTGAGGAGGTGAGAGAGTGTGTGAGGAGGTGTGAGAGTGTGTGAGGAGGTGTGAGAGTGTGTGAGGAGGTGTGAGAGTGTGTGAGGAGGTGAGAGAGTGTGTGAGGAGGTGACAGTGTGTGAGGAGGTGTGAGAGTGTGTGAGGAGGTGTGAGAGTGTGTGAGGAGGTGAGAGAGTGTGTGAGGAGAGAGTGTGTGAGGAGGTGTGAGAGTGTGTGAGGAGGTGAGAGAGTGTGTGAGGAGGTGAGAGAGTGTGTGAGGTGAGAGAGTGTGAGGAGGTGAGAGAGTGTGTGAGGAGGTGTGAGAGTGTGTGAGGAGGTGTGAGAGTGTGTGAGGAGGTGAGAGAGTGTGTGAGGAGGTGAGAGAGTGTGTGAGGAGAGAGTGTGTGAGGAGGTGAGAGAGTGTGTGAGGTGACACAGTGTGTGAGGAGAGAGTGTGTGAGGAGGTGAGAGAGTGTGTGAGGAGGTGAGAGAGTGTGTGAGGAGAGAGTGTGTGAGGAGGTGACAGAGTGTGTGAGGAGAGAGTGTGTGAGGAGGTGAGAGAGTGTGTGAGGAGGTGAGAGAGTGTGTGAGGAGAGAGTGTGTGAGGAGGTGAGAGAGTGTGTGAGGAGGTGAGAGAGTGTGTGAGGAGGTGAGAGAGTGTGTGAGGAGGTGAGAGAGTGTGTGAGGAGGTGAGAGAGTGTGTGAGAGTGTGTGAGGAGGTGACACAGTGTGTGAGGAGGTGACAGAGTGTGTGAGGAGGTGAGAGAGTGTGTGAGGAGGTGAGAGAGTGTGTGAGGAGGTGACACAGTGTGTGAGGAGGTGAGAGAGTGTGTGAGGAGGTGACAGAGTGTGTGAGGAGGTGAGAGAGTGTGTGAGGAGGTGAGAGAGTGTGTGAGGAGGTGAGATTGTGTGAGGAGGTGACAGAGTGTGTGAGGAGGTGAGAGAGTGTGAGGAGGTGAGAGAGTGTGTGAGGAGGTGAGAGAGTGTGTGAGGAGGTGAGAGAGTGTGAGGAGGTGAGAGAGTGTGTGAGGAGGTGAGAGAGTGTGTGAGAGAGTGTGTGAGGAGGTGAGAGTGTGTGAGGAGGTGAGAGAGTGTGAGGAGGTGAGAGATTGTGTGAGGAGGTGAGAGAGTGTGTGAGGAGGTGAGAGAGTGTGAGGAGGTGAGAGAGTGTGTGAGGAGGTGAGAGAGTGTGTGAGAGAGTGTGTGAGGAGGTGAGAGTGTGTGAGGAGGTGAGAGAGTGTGTGAGGAGGTGACAGAGTGTGTGAGGAGGTGAGAGAGTGTGTGAGGAGGTGAGAGAGTGTGTGAGGAGGTGAGAGAGTGTGTGAGGAGGTGACAGAGTGTGTGAGGAGGTGAGAGAGTGTGTGAGGAGGTGAGAGAGTGTGAGGAGGTGAGAGAGTGTGTGAGGAGGTGAGAGAGTGTGTGAGGAGGTGAGAGAGTGTGTGAGGAGGTGAGAGAGTGTGTGAGGAGGTGAGAGAGTGTGTGAGGAGGTGACAGAGTGTGTGAGGAGGTGAGAGAGTGTGTGAGGAGGTGAGAGAGTGTGTGAGGAGGTGACAGAGTGTGTGAGGAGGTGAGAGAGTGTGTGAGGAGGTGAGAGAGTGTGAGGAGGTGAGAGATTGTGTGAGGAGGTGAGACTAGCTCAGCTGAGGTACATCTAGCTCAGCTCAGGTATATCTAGCTCAGCTCAGGTATATCTAGCTCAGCTCAGGTGTATCTAGCTCAGCTCAGGTACATCTAGCTCAGCTCAGGTACATCTAGCTCAGCTCAGGTGTATCTAGCTCAGCTCAGGTGTATCTAGCTCAGCTCAGGTACATCTAGCTCAGCTCAGGTGTATCTAGCTCAGCTCAGGTACATCTAGCTCAGCTGAGGTACATCTAGCTCAGCTCAGGTACATCTAGCTCAGCTCAGGTACATCTAGCTCAGCTGAGGTACATCTAGCTCAGCTCAGGTATATCTAGCTCAGCTCAGGTACATCTAGCTCAGCTCAGGTGTATCTAGCTCAGCTCAGGTACATCTAGCTCAGCTCAGGTACATCTAGCTCAGCTCAGGTACATCTAGCTCAGCTCAGGTACATCTAGCTCAGCTCAGGTACATCTAGCTCAGCTCAGGTGTATCTAGCTCAGCTCAGGTACATCTAGCTCAGCTCAGGTATATCTAGCTCAGCTCAGGTACATCTAGCTCAGCTCAGGTACATCTAGCTCAGCTCAGGTACATCTAGCTCAGCTCAGGTGTATCTAGCTCAGCTCAGGTGTATCTAGCTCAGCTCAGGTGTATCTAGCTCAGCTCAGGTACATCTAGCTCAGCTCAGGTACATCTAGCTCAGCTCAGGTGTATCTAGCTCAGCTCAGGTATATCTAGCTCAGCTCAGGTGTATCTAGCTCAGCTCAGGTGTATCTAGCTCAGCTCAGGTACATCTAGCTCAGCTCAGGTGTATCTAGCTCAGCTCAGGTATATCTAGCTCAGCTCAGGTGTATCTAGCTCAGCTCAGGTGTATCTAGCTCAGCTCAGGTACATCTAGCTCAGCTCAGGTACATCTAGCTCAGCTCAGGTGTTATCAAGCTTACTAAACTGAGGTTGTTCTTGTGTTTTAAATGATACAATCTGTTATTGTATTGATCCATAGTATCAAGAAGTGCTATGAGAACTAGGAGAGCTAATGCTAACGCCAAAGTCAGGTGAAGAGGAGTTATATATGAACCTCAGGTTGGCTACACACGAGACGACCCCCAACTATCGGGGGTTCGACACAGAATACCCGCAACCGCCGCTGAGAGCGAGCAGACCGGGAAGCATCACCAGCTGGATGTTGCGTGACTTCAACAGCTCACAAAAATGTCAGCGAACATAAACACAACTGAGCCCCGAAGCGAGGGGAATATTGAAGATGTGGAGCAGCTTGTGTAACTATGGCAACAACATGAGTGTCTTTATAATGTCTCGTGAAGGCCAACCATACAGACAGCTGACCACGACCATCGTCCTCAATATTTATTTCTCATCTGAAGACATTCTGTGAGATCTCGTGTCTGAAGAATCGCTACTACAAACAGCAGGTGTATGGTCTCGTGGTCTGGCCGAGTCGTCTCGTGTGTGCGTTCAGAGGACAATGATGTTAAACATCAGTTCAAACTGTCCTCGTCCCATGTTTTTAAAAGTGTCTCCATCCTAAGAAAAGTACAAAATGATTTAGGATGCAACAAACAGCTAAAGCTATCTACCCTCAGGTGATCTGCCCGTTGCTTAGCAACCAAGAGAGCAGCAGGGCAGCAGGTGAGGTGGAGGAACCTCAGAGGATCATGGAGAGAAAGAAGAACGAGACGCTGGTGATGAAGGCTCAGATAGAGGGATGGACCTTTCTGCCTCATCCTGACATTCTCATGCACGGCGGTCAAAATGGCAACACAGTCCATGACGATAATCTCCATGACGACTCTAAAGGATGGTAAGACAAACAAATGTTTATCTCTGTTGTCCTGCTGTCGACACTTCAACATATTTTAACGAAAACGTACAGGCGTCCCGCTCAGCCCCAGACAGGGACGTCTCTTCTTCTTCTTCTTCTCCTCCTAAAGGAACATCTCTTCTTCATTTTCTCTTAAAGGGACGTCTCTTCTTCTTCTTCTTCTTCTCCTCCTAAAGGAACATCTCTTCTTCATTTTCTCTTAAAGGGACGTCTCTTCTTCTTCTTCTTCTTCTCCTCCTAAAGGAACATCTCTTCTTTATTTTCTCTTATAGGGACGTCTCTTCTTCTTCTTCTTCTTCTTCTCCTCCTAAAGGAACATCTCTTCTTCATTTTCTCTTAAAGGGACGTCTCTTCTTCTTCTTCTTCTTCTTCTCCTCCTAAAGGAACATCTCTTCTTCATTTTCTCTTAAAGGGACGTCTCTTCTTCTTCTTCTTTGAAATGAAGTTTGTTCTTCTTCTTCTCCACTCTCACAGGAAGTCATCAGACCTGAAGCTCTTCCAGGCCTGTGATTGGACGATAACAGAGTGGCTGAATCTCGTGTCAGAGTTCCTGCAGCAGGACTCGTCTGAGGCGGTTGTGCAGGGAGTGAAGCCGCTTCCCTCAGAGGAGTTTAACTTCTGGAGGACGAGAGTAAAGAACCTGCAGTCCCTCCAGCAGCAGGTGATGATCTGAGAGAACTATGGTGTAGGTCACTACAGCGCCTGTCACTCAGCCTAGGTCACTAAGAGTGCGGTCACACTGGCAATCCGTACCGTGCCCAAGCACGCTTCACCCCTAAAGTCCAGTTCGTTTGACCAGTGTGACCACTCCGTTCTGTGCTCAGGCACGGTACACTTCCTTGGCTTTGGCACTCTTCGGAGAGGTGTGCTTCGGCACGGTACACTTCATGCACGAGCACAAGCACGCGGGTACACAACGCTGACAGCCTTCATTATGGAGAATTCCAGAGTTTTATGGCGTTATCTGACTAAACATTACTCAATATTAGCCACAAAGTAGCTGTCATGTTCTCTGATGTGCGGACGGGGACTCGACCGCGCGTCTCTTTTATCTTTTTAATTTATTTACGGCTGTAGCTGATTAAAGTGACTCAAAATAAGCCGCTAAGTCAGTAAAGTAGCTGTCATGCTCTCTGTGTTGTTCTCCAATGTGCAGAAGTCAGCATAAGTCACTACAGCATAGGTCACTCAGCGTAGGTCACTACATCATAGGTCACTCAGCATAGGTCACTACACCGTAGGTCACTCAGCATAGGTCACTACATCATAGGTCACTCAGCATAGGTCACTACACCGTAGGTCACTCAGCATAGGTCACTACACCGTAGGTCACTACACCGTAGGTCACTCAGCATACGTCACTACACCGTAGGTCACTCAGCATACGTCACTACACCGTAGGTCACTCAGCATACGTCACTACATCATAGGTCACTACACCGTAGGTCACTACACCGTAGGTCACTCAGCATACGTCACTACATCATAGGTCACTCAGCATACGTCACTACACCGTAGGTCACTCAGCATACGTCACTACATCATAGGTCACTCAGCATAGGTCACTACACCGTAGGTCAGTCAGCATACGTCACTACACCGTAGGTCACTCAGCATACGTCACTACACCGTAGGTCACTCAGCATACGTCACTACACCGTAGGTCACTCAGCGTAGGTCACTACACCGTAGGTCACTCAGCACACGTCACTACACCGTAGGTCACTCAGCATACGTCACTACACCGTAGGTCACTCAGCGTAGGTCACTACACCGTAGGTCACTCAGCACACGTCACTACACCGTAGGTCACTCAGCGTAGGTCACTACACCGTAGGTCACTCAGCGTAGGTCACTACACCGTAGGTCACTCAGCATACGTCACTACACCGTAGGTCACTCAGCGTAGGTCACTACACCGTAGGTCACTCAGCATACGTCACTACACCGTAGGTCACTCAGCGTAGGTCACTACACCGTAGGTCACTCAGCATACGTCACTACACCGTAGGTCACTCAGCATACGTCACTACACCGTAGGTCACTCAGTGTAGGTCACTACACCGTAGGTCACTCAGCACACGTCACTACACCGTAGGTCACTCAGCACACGTCACTACACCGTAGGTCACTCAGCGTAGGTCACTACACCGTAGGTCACTCAGTGTAGGTCACTACACCGTAGGTCACTCAGCATAGGTCACTACACCGTAGGTCACTCAGCACACGTCACTACACCGTAGGTCACTCAGCGTAGGTCACTACACCGTAGGTCACTCAGCACACGTCACTACACCGTAGGTCACTCAGCGTAGGTCACTACACCGTAGGTCACTCAGCATACGTCACTACACCGTAGGTCACTCAGCGTAGGTCACTACACCGTAGGTCACTCAGCATACGTCACTACACCGTAGGTCACTCAGTGTAGGTCACTACACCGTAGGTCACTCAGTGTAGGTCACTACACCGTAGGTCACTCAGCATACGTCACTACACCGTAGGTCACTCAGTGTAGGTCACTACACCGTAGGTCACTCAGCACACGTCACTACACCGTAGGTCACTCAGCATACGTCACTACACCGTAGGTCACTCAGCATACGTCACTACACCGTAGGTCACTCAGCGTAGGTCACTACACCGTAGGTCACTCAGCATACGTCACTACACCGTAGGTCACTCAGCATACGTCACTACACCGTAGGTCACTCAGTGTAGGTCACTACACCGTAGGTCACTCAGCATACGTCACTACACCGTAGGTCACTCAGCGTAGGTCACTACACCGTAGGTCACTCAGCACACGTCACTACACCGTAGGTCACTCAGCGTAGGTCACTACACCGTAGGTCACTCAGCATACGTCACTACACCGTAGGTCACTCAGCGTAGGTCACTACACCGTAGGTCACTCAGCATACGTCACTACACCGTAGGTCACTCAGTGTAGGTCACTACACCGTAGGTCACTCAGCATACGTCACTACACCGTAGGTCACTCAGCATACGTCACTACACCGTAGGTCACTCAGTGTAGGTCACTACACCGTAGGTCACTCAGCATACGTCACTACACCGTAGGTCACTCAGTGTAGGTCACTACACCGTAGGTCACTCAGCACACGTCACTACACCGTAGGTCACTCAGCGTAGGTCACTACACCGTAGGTCACTCAGCGTAGGTCACTACA
>CM036544.1:31209603-31237103 GCA_020745685.1 Tautogolabrus adspersus
GGAAGTCAGATCAGACCTTTTTTCTTTCTGGGAAACCCCCAAAACAGACTGCGCCTTACATACCGGTGAGACTTATTTTCAGGACTTTACCGTATGCTTTCCATGAACAGAATGAACACTGAGCCTCTGTACAAAATATCATTGGGCTTATTAACAATGCAAGCAGGTCACTTACCTTTGTGGGAAAATAAAGGTTTGATCAATGTTCAGGCTGATTGTCTCAAGATAATTTCGGACCGCGTGGGGAAGTTGTGTCTCAAAGAGACGTTCTTCACACAGAAGAATTCATGCGTGTGAAAGCTGCGGACTGCTCTCACATCTGGCAAACCGAGGGGCGTCCAAAACGGCCGTGTGGGGGTGCCTTCAAACCGCCTACCTTCTCTGGTCCAAACAAATCCAGACCATTCAGGACCAGAATCTAAAGTTAGAAGGAGGACATACTGGCTGCTGCATTGTTGTCAGAGAAGCCAGCACTTCAACATAGCATGTTTCCTTAATGTCTGATCATAGAGTAAGCTCACTTTATCAGCTCACTGATCGGACCTTTAAACCCACTTTAAGTTTGAGTGTTTGTGAAAGTTGACCATCTTTGTCCATAGCCATGGTTTTGTCTACATTTACTTTATAAGCTGAAGGTCGACCCAGACGTTCTTCTGAGCAGATCAGATTACTCTTAACACACCTCACAGCACAGGAACATGTGACCAGATCATCTTTAGAAACTTCAAAGTCATTTTATCCAATCAGCTGATGATCTCATAGTGTGAACCCTGTTTGAAGTGATGACGCTCTGACTGCAGGATGGAATCACACACTGCTGGAACTCCTCTTCACACCTGGCCTTCATCCACCTGGACAACCTCCTGACACGTCTGCAGAGCATCCAGGTACACGCACACTCACACACACTAAATATTTTTACACTGAAAGAACACTTTTCTTTAAGTGGCTCTGTTGTTGTGTGGTGTGGCGCCCCCTGCAGGAGCTCCTGTGTGTCACTCTGCAGCTGAATCAGTTGGATCAGGTGGTTGTGTCTGGAGTCAGCGGCAGGATGTGGACTGATGAGGTTCAGAATGTGTATCAGGACTTCCTGTGTCATGTGAGGGTCCTGTCTGAGTATAATTGTGACCCCACCGACCCCGACGACAAGGTGACCGTCAGCTTACACGTGTGAGATACTTCCTGTTTGACTCTGCGCTGTGTGTGACTGCCCTTCTTCTCCCCTGCAGAGCTTTGAGCTGCTCCTGGACCAGTTTCAGGCTCAGGTGTCGGACCTGGAGAGACGGCTGGTGTCGGTCCTCAGCAGATCGTTTGAGGTGTGCTGCGTCTCCTCCTCTGCTGCTCAGGTACGAGTCTTTCACCTGCACGCTCCAATGACTGTTGGATCTAAACTTTGATATGATTTTAGTAAAGATCAAAGGATATCCATACCTGTTTGATACCACGGCAACAAGACACCGTATACTGAGTGATCTGTTCTGCTGATCCATATTGAAACACATATCATGTTATGATGTCGGTGTGTTCTGTTGGGGTTAAAGGAGCGGGCAACATTTCTGTTGGGTTTTATAAAGTAACATTTGGTTATCAAATTAACATTAATAATTATCTTTATTTAATTATTAATATAGATCAACAATATTATTAAACTGAGTTAATAAACCTATAAAGGGGCACCACTCTGAAACCAGAGAACAACCAAATATTACAATATCATTCTCTAATTCATTAATTAAATACTAGTGTTATTGATAATCTGTGTTTAATAAATTGAAGGCGTGAACACAAAGCCCTCACACCCAGCTTATATCACAACTACACACACTAGTAACCACAAACAATCTTTACATGATGACAGAGTTTATTTGACCGTACAGCCTGTTGTAGTTTTTTAGTGCAGTGCAGTCATATAAAGATGGCGTGTAGTCAGCACATCTCCTGCTTTTAAGATGAACCCGAGTTACTCCAGAGGATACACTGGATGGAGGGATAGTTTTTATTATACCCTTAGTATGATAAAGTGTTAAAAAAAGCAGGAGATATGGTGACTTCACGCCATCTTTATATGACTGCACTGCATTAAAAAACTACAACAGGCTGTACGGCCGACATACAAACAGACTTTATGAAGAATGTGCTCATTCTAAGAACTCAAGGTTATATATATATCAATACTGTATTTTAATTCATTCAATTTTCACAACTGATTGCAAGACAATGTTTATAATTTCTACAATGAAACAGAAAAAATCTCATACTAGGGGACGATATTGTTGAAAGCAGCGGGTTGACTCCGAGTGTCATCATATAAATCATATGTAAGATAGAAAATAGGAGACAGAATGTATTAGGAATAACTATAAAATGTTTTATTATATATATTTTATAGAATGCAGTTATATTGTGTCTTGTTGTTTAGTCTTAATCTGCTGTTTGTGGCCACCTCCCCCCACATACACATCAACAGGGCCCCATTGTACAGGTCGCCCTGAAATCCTGGCTGCACTAGTTTCCTGTTAGAGGCTGGTGACAGCAGAGGGTCCAGTGAAAAGTCAAATAACTTGTTTTTATGTTAAGATAACACTCTTAAGAAGATAAAAAAGACATATTTTAATGATTGGTGTCCTTACTTAAAAAATGACAGACTTTGATATACACACATTTTGAATTTTTGTTTCAATTTTCAATTTCCGCCTAAACTACATGTGTGTTTAAGTGTGTACATTTCAAAAATTGAAAATGGTATTGATAAAAACGTTGCTTAATAGTAATCAATAACTATCTGTGAACATCCTGTCCACATTTGGTGACATTCTGATTTTGATTTCCAGAGATACATGTGATAAGGCCGGAGCTGTCCCTTTAAGAGAAGCTCTCATTTTCACTATTTTCATTTTTGGGTAAGATATATAAAACATCCAAAAAAAGTAATTTTGCAGTAAAATATTTGTATACAACCACCCGTTTCATAAACTAGACATGTTCAAGTTATGAAAAAATATGGTTGTGCTTTGTTCTACCTCGGGTAGGGGTATCTCGAAAACTAAAGCCTTTTTTGGGGGTTTGTTCCTAATGAGCAAGATGGTGGACGACAAAGGGAGAGCCATGTGTTCCTCTAATAAATAGCTGGAGCTCTCTGAGCTGAGTTCAGTAACTAACTTAACCCCAGAAAGCCAGTGGCCGGACTTTGATTCAGCAGCGGGTACACTGGTCTCTCTGATGGTGGAAGTAGTTAACTGAAGGTAAACTAGCATTGAATGAAACACACAGCGGTGAACACGGCGGTTCAGCACAATAAAACAAATGCAGCAGTTTACAACAGATAATAAACAGAATGTGACGTCCCGTCAACAATAATGCACGATTATCAGTGGTTCTAAAAGAACACAACTATTTCTAAAAGCTAGTTCTGCCCAGACCAAAATCTCTTACTGTGGTGATCACTCTGGGTGGTTGTTGCAAGGTTGGTTTAGTCTTCACTTGTTGAATGTTAAAATCAGCAGCTTCAGGCAGGTTTCCTTCGTAGCAGATACAGGAGTTGGTTTCAGGATTCAGATTCTCAACCAGAGCTTTTGCTCTTTCTGGGTTCTGGAGCCGGATTCTTTATGTGTCCTTGTGTATTCAGGAATCAGTGGCTTTCTGCAGCGCTCCTGTCCAATTGTGTTCAATGACGTCTAAGAAAATCAAAGGAAAGAAACTCTTTGTGCTCGAACCAGGTACTTTCTGATCGTGTCCAAAACTCTCAAACTAAACATGCGGTTGAGGTGTCCAGCTGAATCCTCTGGTGTTTGAATCCATCATGTGAAGACTTTACAGAACCTGCAAAGTCACCTCAGCCCTTGAGGTCAGCAGAGAGGAGGAGGTTGGCCTCCTCGAATGCTGGAGTCCAGCATGTGGAAAGAGGTTTCATCTTCTGATACTCAAAGCGCTTGAAGACAGTGGGCCTTGAGAGGTGATGGGTTAGCCTTAACTCCCTTAAATCAATTTGAGAAAACGTTCATATAATCCATCTCTTGGAAGCACTTTGAAAAGGTAGTCCCATTCTATTCTATCCAATGCTTGACAAGCGTCTACTGATAGCATTGCTGTGTCTCTTATGTAATATATGTAGGACCTTTTTTTAAAGAGAACCTTGATGATCATCAATAATCAGTTTAGGGAGATTTGTATCCAGTCTTCTTGAAAGTGCCTTGCGGAGTATCTTTGTGTCCCATCCCATCAAACGTATTCCCCTGTCAGACGAGCTTTGGGCTGTGGGCTTGTTTGGTTTCAATATTAGCATTATTATCGTACCTGGTCTCAACATGTCTGGGAGCATTCCTAAAATAAGCTGTTGTTCAGACATGTGAAGAAGTGGCTGCACAAGTCTTTTCAAATGGTTTATAAAACTCTATCAGTAGCCCGTCTGGGCCGAGCGCTTTACAACTATTTATATCCCCTCTAGCTTCACAAATGTTGTCTGTTGTTAATGGATTATCGAGTGTTCATTTTTACTCCTGATAAAGTCTGAAACTGCAACTGGTCAACAAAGTTATCCTGGGCTTCTCTATTTCCTTAATGTTCTGATTTGTAAGGTGAAACTCTTCTGTGTTTCAGTTGCTGCAGATATTTGGGTTCCTCCTGGACCGTCCTCTGGTCCAGAACGAGCTGCTTTCTCAGCTGGGGTGGCTGATCAAGCTGGTCCTGATGGAGCTGGATCAGACGAAGCTGCTGTTCTACTTTGAGAGCGAGAAATCTGAGACCCTCATCAGGTCCAAGTCATCCACTGCAGCTCGAGTCTGCTGGACTCGACAGCTCCAACTGAGAGCTGAACAGGCTATGAACAGCTACAAGACCATCCAACACCTGTAAGAGCTCACTGAGATATCAACCAATCAATAATCAACCATCCAACACCTGTAAGAGCTCACTGAGATATCAACCAATCAATAATCAACCATCCAACACCTGTAAGAGCTCACTGAGATATCAACCAATCAATAATCAACCATCCAACACCTGTAAGAGCTCACTGAGATATCAACCAATCAATAATCAACCATCCAACACCTGTAAGAGCTCACTGAGATATCAACCAATCAATAATCAACCATCCAACACCTGTAAGAGCTCACTGAGATATCAACCAATCAATAATCAACCATCCAACACCTGTAAGAGCTCACTGAGATATCAACCAATCAGTGAGTTCACATGGTTTTAGTTCCAGGCTACACTTTAATACTTCCAGTGTTCCTGGAGCCAGCTTTTTTTTTTTTTTTAACCTTTATTTATCTTCAAGCGGACACTCGAGGAACCGCAGGATTTTGCATTCCTAAATTGGCTTCCTTTTTGAAGGGCTGATGTTGCCGCTTGGGGTTACCACATGATATTGACTTGAAGTGGTTGTGTCTGACCTGTCAGCTGTGTGTGTGTGTCTGTGTTGTGTCCAGGTGTGCGGACTCAGGTGAGGGTCAGCTGGTTGAGCAGAGGTCCCAGCAGCTGGCTGACTTCCTGCAGGTGTACAGTGACCAGGTGAGCACAGAAAGGATCAGTCAGCTGGACTCGGACTGTGGATTTATTCTGGATCAACCACTCATACAGCACACTGTGCAAGGCATGCTGGGAGTCAGCTGCAGCCAGCAGGTCAGTCAGTCTCATCCATCTGTTGTGAAGAAATGTGAATGTAGGAAGTTTACATGTACACATTGAATGACCTCTGACCTCTCCACTGTGTTAAGTCTGTGGATCATGACCCAGCCTGAAAGTTTAATACAAAATATACCAAAAATAAGAGCAATGACCAACGGGAGTGAGGAATGTGTGTCATGGTGTCGGCTGCTGCATGTTGTAGTGGGATATGTATGCCACGGTTACACCTCGGCGAGGCAGAGCAGCGCTCCCCTGCTGTGTGGTTACGTCACTCTGCATGACGTAATGTGATGCACACTGTGGGACACCAACATTACACTGATGCAGTGGTGATTCATATTCCATTAATCAGCTGGTTTTATACCCTGAGGTCAGTGAACGCATCACGGCTCTTTAAACTCAAGCCTGGTTTCATCCGGACACAGAGGCCCTCACTTATCAATCAGGTGTAGAAACCATCGTACGACAGGGTCCACGTGGGACTTATGAAACGTGCGTATCTGGCTGATCACAGCGTACGCATGACCGGGTGTTGATAAGTGTGGCGGCTGGAAACCATCGTCATTTAAATACCACGCCCCTATATATTCACGGTTCAGCCGTCCTCGCCCCCAGAGCCATGGAGATACGTAATACAGCAAAGAAGAGAAACGAGATCTGACCTGAGTGACACCAGAACAAAGAGAAGTAAAGAGCAATAACTTTGTGTTGTTAGGCCGCCTGACATGTAGAATTAAAGGTGAAGAAATACGTCTGCAAGGAAATCTCAACAGCGTTGGTGTGGACAACCGAACTCCAACGGAGTTTTTAATCATTAATGTAAACATCCGTGATATGTAACGTACATGATCGAGGCTATAATATAATCAACATGTTTTACTTTCAGTTTAAATAAACGTGGTCAGACCATAGATGGCTATAATAAAGTGTGTTACAGCTCTTAAAAGAAGCAGCTCCTCTCGAATCTTTAGAGTCGATTTAAAGAAATCTCCTGACAGCTCGCGCTGCTCAACAATATTTAAAAAGCAATATATCCTACAGAGATCGTTTGAGGTGGAGCGTAATGTCAAATACATTTTAGATGTCATATCTTATCTAACAATAAATCTGTGTAAACGGGCCCTGCAGTACGCTCTAATGATTCTCTGACACAGACAGAGTCCACACTGGGTTGAAAACGTGCGTCCACGAGCTGAGACCTGGCGTGGGATTTGAGCGTACCCTCCGCTCACGTCCAAATTGATAAGTGCCGAACTTTGCGTGGAAATGACCGTATACCCATTTTTCTGTCGTACGTACGTTTGATAAGTGAGAGCCACAGTGTGTATATTTGCTGTTATTAACACACACGCAGGAGACAGTCACTGCACACGTCACACCTGACACACTACGTCACAGACTACATTACCCACAAGGCCTCCCTCCTTAAAGGCCAGTAACACTACACACAGATCTAACAGCCTGGAAGCAGATTTAATTTTTTCTCTTTTGTCTGTGTGTGTGTGTCTGCGTGTGTGTGTCTGCGTGTGTGTGTGTGTGTGTGTGTGTGTGTGTGTGTGTGTGTGTGTGTGTGTGTGTGTGTGTGTGTGTGTGTGTGTGTGTGTGTGTGTGTGTGTGTGTGTGTGTGTGTGTGTGTGTGTGTGTGTGTGTGTGTGTGTGTGTGTGTCTGTGTGTGTGTGTGTGTCTGTCTGTGTGTGTGTCTGTGTGTGTGTGTGTGTGTGTGTGTGTGTGTGTGTGTGTGTGTCTGTGTGTGTGTGTGTGTGTGTGTGTGTGTGTGTGTCTGTGTGTGTGCGTGTGTCTGTCTGTGTGTGTGTGTGTGTCTGTGTGTGTGTGTGTCTGTGTGTGTGTGTGTGTCTGTGTGTCTGTGTGTGTGTCTGTGTGTGTGTGTGTGTGTGTGTGTGTGTGTGTGTGTGTGTGTGTGTGTGTGTGTGTGTCTGTGTGTGTGTGTCTGTGTGTGTGTGTCTGTGTGTGTGTGTGTGTGTGTGTGTGTGTGTGTGTGTGTGTGTGTGTGTGTGTGTGTGTGTGTGTCTGTGTGTGTGTGTCTGTGTGTGTGTGTGTGTCTGTGTGTCTGTGTGTGTGTCTGTGTGTGTGTGTGTGTGTGTGTGTGTGTGTGTGTGTGTGTGTGTGTGTGTGTGTGTGTGTGTGTGTGTCCAGCTGAGGGCAGCACTGAGGGAGCTCAGGTATGTGAGCAGGGAGACAGATTTAATGCTTCACCCCCACGCTGCTCGACTCTTCGCCTGCAGAGATGACATCACACAGAGCTACCTGAAACTGAGTCACATGGTGTCCTGCTACAACCAGGTACACTGTGGTCCTTACCTTACCTGACCAGGTGATAATATTGTAGGTCATGTGACAGACTGTGGTCCTCCTTCAGGTGCTAAGTGATGCCCTGCAGGTGGAGCTTCCTCTGATCCAGGACCAGCTGGAGGAGCTGAACCAGCACCTGTCCGAGCTGCAGAGGAACACCTGGAAATCTGAAGGTATGACATCACGTGACACATAAAGGGCGGGCCAATTATATAAACATGAGGTTATTATACATTTGACTGTGTGTGTGTGTGTGTGTGTGCGTGTGTGTGTGTGTGTGTGTGTGTGTGTGTGTGTGTGTGTGTGTGAGTGTGTGTGTGTCTGTCTGTGTGTGTGTGTCTGTGTCTGTGTGTGTGTGTGTGTCTGTGTGTGTGTGTGTGTGTGTGTGTGTGTGTGTGTGTGTGTGTGTGTGTGTGTGTCTGTGTCTGTGTGTGTGTGTGTGTGTGTGTGTGTGTGTGTGTGTGTGTGTGTGTGTGTGTTCAGGTCTGCAGCTGCTGGTAGAGCAGCAGACAGAGCAAGTTTTGATCCTCCACTCCACAGTGAGCGAGGCCAGAGCCAACATGGACGCCATGACACACATCATACAGGTAAGAGTCTCATAATGAACAGGATGATCACTCACTGTGTGTGTGTGTGTGTGTGTGTGTGTGTGTGTGTGTGTGTGTGTCCTTCACTGCAGCTGAACACACACACACACAGAGGGAGTTGTGTCCTAAACAGCCCTGATGTGTTGAGTTAAACAGGTTCTGATCATCAGTGTGTGCAGTCAAACAACAAATACATGTGAGTGGAAACAAGGAGTCCCACATGGCCGTATCCACACCCCATTCAAGGTGGCAGGAATGAACTGTTTGCTAACCACTATTAAATATCAAGCGGAGAAGAAGAACAGACACAAGAAAACACAGAAGAGTATTATCACAACATGACACTTCAGGTTCACAGAGCAGCATGTCATCAGACACACGTCAAACATGTTAATGAATATTAGACGACATCATCCAGAGGAGCCAATCACTAAGCTAGACTAGACGTCCAACAACTTCTCCACGCTGTTTTTAAAAAGCCTCTGGATGTGAGAGCAAAGAGGGTCGAAAAAGTGACTGAACAAACGGCTACGAGCTCATATAGAGCTGCAGAGGAGCCCAGCTTCACATGTGAATGAAAAGAGCTCAAACCTGCTCACAATCACACATCAGCTGTTATTATGAAACAGTCTGTGCTCACCACAGACCCACTTCTTACAATCTGATCCATTGTTATTGTCTGAGTGTCCGCTGGGTCCGTTTGGCCTGTCTGGGCCGCTCACTCGCACCTGTTCCAACTGAACCTCCACGTCTCTTGTCTGCTTCCTTCCATCTTTAGGGCTGGGCGGAGCTTCACCTGCTGCAGCGCTCAGGTGACTCCCTGCTGGAGGGCGGAGCTACAGAGCAGAGCTGCAGACGCCTCAGAGAGGAGGGACAGGAGCTGCTCAGATTAACACAGGTAAACACAAATAAAAACTGAGGAGCAGGTTGGGGGTGGAGTCAGGGACTGATGTGACCATGTGTGACCTCCTCAGGTGAACAGGAGTCTGTATGGAGCTCGGGACTCCTCCGAGACCTGGATCAGATACCTGGACCACATTGATGACAAAGTCCAGGAGGGCCTGCTCCAGCTGCTGCTCAGAACGCTTCACTTCCTGTCCGACAACATGAACCCACAGGTACACACACCTGGGAACACCTGTATCCATGATGAATATGGATACTTGTAACAGTTCATCATGAGTTTCATCACTTCACAGACCACAAGGGGGCAGTATGTGTTCAGGTAATGTTTTGACTTCAGTTCTAAGTGCTGTAAAGAAGTGTCATAAAATAGTAGGAGTGAAACTAAAGAGTTACCGACGTGGATCTTTCATGTAGAACCTCGCCGTTTTCAAGTGAGGTGAAGTCAAGGACAGAACGTGATGTAGAGCTTACAGCTGAGCTCTCACCACGGCTGAACCGTATATCGTCTGACATCGTGTGTGTGTTTGCAATAGTCACATCGTAGGATGTGTGATGCCAATTGTGACCTTAAGCATGTCAAGCTGCCATTTATCTGTTGTTTGACTAATCTACAATAAGTGTGTCAGACCTCAACGTCAGACTGAGTCTGAGTCCCTGCATGTCAACTGTTGACATACAGGAAACGCTGCGACTCTCACAGACACCCATCATAGTGTGTGTGTGTGTGTGTGTGTGTGTGTGTGTGTGTGTGTGTGTGTGTGTGTGTGTGTGTGTGTGTGTGTGTGTGTGTGTGTGTGTGTGTGTGTGTGTGTGTGTGTGTGTGTGTGTGTGTGTGTGCAGAGCAGCAGAGGTGCATTATTGGCTATCAGTCTGCAGCTGCAGGACACAGGAAGTGTGTTTGAGCCGTCAGTGGGTGTCGGCCTCTCTGACCTGCTGAAGAGCATCATCAGTGATGTTTACGCAGCAGCCAGTCTGCCGCCCAGGCTCTCTGTGAGATGCCATGGCAACTACCAGGTGACTCTGACATCACTCATTCAGCCATAACTCATCTACTCTGATTCTGATAGCGAGACACTTTACCTTTATTTTGACCTGTCTGCCTGTCTGTCTGTCTGTCTGTCTGTCTGTCTGTCTGTCTGTCTGTCTGTCTGTCTGTCTGTCTGTCTGTCTGCCTGCCTGTCTGTCTGTCTGTCTGTCTGTCTGTCTGTCTGTCTGTCTGTCTGTCTGTCTGTCTGGCTGCCTGCCTGCCTGCCTGCCTGGCTGCCTGCCTGCCTGCCTGCCTGCCTGCCTGCCTGCCTGCCTGCCTGCCTGCCTGCCTGCCTGCCTGCCTGCCTGCCTGTCTGTCTGTCTGCCTGCCTGCCTGTCTGCCTGCCTGCCTGCCTGCCTGTCTGTCTGTCTGTCTGTCTGTCTGCCTGTCTGCCTGTCTGCCTGTCTGTCTGTCTGTCTGTCTGTCTGTCTGTCTGTCTGTCTGCCTGCCTGCCTGTCTGCCTGTCTGCCTGTCTGTCTGTCTGTCTGTCTGTCTGCCTGCCTGCCTGCCTGCCTGCCTGTCTGTCTGTCTGTCTGTCTGTCTGTCTGTCTGCCTGCCTGCCTGCCTGCCTGCCTGCCTGTCTGTCTGTCTGCCTGTCTGTCTGCCTGCCTGCCTGCCTGTCTGTCTGTCTGTCTGTCTGTCTGCCTGCCTGCCTGCCTGCCTGCCTGCCTGTCTGTCTGTCTGCCTGTCTGCCTGTCTGCCTGTCTGTCTGTCTGTCTGTCTGTCTGTCTGTCTGTCTGCCTGTCTGCCTGTCTGCCTGTCTGCCTGTCTGTCTGTCTGTCTGTCTGTCTGTCTGCCTGCCTGCCTGTCTGCCTGTCTGCCTGTCTGTCTGTCTGTCTGTCTGTCTGTCTGCCTGCCTGCCTGCCTGCCTGCCTGCCTGTCTGTCTGTCTGTCTGCCTGTCTGCCTGTCTGCCTGTCTGTCTGTCTGTCTGTCTGTCTGTCTGTCTGTCTGCCTGCCTGCCTGTCTGCCTGTCTGCCTGTCTGTCTGTCTGTCTGTCTGTCTGCCTGCCTGCCTGCCTGCCTGCCTGCCTGCCTGCCTGCCTGCCTGTCTGTCTGTCTGTCTGCCTGTCTGCCTGTCTGTCTGTCTGTCTGCCTGTCTGCCTGCCTGTCTGTCTGTCTGTCTGTCTGTCTGCCTGTCTGCCTGTCTGTCTGTCTGTCTGTCTGTCTGTCTGTCTGTCTGTCTGTCTGTCTGTCTGTCTGTCTGCCTGTCTGTCCAGGTGTCTCTGCAGCAGCGTCCTGCGCTCTGTGAACTGGAACAGGAAGTGATGTGTCACCTGGTTCAGGTGAGGGAGGAGGCGGAGCGTTTGAGGGCTAGGCTTGACAGGTACTCTTATCTGTGGGAGAGCGACAGTAGGGGGGTGATGGAGGATTTCCTGACGTATGGCAGACAGCTAGAAGCTGACGAGCTGGAGGCTGAGGTTACTCCGCCCACCCTAAAGGACTTCCGGAGAGAGGTGAGACACACCTGTACGGGTGTTTTGTCAACCAGGTGTTCTTGCCTGGTATTGTTTTCTGTCAGACATGAGTTATTCTGTATTCTTTAATGCATCTACCTGTAATGGCTCTTCATTTCCTGGTAGTTATCTGATCTGAGCACATAAACAGGTAAACTAGATGTCCAGGTAGCCCTCCTGTAGGTGTGATTAGAGCAGCATTGATGCTAAGGAACAGAAGAAGCTGAGATTCCTCACCTGTCTCTCGAATGTTCATCTGTCTGAGGTCAACAGACTGTGACCTCACCTGCTTCAGGTATCTGTGTGCTGCAAGCGCCCCCTGCTGTCTGTGAACATCACCTTCATGTTCCTGTTTCAGATCGAGTCACTCCAAACACTCAGCAATGAGGTGGCTCACCTGGATGATGTCATCACTCTGCTCAGCTGGCTCCAGGTCAACCTCCGACCTTTCAGGGAGTCCTTGCTGTCAATCATTACCGTCTGGAAACACATGTACACCGAGTACCTGCTGGACTCACTCACAGACAGGTAAACTCACCTGAGACCTGCTGGACTCACTCACAGACAGGTAAACTCACCTGAGACCTGCTGGACTCACTCACAGACAGGTAAACTCACCTGAGACCTGCTGGACTCACTCACAGACAGGTAAACTCACCTGAGACCTGCTGGACTCACTCACAGACAGGTAAACTCACCTGAGACCTGCTGGACTCACTCACAGACAGGTAAACTCACCTGAGACCTGCTGGACTTGCTTAGAAACAGGTAAACTCACCTGAGACCTGCTGGACTCACTCACAGACAGGTAAACTCACCTGAGACCTGCTGGACTTGCTTAGAAACAGGTAAACTCACCTGAGACCTGCTGGACTCACTCACAGACAGGTAAACTCACCTGAGACCTGCTGGACTCACTCACAGACAGGTAAACTCACCTGAGACCTGCTGGACTCACTCACAGGCAGGTAAACTCACCTGAGACCCGCTGGACTCACTCACAGACAGGTAAACTCACCTGAGACCCGCTGGACTCACTCACAGACAGGTAAACTCACCTGAGACCTGCTGGACTCACTCACAGACAGGTAAACTCACCTGAGACCTGCTGGACTCACTCACAGACCTCTGTTTTTGTGTGTTCAGTCTGCAGCAGGTGAGTCACCGTGGTAACGATGATGAAGAGTCCTCCTCCTCCTCGCGTTTCTGTCTGACAGAAAGCGTCGTCCTGCTGGAGGCTGCAGGAGTGCAGCTTCCTGAACACCTGGCAGCTCAGATACAGGTAGTGACATCACAGTGACATCACTGCTCACCTGCAGACAGGTTTTATGTTGTGTGCTGTTTGAATAAAAGAAAGTCTTTATATTTATCCTGTTCATGTTACAAACCTGACCAATCACATCGCTGTATTTTAAACTCCCAGTTTGTAATGCTTAATGTCTGTGCAGTTTCTTATTTATATGACTTTATGTATGATGTCATTCATGTACCTGTGCACCTGTGCACACACCTGTTCACTAACGTCTCCCTGCTAAATCACCTGTGACCCTGAGATCACTGAGGGTGGATTCAGATCGTCCCTCCTCTCTCTCTCCTCTTCACCTTAACCCCGTGTAAACGTCATGAGGTTAAGGAAAGGTGTTAGGAGAATTCATAAAGGACTTAGGGAAAGGCGATCGCGTTGTTTTGACAATCCGACCTCATTTCCACTCGGTGACGTAATAATGCGACGGCGGCGGAGGTTAGTGACGTGGGTCTGCCGTGGTGAAACTACAATGTTCAGAAAATGGACTACAGCTGATCTAAAAATCTTTCCCCTTCTTACCGGTGAAATAATCCTAATAACCACGAGGTTTGAAATAAAGGAATATAATCTAGCAGGATACTTCACTGTGATGGTTTGACAACATCAGCATCACGTTCATAGTTCACCTCTGGGCTTAAGATTGGTCACAGTTGTTCATATTATTGCAGCTTGGTAACTTCCATGATCTGAGTCCCTTTTCTTTTTTATTAACAAGGTTTTATATTACAAGTTCTGAATCAACATCAAATAACAGCAAAGCATCTCCACTGAACATGAGACAAGAATGTGTTAAAGCAAAGTTCACCTTCTTCACACTCAATAAAAAGAAATCTAATCAATACAAAGAAACTAATTATGAGTCAAATCAATAAATAAACCAAATGCAGATTGTCTCCTCATTTCTCCTCCAACAGATCGTTAGTTTTCCTGAACGCTCCGATGAGCGAGTCGCTTTAAATGTTGCGGCCGCAAGGAATTGTGGGTCGGCATTATCTCCTCTCCTTTGGTAAAGGATGGTCCAGTGTTTCCTAAAGGAGGTTATAAAGGAAGCATTGACCCACCTTTCCTTAGCTTTTAGAGAATTCAAACGGCTCTTATCATGGCCGCCACTTAGACGCTTCCGGGGTTAAGGTGAAGAGGAGAGAGAGAGGAGAGAGGAGGGACAATCTGAACTCACCCTTTGTTTGAAAAGTGTCCTTCAGTTCAGGTGTTCATTGTCTTTAGTCTGGTGTTGCATTCAGGTGCATCATGTAAATGTTAGTGTCTGATCTGTAAACTGTTTGTGTTTCAGTGTTGATGATCTGAAGACAGCAGTGACAAACGGCACGCCGATTCATTGAATGACTTCAGATGAAATAAACTGAGCAGCTTGATGAGTATTCAGAGTTCAGGTTACTGTGTTTCTTAGGTATGAAAACACCCAGCCTTCAGTCTGCTGGTTATAAATGACTTTGATTTTATTACACAGAGATGTCCCTCACGCAGGTAAAGCAGTGAAAAGAACACCTGTAGGCCGAGCTGCTCAGGGGCCCGTACAGAAAGCAGGTTTAGTTCAAACACTGAGTCAGTTACTATGGTAACTGAGTCTGTGAACCTAACCTGGTCAGGAGCAGGTTTTCTTCAATGAACCCCGAGTTTCTCTCCGCCTCCTCTTTCAGAAACGCCGTTTCATTTCCTCATTGTTTCATTGAGTCCGTATCACGGCGTGTTAGTGAAGATTGAGCGTGTGAATAAAGATCCAGCTTGTTTTCATATTGTATGTGAGGGAGGCTGTAGAGGATAAATGAAGTATTTAGTGGAACATGTGTTTTAGTGGAGGAGCCTGGAGATGAAGGGGCTGCATTACTCCTCAGGGAATAAGAGTCTACATTTACGTCAGGAGATGTTCATTTCATTAGGACTAATGAAGAAAGCTGAGAGGACATTTAGCCTGTGTGTGTGAACACAGCTTTATGTTGGGGACAAAGATAGAGCACATTCAAATAGACACTGAATGAAGTTCACTTTGTTTCATATGTTCAATATGATTCAAACACCACCATGAGCCCAGTTTGTTCTGACAGTTCATTTAGTTTGAAAGTCACTTTTCTTCTGCTGGATTGCATCTTAATGAAAATACATTTGAGCTTTAATACCATTCCAGCAGTTTGGACCTGTGATCTTATAATTCTGATGAAATATGAAATGAATAGACTTCATGACGTGCTGACGCCAGCAGCTGTTTCCTCCTCCTTCTCTCTCTCCTTTGAGCTGCAGCACTGTTTCTTTGTCTTCTTATTCAAACCTGTTCATATTCTCCGTATGTCCTCATGAAGATGGAGGTTATATTTAGAGAGGGTTAAAGTACCACCATCTCTTTGTGTCTCCTGTTGCCATGGTGAATCGTAGTATCAGGGCTCCATTAATGTTGGCTTTTTCTCCTCATGGTGCACGCGCTGAACACCGAGTGAACTTACTCAGAGTTGATTTAACAAACTCAAATCAAACGTCAGAGTTCCCCACCTGAAGGTAAATCAGAGAGTTAGTTCAACCTTCTTTCTGAAACGGGCCCAGGTGAACTAACAGCTTGCTCATTAGAAGTAACAGTTCTGCAGCTCTG
Organism: Tautogolabrus adspersus; assembly: GCA_020745685.1. NCBI lineage: Eukaryota > Metazoa > Chordata > Actinopteri > Labriformes > Labridae > Tautogolabrus > Tautogolabrus adspersus. The sequence continues at coordinate 31,225,424 of CM036544.1, forward strand.
CGCATCGCTAACAAGAGACTCATTGAAAAACAAGCTCATAATCCTGACTGTGTGGGCGGCCATCTTTGTTTGGGTCATTTGAGACATTTATCTGCAGACTTTTTAGTTAATCAGGAAGTAAGAACAGACTACGGGCTCTGTTTCCATCTCCACTAATATTTGATCTACTTCTGCCGCTGGTCATCTTACTGCTGCATGTACACACCACCGCTTTACTTCAGCCTCTTATTACTGCTGCTGGGCCTCATACGGGTGCTGCTGGTCCTCCTCATACTGCTGCTGCTGGTCGTCCTCATACTGGTGCTGCTGGTCCTGTTACTGGTGCTGCTGGTCCTCCTCATACTGCTGCTGCTGGTCCTGTTACTGCTGCTGCTGGTCGTCCTCATACTGGTGCTGCTGGTCCTGTTACTGGTGCTGCTGGTCGTCCTCATACATGTTGTGATAGTATTGATGGAGTTAAAGAAGCACAATTGACACAACAAGATAAATAAATGATTTAATAGAATTTTGTCTGTTGAAAAGCTCAGATTTCATTTAAACATAACTGTACTCTCTCTTTCTCTCTCTCACACACACACACGCACACACACACACACACACACACACACAGATCTGGTCTACAGTCAGCTGGTCTGACTCAGACCCCTCCAGGACCAGAACTACACAAACTGAAAGAGGCACGATGATGAGGAACCTACAGAGAAATATGATCTAAAAATGAAAATTAAAGTCCTCGTTAACACTCGGCGTCTCCATGGCAAAAGAAAAACAAACATGGACTCTATAAGTGTCTGTCTTCCCGCAGGCTGGGAGAGGTCAGAGGTCACAGAAAGAGCTCCGCCCTGGCTGTTGACATCACAACAGCAGCCAATCATAGAGCAGCTAGCGGCGGTAGACTCCGAAGGCCACCAGGCTGAGGAAGATTGTGACTCCGACCAGCGAGGCGGTGGCCGGGGCCGTGAAGAACTGCCGGTACTGGATCTGACAGTACCACAGCACGGATAGCATGAGGACCAGCAGGGGCACCATCAGCCCACCCACGTTCAGAGCAACCTGCACCTGGTCGGCGGGCCGCGGCCCCCCTGCCGCCCCACGGCTGGCATGCTGGGAGATGTGACAGTGCAGGACGCAGTTATGGACCAGGTTGAGAGAGGCCATAGTCTGAGCGTCGTCTTGCAGCAGCTGACCCTGATAGATGAGACGTACCTGCTGCTCCTGACCCGCAAAAAAGGTTCTGGAAAGTCAGACGGAAGGTCAAAGGTCAGAGACAAGGCAGTATATTGCAGTAACATTGCTGTAATATTGCATTATGATTACAGTATTATTGCAGTCCAGTGTTTACCGTTTGATGTATCCGATGGTGTCCTGCGGTCCGACCTGAGCCGTTCTCTCCGTGTCGTTTAAGAACTTCAATCTGACCACCATGTTTCTCTGAGAGGAGGAGGGCTCTCCTCCTCCTTCTTCTCCTCCTCTGCTTCTTACACCATCTCCTCCACCTACTGACTCCTCCCCCCCCCCCCCCCCCTTCACCCTTTTCCTCCTGGGTGGAGGAGTTGATGGGCGGAGCTTCTGCCTGAGAGCTGTCAGTCACAGAGCTGGAGGGAGAGGAGGATGAAGATGAAGAGGTGGTGTTGGTGGAAGCTGGGGGTGCTTCATTGTGGGCAGTGCTGGTCCTCAGGGAGGGGGCGGGACCTGTGGCAGAGGTGAACAGGTGTTCTGGGGGCTCAGAGGTGCGGGTGGAGATCCAGGCGAGCAGCAGCACCAGGAGGAGCAGCAGGGAGCCGAACAGCAGCGTCACCTCGTCTCCTACGCCTTCAATCAGAGCCATCGCCCACGGCAACGCCCACTGAAGTCACACAGGTCGCACACCTGCACACAGGGGGCGGGACTTCGCATCAACACCAAAGAGAAGTTTATTTACTGACACTGATGGAGGTGTAAAGGGTCATTCAACATTTTACACATCAACATAAGACATGAAGCCTGATGATGTCACACTGACATCATCAGCCACGTGGACTTGAACATTAATACCCGTCTGTTACCACGGTAACAACGAGACCTACACACCCTGTATTTGAAGTGTCTGAGAAGTGCAAACCAAAATTACAAAATGTGAAACACTTTCACGACAAATGTCGGGCGGCAGAGCACAGAATGATGTTTTGTGGAACCCACCGAGAACGTTAACGTGATTTTGTTTTCGTGTGGACGCTCTGGATTTTTTAAAGGTCACATTTCCGCCAAAACAAACGAATTGACGGCTCTCTGTCACTTCCGGTCAATTTATTGAGTTTCAATTTCAAATTACAATTTTGTCTTCCAACGATCTTGAAAACGAGAGAATCGAGAGTATTACCGTGCCGCACGCCATGTTACGCTCGCTTTGATCGGAGGTTTGTCTCGTGTGGTAATCGTGTTAAAAGTGTTTGTTGTTATATTTTGGCTACACGAGCTGGCTGTGCGCTCAGGAGCGTTTGCATGAAGTGTTTGTGCGCTGCACGTCCATCCTGTCTCCATGACAACAGTCTGTTGACCACGCCCGCTGTATGACCGACACTGCTCCGTTACTTTTTACTGCACGTTTTATATTTGAGATCGTTTATTTCCTGATCAGACGCGGAGCGAGGAGGATGTGGGTACAAGACACGATCTGTAGGAGACAAAACTACGCGTGTTATCATACATTTGGAAAGGAGCGCCGGTGACGTCAACAGCGCCTTTCTGCTCGGAGCGGCCGCACTAAAAAGGTAAAGCGCACAGAAAAAAAGACACTGCGCTTTTCTCCAGGCGGCCACCTGCTGCTGCCAACGCGCTCTACTGAAAGAAACGCCAGGTGGACACACACTGACTTTATTATTGTCAGTTAGTGCTTGTGTTTCAAAGTGTTTCTTTAAAAGCTTGTCATGCACAGGTTTTAAAATCAGAATCGTGATCTCACCATCAATCGAAATCATGATGATGATTTCAGATAACCGATCAGCCCACTTCCGGCATTTGGTACGTTCCCTTTACGGCAAAACTCTGACGTCTGTAAACTGGTGTCGTGACTCTGGACTCTGGTTTTGTTCTTGGTCAAAGTGTCTCACACTCACTTATTTAGTTTGGCACCTCCCAGCCACCGTACAGATTGAATTATTTCTGGTTTTAATGACTAACCCTGATGTGGCAGACTGTGTGTAACTGAGACAGGTGTTCAGGAGTCTGATGAAACAGGTGAAGTCGATCATTCAAACAGACTGCAGTATTTTTAAACACGTTTCTCCAACAGAATCAAACGTTGTAATCACTGAACATGTCCGAACATAAACCGGATGATTCATCGATCGTGGGGCTCCTGCTCGGCACGGACAGGTGTATCTGAGGCTCACCTGTCCGCTGATCACAGGCCAGCTCTCTCATTAAACTCCTCTGTAACAACAGCTCACCCGGATTCACTTTAACGCAGAACTACAACTCTGAGCTAACTGCTAACAGCCTGACATGAGCTACAGCTAAGCTACATGCTAACGGCGTCGGCTCCGCGCTCGTGAATCGACGTGAAAACGACGTCACGGTTTCTGCGCACAAAGAACGACAGAAGAAAAAACGGACTTACTGTTCAGCTTACAAAAGTCATATCAGGGAGCGTTAGCCTGCAGGCTAATCAGGCTAATCTGTTTTCACTGCTGCTCCACACACTTCCTGCTTCTTCTCTTTCTTCTTCTATGGTTCTGACGGAAATGATGACGCAGCTGTGATGTTCTGCTGACCCCTGCTGGTCGTCAGTTATATATATATATATACATACTGTATATATACTGTATATAGGGTCAGCTGTGGCTCAGCTGGTAGAGTCAGTCGTCTCCTGACCGGAGGGTCAGGGGTTCGATCCCCAGCTCCTGCAGCAACATGTCCGATGTGTCCAAGACACTTAACCCCAAGTTGCTCCAGCTGCTTCGTCGGCGACGTGTGATCAGGATGAGTTACTTCTGATGGACTCCACCATCAGTGTGTGAATGAGTAGGTGTGACCTGCCATGTCAAAGAGCTTTGAGTCGTCAGAAGACGAGAAAATACAAATTAAAGCTCAAGTCCATTTACCATTTACACACACGGAGTAACACACACACACACACATAGAGTAACACACACACAGAGGAGCACACACACACACATAGAGTAACACACACACAGAGTAACACACACTCACACACACATAGAGTAGCACACACACACTGTAGTGAGGACTGTAAAGAGATGGACAGAGGAGTCAAAGCAGGAGTTACAGGTCTGCTGTGACTGCATCGATTGGACTGTTTTTTATAGCTGCATCAGCAAATCTCAATGAACTCACTGACACTGACATCATACATCAGCTTCTGTGAGGACATGTGTGTGCAGACCTTCTGCACCTACAACAACAACCCCCCTCCTACCTGAGAGTCTGTGCTGAGCAGCTGGCCCCCATCTTCACGCAGATCTTCAACTCATCACTGGAGCTGTGTGAAGTGCCCTCCTGCTTCAAAAGCTCCATCATCATCCCAGTCCCAAAGAAACCTGCCATCACAGGACTCAATGACTACAGGCCCGTCGCCCTGACGTCGGTGGTCATGAAGTCCTTTGAGAGACTGGTGTTGAGCCACCTGAAGGACATCACAGGCCCCCTGCTGGACCCCCTGCAGTTTACCTATCGGGCAAACAGGTCGGTGGAGGATGCAGTCAACATGGGTCTGAACTACATCCTGCATCACCTCGACTCCCCAGGGACCTACGCTAGGATCCTGTTTGTGGACTTCAGCTCGGCATTCAACACCATCATCCCGGATATCCTGCACCGTAAACTCACCCAGCTCACTGTGCCTGCCTCCACCTGTCAGTGGATCACCAACTTCCTGACTGACAGGAGGCAGGAGGTGAGGCTGGGGAGCATCACATCCAGCACCCAGACAATCAGCACTGGCGCCCCCCAGGGGTGTGTTCTCTCCCCACTGCTCTTCTCCCTCTACACCAACGACTGCACCTCAGGGGACTCTCCTGTGTTGACCTGTCCCCCATCCAGGACTTATACCGGTCCAGGGCCAGGAAACGGGCAGGTAACATCACTGCAGACCCCTCACACCCCGGACACAAACTTTTCAAACTCCTCCGGAGGGGCAGGCGTTACAGATCACTGTACGCCAAAACAACCCGTCATAAGAACAGTTTCTTCCCCCAGGCTGTCACTCTGATGAACGCTAAGCAGTCACAGAGTGTCAGACCTGCTGCTGTGAAGTACCAGTAACCTCATATATACATAAATATATACTATTTTTATTTTATTTAAATTACCATCTACACACTCTTTAATGTAAATACTGTAAAAAACTACCTCATGTTTACTTCAGCATCTTTTTGCACAACTCACCTCTGCACTATTATCTTATTGAGTCTTGTACATATTAGTCTTTCATTATTAGTTTATTTTTGTGTTTATTTTATTATTTAATGTTTTACCTTTGTACAAAGAGAGCACAGCCTACTGAAGTTAAATTCCTCGTGTGTTAATCATACCTGGCCAATAAATCTGATTCTGATTCTGATAAACACACAGTTACACACACACACACACACAGAGTAACACACACACACAGAGTTACACACACACACACAGAGTAACACACACACACACACAGAGTAACACACACACACAGAGTAACACACACACACAGAGTTACACACACACACACACAGAGTAACACACACACACACAGAGTAACACACACACACACAGAGTAACACACAGAGTTACACACACACACACACACACAGAGTTACACACACACACACAGTTACACACACACACACACACAGAGTAACACACACACACAGAGTAACACACACACACACACAGAGTAACACACACACACACAGAGTAACACACACACACAACCACACACACACACACACAGAGTAACACACAGAGTAACACACACACACACAGAGTAACACACACACACACAGAGTAACACACACACACACACACACACACACACACACAGAGTAACACACACACACACACACACACACACACAGAGTAACACACACACACACACTGCAATGTGACAGTATTTTGTGGACAAAGTGAATAAACAGGTCAAACTCAAATCCCAGTGAATTGTAGAAAAGTATTTTAATTGAAATGTCTTATTAGAAACATTGAGCAGGTGGATCTGGACCCCCTCCCGCCGGAGAGATCACCTGTGGAGAGTCCACGGAGGAGGACGGGGGTTGGAGCAGACGCATGTATTGATAGTCTGATTGATTGATCAGTTTGTGCAGCTATGGGTAGGAGGGGAGCGGGGAGTCGGGTGTTCAGACCCGGCAGACGGTGCGTTGTCAGCGGTCAGGATGCCATGTGGATGCGGGCGGATGTCCTGGATGCGGGACGCGGGTTACACCGCCGCCTCCGAGCCGCTGATTAGCAGCGTTAGCCGGTGAGAGAGAGCGGAGCTGCCGGCACACCTCAAGTCTTCCTGCACACTTTGGTTCTCTGATTCGGGGCCTGAGGCTCCCGGGCAGCCGCTCTCCTCCGCGTCCCCAGCCGGGCCCCGGTCCTCTGTCTCCCCGCCGGTTCAGCATCTGGACCCGAACCAGGTTCAAGTCAGGAGGGTAGATTCCAGAAGAGGACGCTGAGGCAGTTACATTTGTGTAAATTCACAACTGCCCACTTTAGTTAAATAATATTTTAAGAACTCCAGTTGAACATGTGAACTATTTGAAGCGGCCTTTGCTGGTGTTGTAGCCGCTGTCTCTGGTTTCATCCTCCGCCTTTGTCCTCATGTTTTCCCCCGGAGTTCCTCCCCCTGCGGCGCTGGGCGGAGTTTCATACCGGACTAGACGCTCCTTTTGTCGGATTCGTTTCGACCTGACTCCCCGGGGTTTACGGCTGAAAAACACACACTCGGAAAGTCCCAAAATAATCCGCACGACCACCGCTGTGTGCAGTATTAACCCGGGTATCTGTCTGAATCTGAAGGTAAGTAGGGAAATGTGATTTGAACCAGATTTCTGGGGTTTTCTGGTCGTTTGTCCCCGAGTCACCAGAACATTCATGGCGGCTTCGCAGTGAAGGCTTCTGGGGCAGCAGCAAGACATCCAGCCCGCTCAGCCCCGAAATCCTCAAACACAGCTGTTAATAGGTGAAAGCAGCCACAGCAGACGGATTCCTCCGGCTTTTTACTCCATTATTTAATCACCGAAAAACCCCTTTTCGACGGTTTTTCTCCTTTTAACAGTTTTTGCTAAATGATGCGATAATCAGCTGCACGTGTTAAATGGAGCCTCCGCTCGTGTTTAGACTCGTTTCTTGTTTTATTCTCATCATTGAACTGTTATATTACACATTAAAGCAGAAAGCGTCACGTTAGCTCTTCTCGAGCAGCTCTCTGCGTGCCAGCGGAAGCTACGTGCTGACTCCTGCCGGAGAACGGACGCCATTACCGGGGCAGCTGGAGGCCGGCGGCCCGCCGCGTGCAGTCACCGTTTTACAGGCGCACGCGGCGCAGCTCTTTCCAAAGCGCGGTAAACTCCGACACAACAACCACGATGGGAACCAGAGTCAGGGTTCAATGTCACCGTTTAGTTATCCCCAAATAAAGACAGAATAATAGATCTCAACATTAGCACAGGTTCTTTAGAGGGACGGGTCTTCAGGGGGGTCGGGGCAGCCTGCCCTCTGACTGACCTGGAACTGGGTCAAAGGTCAGCAACAACACTCGGTCCAGCTCTTGTTGATCAGTTCAATGTGAACCTTGCTCAGTGACTACCCACCGGACCGGGACTAAAACCGGGATCTCAGTCCCTTAGAGAGACACCAGCTCCGGGGAGAGAGGCTCCTGGCCGTGTAACGGTTTAAACAGGGGCGGTTCTAGAGTCTGTTGGGGCCCGAGGCAGAGCTCCACAGGGGGCCCCTCCAAGCCTTCACCACCAATCTCCTTTCACAAGTTCACATCAGCAATATTTTCAAAATAAAAGTATAAAGAACATTAAGAAACGTGTCAGTGAAAATAAAGGTCAAACACCGTAATGTAATGCTAGCAGAAGTTATTTGAGTTTCTCTCGCCCATCGTAGAGCCAGACGAGCAACGTGCAGTCATCCTCACGTGTCGTCAGGCCGACAGCTGTCAACGTCTGACTTTAAAGATCCATACTATTTCACAAACTCTTTTATTGCCACGGCAACAGTAAGTCCGAGACTGACACAACGCCAACGATGCAGTACGGAAACATTACCACTGTTTTATGAGACTTAAAAACAAATGATCCAACACTGATCGTCTAGGACTTCTATCTCTGTTGCCGTGGTTACAAACGGGTATTACTATTGTTTGATTTGAATCACATCAAAGTTTAAATTTCTGATATTGTGTGTGTGTATGTAGGGGGGCAGGGGGCGGAGTCTCCTCCGTCAGCTGCAGGATGAACGGCAGCAGCAGCGTCTCGGCCGCTCAGAGCTCCAGGATCAAAAATGAAGCAGGTAAACTCTCACCTGATATGACCTCATCAACAGCTGACCAATCACCCGTCAGCCCTTCCTCCTCCTTCACTGTAACGTTGTTAAACCTGTGGTTGGTGGTGCAGACGGAGGTCGTGGGTCTCCCTGAGGTGTCGGCGATGATGTGCTGTGAGAGTGCTCTCGGTGCGAGGAAAGGAACCTCAATGCTTCCTTTCATTGTGTCCTCTAGGAAAAGAAACACTGGACCATCCTTTACCAAAAGAGAGGAGATAATAACTACTCCCAACCACAATCCCTTTCTGTAGCGCTAAAGGGACGCATCATTCAGCTGTTCATTAAAACAATGCTTGCAGAAACATCCTGAGAGTTCACAGACACACGGCCAATACCAGTGACCCCCACTCCTACCAGTACACAGATAAGAGTCCCCTCTGCCAGCTGGTCCTGAAGCTCCACCCACACACACCAGGGCTTCAGGACACACCCCAAACATTCTGGCCCAACCAAATGATCTCAAAACAAAAAAAAAACAACTATATCAGAAGGAAAGCACCAAATCACAAATCAGAATTCTATTTGAACACACAGCACAGGAACATCTGGACCATCAGATAATTGGGCCTTTGCAGACTCGGGTCAGAATGAGGGAATGGTTCCTGAAATCAGCCCGATTATCTTGTAGAGTGTACCCCGCTTGAGGAAACCGTTGACGATGTACAGACTGAGTGGACGCAGCCTGGCCATAGAAACAGGCAGAGCTGGCTACCCAGAGAGGCCAGGCTGCGTCCACTCGGTCATCGAGGACAAGTCGAGACAGAATCCTCCTGCAAAGTTACAGATAGAAAGATTTAAGAGAGGCGTTCCTGAGTTTAGTCATCTCCCCGAGCCTCAGAAGCTGTTCCATCTCTGTGAATAGATTTCTGATCTGCCATGTCGATAAAGATTATTTCAATTTGATTAACAACCCTCAACTTAAATTTAGCATTATTACCAACAACCAATCAGAACAGATCTGTCTTTTTGTGTCTCTTTATATCTTTCATAAATATTTCACTGACTGAAGATGAGCAGCAGAAAATACTGTACTGTCCCTTTAAGACAGGGTGCTCACCTGTGTGTGTCTGTGTGTGTGTGTGTCTGTGTGTGTGTCTGTGTGTGTGTCTGTGTGTGTGTCTGTGTGTGTGTGTGTGTCTGTGTGTGTGTGTGTGTGTGTCTGTCTGTGTGTGTGTGTGTGTGTCTGCGTGTGTGTGTGTGTGTGTGTGTCTGTGTGTGTGTGTGTGTCTGTGTGTGTGTGTGTGTCTGTGTGTGTGTGTGTGTCTGTGTGTGTCTGTGTGTGTGTGTGTGTCTGTGTGTGTGTGTGTGTGTGTGTGTGTGTGTGTGTGTGTGTGTGTGTGTGTGTGTGTGTGTCTGTCTGTGTGTGTGTGTGTCTGTGTGTGTGTGTGTGTGTGTGTGTGTGTCTGTGTGTGTGTGTGTGTGTCTGCGTGTGTGTGTGTGTCTGTGTGTGTGTGTGTCTGTGTGTGTGTGTGTGTGTGTCTGTGTGTGTGTGTGTGTGTCTGTGTGTGTGTGTGTGTGTGTGTGTGTGTGTGTGTGTCTGCGTGTGTGTGTGTGTGTGTGTGTCTGCGTGTGTGTGTGTGTGTGTAGATGAGTGGAGTAAGGAGGAGTGTCTGACTCTGTTGGAGAGGATTCGCAGTCTGGTGCCAGACGTGGACGCCATGAAGTACAAAACCACCGAGTCGCACTTCGACTGGGAAAAAGTTTGTTTTGGAAACTTCAACGCAGACATGTGTCGCAGGAAGTGGCAGAAAGTCTCCTCAGAGGTATCACACTCACACACACACACTCACACACACATGCACTGTGTTGGTACTGATCTCACTCATGTACTCATGTATTGGTCACTTTTGTGTTGCAGGTGCGAAAGTACAGAACGATGACGGAGCTCATCGTAGACGCAACAGAGTTTGTCAAAAATCCGTACAAAGGCAAGAAGCTGAAGGTGAGTCACGTGATCAGTGTGTGTGTTATCAGTGTGTGTGTTATCAGTGTGTGTGTTATCAGTGTGTGATATCTGACCCCCTCTCTCTCGGGTGTTCAATCAGACTCATCCAGACTTCCCTAAAAAACCTCTGACGCCGTACTTTCGCTTCTTCATGGAGAAACGAGCCAAATACGCCAAAATCCACCCCGAGATGAGCAACCTGGACCTGACTAAGATCCTGTCCAAGAAGTACAAGGAGCTGCCCGAGAAGAAGAAGGTCTGCACCGAGACCCCCGTATATTCATGCTAATGCGGACTGATGTACAGAAGGTGTGAGATCATCATGTGACTCCGCCCAGCTGTTAAACCGTTTCTCTTTCTTCATGCAGCAAAAATACATCACTGAGTTTCAGAGAGAGAAAGAGGAGTTTGAGAAGAACATGGCCAGATTCAAGTGAGTTTAACTTTACCCAGATCTGTTTGAACGCCATCAACACTCCTCCTCTGTCACTGTTCACCTGTTAGCATGGCTTTAGCATGTAGCGTTGCTAACGTTAGCTGACCTGCAGGGAGGATCATCCTGAGCTCATCGAGGAGAGGAAGAAGTCCGACCTGCCAGAGAAACCCAAAACCCCCCAACAGCTGTGGTACAACCACGAGAAGAAAGCCTACATGAAGCTGCACCCAGAGGTACACACACATACACAAATACACACGCATACACACACACAAACATATCTAAACATGTGTGTGTATGTGTCTGCAGGTGAGTCAGAAGGAGCTGAAGGAAGCTCTGAGGAGACAGTGGTCTCAGCTTACTGACAAGAGGAGACTCAAGTGGATCAGCAAGGCCCTGGAGCTGCAGAAAGACTACGCGGTACCCAAACGTTGTCAACATATTTGTGCAATTTAGACACAGAGCAGGAGATTGTCTGCAATGTGAGGTGGCTTCTTTCCTCCCCTACACACCTGTCCTATCAAATACAGGAAGTCATATTAATAAACAGCCTGCAGTCAAAGACAAGGGTCAAACTAACCCGCAGAGACCTGCAGATAACGTCAAGGTTAAAGTCAATGTGTGTGTGTGTGTGTGTGTGTGTGTGTGCGTGCAGGGCAGTATGAGAGCCTATTATGAAGCTCATCCTGACTCGAACTCGGAGGAACACGTTCGCTCCGTCCTCACTAAAGCTGAGCGACAGCTGAAGGACAAGTTTGACGGACGGCCGA
>CM036544.1:31242103-31252103 GCA_020745685.1 Tautogolabrus adspersus
TTATCAAATACATGTTCACAAACACTGTCCTCTTTAAAGACAACAGTTTGAGATGTCGGAGCCAATCAGAGCTCAGCGAGGAGTCATGATGTCACTGTTAAGGCCTGTGTCCACACACGGCGCTAATGTCCGTTAGTTATGTTGTGTTCAATATTTACTTTAATTCAAAGAAACCACGAAGACGATGTGAAGGAGTCGTGTCCTGACATCCTCAGCAGCTCCACACCTGAAACTGTTCCTCCTAAAGACGAGGCAGACTCGCGTCTCCACCGCCATTGTTGTTGACAAAGATGAGGTTGTAAGTACCTCCCCGTCTTGATTCTGATTGCTCGATAAGAGAGAAGTTACATTGACAAGCGCGGTGCTGTTCTGAGGTTGAACTCCTACAAACTGAGAGTACAGTGAGCGCTGACGCGGTGGCTGTTTTAGCGCTAAAATGCTCAACTTTGGTATTGTTTTGAAAATGGCCGCTGTCTGCAGAGTTTCTGAGTCGTCGTGTCGCCCCCCCACTAGAGATGAATTTCAAACTGACCTGGAGAAATCAAACATGCTGTTTTGTGTTTTTGTCTTCAGTCGCTGTCTCCGCAGAATCGAGCCGTCTACAAAGAGTTCTCCTCCTCGGTGAGTCTGTTCTCTTTCATCTAAACGTCTTCCAGTGAATGAACAGAGATGAGTGTTGGGCTGCTACTAATCCTCTCGGCTTGTTTCCAATCATGACTCATGATCAAAAACATGTCCAGGGATCCACATTGGGAAAGCGAAGCTAATGTTGGGGTTACAAACTACCTTCATGCAGCGTGGCTAAAAGACTTTTCAAACACAAGCTAAGGCTAAAGGCTAACAAACTAGCAGGGCAAAGCTACAAGTTATCTTTAATGGAACCACATGCTACATTTGCAGGTAACAGCTAACAAAACACAAGCTAACAGGAAGTACTAAAATACGGGGGGGGGGGACTAAACGTCTCAGTGTGTCCATGTTTGTTTGTTTACAAACATCTTTGTGGGTCATGTGAGTTTGTTTACAAACATCTTTGTGGGTCATGTGTGTTTGTTTACAAACATCTTTGTGGGTCATGTTTGTTTACAAACATCTTTGTGGGTCATGTTTGTTTACAAACATCTTTGTGGGTCATGTTTGTTTACAAACATCTTTGTGGGTCATGTTTGTTTGTTTACAAACATCTTTGTGGGTCATGTTTGTTTACAAACATCTTTGTGGGTCATGTGTGTTTGTTTACAAACATCTTTGTGGGTCATGTTTGTTTACAAACATCTTTGTGGGTCATGTGTGTTTGTTTACAAACATCTTTGTGGGTCATGTTTGTTTACAAACATCTTTGTGGGTCATGTGTGTTTGTTTACAAACATCTTTGTGGGTCATGTGTGTTTGTTTACAAACATCTTTGTGGGTCATGTGTGTTTGTTCTTCAGAAACGTCGCAGCACCGCTAAAGTCCGCAGCAGTCCTGGAGCTAAAGTCCGAGTGACGGCGAAGGGGAAGGCGGCGAGCTCGAGAGCCGTCGCACAGACTGTCGGGGTGGCCAAGAGGGCCATGGCATACCGAGCAAAGGTAACACACAGCACACATCGTCACGGTAACGTGAAGAAAAATAGTTTAAGGTGTTATACTTGACACTTCAACTTTTCTGTTTTCTGTCATGATTGTCAAGTCGTCTGTTTGTCCTCCAGCAGGACATGTCGGACTCTGACGAGGAGAAGAGCGACTCGTCTGACTCTGACGAAGATGACGAGACGTCAGGATCCACTGACAGTGATGATGATGATGAAGATGATGAGGTGAAATGAAGTTTAATCCCAACCCCTGTTCACTTCAGGTGTTTTTAAGGATTCTTAATCCTTTCAAAATAAAGGGATACTTCACCCATTTGCATTAAGCTTTGTATCATTAGAAACCTGGTAGTATTTCTGAATGGTCGTGCATCCCGCCCTCATTTTCCCTGAGACGGGAAAACTCCGTATGTCTTTTCTGAACAGCAGCCTCTGAAGACGCAAACATCGTCATATTGCGTCATCAGAGGCTGCTGTGGTTAGAGGGGGTGAAACTACATCGCTAGTTCCTCATGTTTTCGACCACTGAAGCTACAGACCTATCACAGATCAGTGGGCGGGACCTCACTGCCAGAATCTAAACTTTACGTTGTTCGTCCGACTTCAGTGTGTTCACGACTTCATTTAAAAACATGTGTTGTCCCCCATTTGATGACGATTCTGACGTCCAGTCGGTTAGTCGGGAACCTACAGTAATTCTTTTCAGAGTTTCAGAGATTTTCCAACTTGAGCAGGTTGTAAAATGCACCGACACCACATGAATGCACCATAAAATACTTTAGTTAAGTGGGAGTGGCCTGCGGTGCTGTGCATTCTGGGAGTTGTCTTTCATCCACGAGCCAAGAAGAGACTTTCTGCCTTTTCTCGGTCTAGAAGGCACCAACTTCAAAATGATTTCACATTTCTACGACATATATGACCCAATGTCAACACAGGTTCATGTTCAACAGGTGAAGTATCCCTTTAACCTTCACTTTGTTTTTGTTTTTCATTTTCTCAGAACGAGGATGACGAGGACGATGAAGATCAGTCTTCCTCTGAAGAATCCAGCGACTCGGACACTGACTAGCCCCGCCCCTTCACCTCATTGGAGAGGAAAGGCTGTGCAGGCCACGCCTCCTCATGTGCCAATAAACGTGGCAGACCAATAAGAAGTGATGTCAGACCGAGCTCACACTTGCCCCTCCCACCTCCCATCTAAAAGGGGCGGAGCCTGGCAGAGCGTTTTGTTACTCGTGTTTCTGTTTTTTATCGAGTGTTTGTTGGTTTTTATCTGACTGACATGTCAGACGGGTGGAGATTGTTTTATTTTTGTGGAGTGATGAAGGGGCACGGTTGTACAGATTGACAGGCAGGGGGAGGGGCAGGGCCTATTGGCAGTGTTATTTACCGTTAAGGGAGGAGCCAGTGTTCAGCCTCCAATCAGCCGCCTGCCGGAGAAAATTATAAACAAATAAAAGCACTTTTTTTCTCATTTCTGTGGTCTGATTTCCTGCAATGCTCAAACACACCATGACATCACAGCAATAGGTTGCATCACTGACATCACACAATCCCCCCCCCCCCCCCCCCGGAGAAAGTAAACAAACAGACATTAGAATTATTTCAGCTTTTATTTGATTTAATAGATTTTTAGAATATAAACAAACTTTTTTCTTTCCACCTGATACACAAATAAATAATCTGACCTTTGACCCCACATTAATAACCCTCCTGGCCTTTGGCACACACACACACCCTGTTACCATGGTAACCCCCCGCTTACAGAGTGGACTACAGAACCCATCAGCCCCTGCTCTCAACTCAAACCCTCCATCTCACACTCGATCATCTCGGTTTATAAAACAGTGACGCCAGAAGAAAGAAAAAACAGTTCCACACATGCATCATTGTTGTTACCATGGTTACCAAACTTTATAAAAAGAGACTCCAACCCACCCCCCCCCCACCCCGAAAAAGAATGAATGTTTGTTCATCCACACAGCGACCAATCAGATCACAGCCTGCGTTCAGCAAAAACAATGACACGTTCAAGGACTACAACTCACTTGTGATGCGTTCAGGGAACATTTCCAAAGTGTGAGCCGAGGATGTTTGAGTGCTTCAACAGCTCAGAACAACATGGAGACATTTCAGCTTTTAAAAGATGAACTGCAGTCAAAGTGATCAAACTTCTGACAGTGAAGTCTCGTGTGAGGAGGACCACACGTCACTGAACCTTCAACAGAACCAACCCAAACCCCGACTTTGGATGGTCAGCCTCTAATGGATTTTGTCCTCTGCGAGTTAAAGTTCATTGTTAAGAAATTCAGATTTCAGCAGCAGATCAAATGATGGATCTGATTTAGAAAACTCCACCTGTACGCTCAAATACAACTGGCACTACACCTGTTTTAATCATTGAGTCACCTGTCAATCATCTCTCACTAACTGTCAATCATCTCTCACTAACTGTCAATCATCTGGTTTGAATGATGGGAACGTCTGTGTAAATGAAGGTCAAATCATTTAGTGTTAGCTGCAAGTGTAGCCTGAACACACGTGTCGCTCTCTGCCCTCCTGTTAGACTGACAGGATGTTCAGCCCAATAAACATGATTCACACACACACACACACACACACACACACACAGCGTCATAGAGGGACGTCCAGAAGCTTCTTGTGCAGGTACTGCTTCACGTCCTCGATGCCGTTTAGCTTCTCCAGCTCGTGGTACGGCAGCTGAGAGGGGACAAGAAGACAACAGGTCACGTCAACAGACGGTAAAGAGACAGGACCTCTACAGCAAAATAGGGTCAGGGTCATGTAAAGGTGGGTTGGGTCATAGCTATTCAACGATGTGGGTGGGGTCAGAGTTATGTACACGTGTGGGCACGGTGTGGGTGGGGTCTGACCTGTAGGATGAGGTATCCCAGCAGCCTCAGGTGGCGGTCCCTCATGGCCCTGGAGCCCACCAGGACCTCAGAGTTGTGGCAGTAGTGCCACTTGTCGTTGACGGACATGATAACCCTGCAGAAACACACAGTGAGTCCTGGTTCTGTTTAATCCGGTTTACTGATACCGAGCCGGACTCACCTCCTGATGGCCCTCTGTTCTGTGGGGGGGTCGTCGGCCTCTGCTCTCTCAGGGGGTTGGAGCTGAGGGGGTGAGGGGGGCTCTCTGTCGGCCCCAGGCCCCTCTGGGTACGTTGCTCCCTCGTAGAATCCGGGCAGCTCGCAGTCTATCCCATTGCCCCCCTGGGTCCCCGCCCCCCCCTTGTCCTCGAGGATCTTTCCAATGGAAAACTGGAAGAGTGAGTCCGGTGCCGGAGCCCCTGCAGGTCCTGGGGCCCCCGGCTGTGCCAGGCTGTCAGAAGGGGGGCTGCTGAGTGTGGAGCTGTCCTGGCTCTCCAGAGAGTGCTCCTTGGGCAGACCCGAATAGAACTCTGCAGGGGGGCCGTAGTAGGGGCCATAGTCCAGGGGGCCCCCATTACTACTGAGCCGCTGGGGCCCGGGGGCTGCTGTGGCACCTGTGTTGCTGCGGATGTGGTGGGGCAGGAAGGATCTGGGCTCTATGGTCACCCCCATCCCCTCGCCCCCCTGACCTGGCTGCTCTGCCCCCTCCACCAGAGCAGCAAACGGAGAGAACTTCTGGAACTCTGAGGTCATTATGGCAACTGCCCCATCGGCAGGCTTAGGTGCCACAGCAACGCAGGACGGTGGGACGATGCTCAGAGATAAACCTGCTCCAGTCCTGATGGGCAGAACCCGACCAGAGCTGTCGATCCACAACACAAAGTCTGCAGACAAGGTAACCAACAACTAGTCAACTAACCAGTCAATCAAACAACCAAAACAACAGTCAATCAACCAACCAGTCAACAATCAATCAACCAACCAACCAACCAGTCAACAAACAAACAATCAATCAACCAACCAACCAACCAGTCAACAAACAATCAACCAACCAACCAACCAACCAACCAGTCAACAAACAATCAACCAACCAACCAACCAACCAGTCAACAAACAATCAACCAACCAACCAACCAACCAACCAACCAGTCAACAAACAATCAAACAACCAACCAGTCAACAATCAACCAACCAACCAACCAACCAACCAACCAGTCAACAAACAATCAAACAACCAAAACAACAGTCAATCAGAATCAGAATCAGCTTTATTGGTCAGGTATGTTTAACACACGAGGAATTTAACTTCGGGGAACTGTGCTCTCTTTGTACAGGAACAACATTAAATATCAACAATTAACTAATAAATAAACAGTAATTAAAGACTAATATGTACATGACTAAATAAGATAATAGTGCAGTGGTGAGTAGTGCAAAAAGATGCTGAAGTTGAAGAAAGGGGAAGAAACTGAGGTTACCGGTACTTCACAGCAGCAGGTCTGACACTCTGTGACTGTTTAGCATTCATCAGAGTGACAGCCTGGGGGAAGAAACTGAGGTTACCGGTACTTCACAGCAGCAGGTCTGACACTCTGTGACTGTTAGCGTTCATCAGAGTGACAGCCTGGGGGAAGAACTGAGGTTACCGGTACTTCACAGCAGCAGGTCTGACACTCTGTGACTGTTCATCAGAGTGACAGCCTGGGGGAAGAAACCGTTACCGGTACTTCACAGCAGCAGGTCTGACACTCTGTGACTGTTAAGCGTTCATCAGAGTGACAGCCTGGGGGAAGAAACTGAGGTTACCGGTACTTCACAGCAGCAGGTCTGACACTCTGTGACTGATTAGCGTTCATCAGAGTGACAGCCTGGGGGAAGAAACTGTTCTTATGACGGGTTGCTTTGGCGTACACTGATCTGTAACGCCTGCCCCTCCGGAGGAGTTTGAAAAATGTGTGTCCGGCACGTGAGGAGTCTGCAGTGATGCTACCTGCCCGTTTCCTGGCCCTGGACCTGGACCGGTATCAAACCAACCAAACAATCAACCAACCAGGCAATCAAACAACCAGTCAATCAATCAACCAGTAAACAAGTCAACCAAACAACCAGGCAATCAATAATTTAACCAACCAACCAGTCAACAAACCAGTCAATTAACCAACCAACCTGTAACCCAGTCAATCAACCAACCAGTCAACTTACCAGTCAATCAACCAACCAGTCAACTAACCAGTCAATCAACCAACCAGTCAACTAACCAGTCAATCAACCAAGCAACTAGTCATTCAAACAAACAAACCAATTGTGTATAATCAGTGTGTAGTACCTGTGTAGTACCCGGGGGCGAGTACTTCGTCCTGTTTGTAGTTGTGTTCTCCCACCAGCTGTCTCAGAGCCTCGGCCACCAGACCTTTATAACTGACAGAGAAAAACCATCAGGACCAGCTCAAACCATCAGAACCAGCTCAAACCAGTCTGAACCTGTGCATTATTCCAAACATAACCAATGGTGGGTACGGTTGTGTGTGTTACCTGTACTTGCGGTTGACCTCGTCAGCAGTCAGGGCGTGGTCAAACATCAGCACCTTGTGTGCGTCCTGCAGTCGTGGTCCATTGTAGTCCCTGAACTCCAGCTCCACAGCAGCATCCAGCAGAGACAGGTATCGCCTCACGATCAGAGCGTACGGACTGTCTGTGAGGGGGCGGGATCAAGACAACACACCTGGTATCGTTAATGATCTATGTCCTGTCACAAGGCCTGTACGTGAAGATTTACTCTGAACAACTTCTGAGAAACATGTGGGGCAACCACTACAGCCAACTGGGAGCATGCTGTTGTGTTACTGGTTGTGTTGCCTGCATTGTTGCGGTTTGCTTGTTTTCTTTGTTTGTTGCTGGTTGTTTAACTGGTTAATTGTCTGTAAAAGTTGCCTGTTTTGTTGCTGGTTGTTTTAACATGTGTGTTGCTGGTTATCGGATGTGTTGATGGTTGCTAGTTGTGTTGTGTTGCTGTATAATTGTCTGTAAAAGTTGCCTGTTTTGTTGCTGGTTGTTTATGTGTTGCTGGTTATCAGATGTGTTGCTGGTTGCTAGCTGTGTTGTGTTGCTGTATAATTGTCTGTAAAAGTTGCCTGTTTTGTAGCTGGTTGTTTTAACGTGTATTGCTGGTTGTTTGCTGTCTGTGTGTCAGTACTGACTGGTGACGTTGCTGATGAAGGCGGAGGAAAAGACGCGGTGCAGTACAGGGCCGGGGAAGTGTCCGAGCTGGAACAGCGACATGAGGATGTTGACGGTTGCAAGCGGCGAGCTGAGCGCCTTCAGCTCAACAACTTCCTCGAGCCGAGAGAAGAACTGCTGCTCCCCAGACGGACGGTAACTCATCCTGCTGAACGGGAACACCAGCTTCTGGATCACCTGAGGATACACACACACAGACACACCTGTAGAGGGCGGTACAGGAGGGCTGAAGGTCACATGACCTCGTTCCAGAGCTCACCTTGCTGTCCAGGTACTCTGCCTTCTTCACCAGGAAGTCTGCGATGGTGTCCAGCAGTCGAGTCTCTCTCAGGCGATGGCGAGCAATGTATTTAGCGATCAGAGCCATCGTGTATGGAGTGATGCTGTCCACCTTCTTTGGCAACTCATCTGTTAGAGAGCAACGACAGGTCACATGATCGACTGAGTCTACCTGGTGTCAGAGTTCAGGTGAGAACCTCACACGCAGCTCACCTGCCAGGCTGCTGATGAACCTCTCCTGTCTGTTCTGGTAGAACAGGTGAGAACTAAAGATCAACTCTAGACTCTTGTTGCTCGCCTCCCGAGCGCACACCGCCAACATCTCATCCAGCAGCGCCATCTCCTGGTCACGAACGCCGCTCACACTCGCCAGAGTGTGTTTGACCAGACGCAGAATCTTCCTGAGACACACGGGTCAAAAACACTGACGTCAGAGCGCTTCATGCTTCACCTTGTAAAAAGCCCTTAGTTCACCCGTAACCTCCCCCACACATCAAATGTTCCGTCCTGTTTTTATTTTGAAATAAAAGAAGCCTGTTAGAGGGCGACGCACAAACTCATAGATCTGGAGTTACATTCAGTAACTAAACACAGCACTCCGTAACGGACTCTCTGTTTGGGTTTACAGCTTCAGATGACAGCAGGCTGTAACCTTACTGACCACACATTTCTGATGGTCACCAGTAACAAGCTGCAGAGGGCGCGTGATGTAATGGATAATTGATAACTCTGATTTATTTACAAATCTATTTTTCACCTGTTGGCGAGCAGTTGTTCAGGGTTTGGAGGCGTGCTGTTATTGTTAACGCCCCCTGCAGCGGGGCTAGGGTCCTGCAGCTGCAGTGAGCGCCACTTGAGTCTGTAGTATGACAGTAGAAGGAAGAGCGTCTGTGGGTGGCGCTCTCTCTCCAGGTTCTTCTCCAGGCCGGCAAGGCAGGCCTCGGTGAGTGGGTGCTGGCTGCCTGGGTGAAGCTTCATACTGGAGCTGAACACCATGGACACGTCCTTCTGGTTAAACTGGTTCAGCCTGGACTGAGACTCCGCCTCCAACACCTGGACCACCTGAGAGTCACTGGGGAGACCTGTGGAGAGAGACATGATGACATCACACCTGACGTGTTTCTGAAAGCTGACTTGATAGAGACTCAAGTGGACTCACCGAGTGCAGCCACGGCGTACAGACAGTTGACGATGCTGAAGTTGTCAAACTTGGCGCAGTCATTGATGATGGCGTTGCAGAGCGTCTGAAAGTCCTGATGCTCCAGGATCTGACGTCTTTCTCCGCCCTCCGCTACTCCTCCCAACGCCTCAGTGTCGTCCCCCCCGCCCCGCGAAAGTGGCGGGGACTGCAGCAGCTGTCCAATCTTCTGCAGGGCGACGGGGTAGTGGTTGTGGGAGATCTTAGCAGGGTTCTGGGTGACCCAGCGCAGCACCTCGTCGGGCCGCCGCGAGCGCTCGATCAGACGCTTCATGGTGAAAAACGTGTCGTAGCTCATCTTTTCGTGGATGAAGTTCCACGTTTTCTTCTTGCTGCTGCTGGCCAGCCCCCCTCCAGTAGGAGCAACCCCTCCATACGTGTGGAAGTGGGCGTGGTGCTGGTAGTGGGCGGTCAGAGGGGGTGGGGCTAGATGGGCAGGGTGCGGCTGAGGGTGAGGATGGGGGTGGTAGTGGTGGTGGAAGTGCGCTCCTCGGTGGGCGTCAGGGCGACCCTGATACAGGGGGTAGGCAGGGGAAGGGGGGGCAGGGTGAGAGTGGTGGGAAAGGTGGGGATGAGGCGCATGGGGGGCCTCAAGCATGGCTAGCCCTGCCCTCCGCCCTTGTTTAACCCCACTTCCTCCTCCCCCTCCTCCCCCCGTGGTGTTGTAGAGGCGTGGGGTGTACATGGCAGCAGACTTAGGGGCAGGGCAGGGCGGGCAAGGAGGGAGGCGGCGAGCTTGGCTCAGGAGGCGCCACCCAGTGGACAAACAGAGCATAGTCCAACAGCCCAGCCGCCTGGAGGCAACAACTCAGAACTCCTACA
>CM036544.1:31254603-31287103 GCA_020745685.1 Tautogolabrus adspersus
CAGTACTGCGCTGTGGTCTGCTGGGGGAGCAGCATCGGGATGGAGGCGTGCTGTTATTGTTAACAATAGACTTGATAAGCTCATTAAGAAGGCCAGCTCTGTGACGGGCTGCAGGCTGGATGATCCTGAGCACCCTCTGCACCACCTGCTGGACAGACAGCATCTCCTCCAACAGACTGCCCAGATACAGGAGTCTTTCCTACACAGAGCTATAACCCTGAACAACAGACTGCAGATACAGGAGTCTTTCCTACACAGAGCTAGAACCCTGAACAACAGACTGCAGATACAGGAGTCTTTCCTACACAGAGCTATAACCCTGAACAACAGACTGCCCAGATACAGGAGTCTTTCCTACACAGAGCTAGAACCCTGAACAACAGACTGCCCAGATACAGGAGTCTTTCCTACACAGAGCTAGAACCCTGAACAACAGACTGCAGATACAGGAGTCTTTCCTACACAGAGCTAGAACCCTGAACAACAGACTGCCCAGATACAGGGAGTCTTTCCTACATAGAGCTAGAACCCTGAACAACAGACTGCCCAGATACAGGGAGTCTTTCCTACACAGAGCTATAACCCTGAACAACAGACTGCCCAGATACAGGGAGTCTTTCCTACACAGAGCTAGAACCCTGAACAACAGACTGCCCAGATACAGGAGTCTTTCCTACACAGAGCTAGAACCCTGAACAACAGACTGCCCAGATACAGGAGTCTTTCCTACATAGAGCTAGAACCCTGAACAACAGACTGCCCAGATACAGGAGTCTTTCCTACACAGAGCTAGAACCCTGAACAACAGACTGCCCAGATACAGGAGTCTTTCCTACACAGAGCTAGAACCCTGAACAACAGACTGCCCAGATACAGGGAGTCTTTCCTACATAGAGCTATAACCCTGAACAACAGACTGCCCAGATACAGGAGTCTTTCCTACACAGAGCTAGAACCCTGAACAACAGACTGCCCAGATACAGGAGTCTTTCCTACACAGAGCTAGAACCCTGAACAACAGACTGCCCAGATACAGGGAGTCTTTCCTACACAGAGCTAGAACCCTGAACAACAGACTGCCCAGATACAGGAGTCTTTCCTACACAGAGCTAGAACCCTGAACAACAGACTGCCCAGATACAGGAGTCTTTCCTACACAGAGCTAGAACCCTGAACAACAGACTGCCCAGATACAGGGAGTCTTTCCTACATAGAGCTAGAACCCTGAACAACAGACTGCCCAGATACAGGAGTCTTTCCTACACAGAGCTAGAACCCTGAACAACAGACTGCCCAGATACAGGGAGTCTTTCCTACACAGAGCTAGAACCCTGAACAACAGACTGCCCAGATACAGGGAGTCTTTCCTACACAGAGCTAGAACCCTGAACAACAGACTGCCCAGATACAGGAGTCTTTCCTACATAGAGCTAGAACCCTGAACAACAGACTGCCCAGATACAGGGAGTCTTTCCTACACAGAGCTAGAACCCTGAACAACAGACTGCCCAGATACAGGAGTCTTTCCTACACAGAGCTAGAACCCTGAACAACAGACTGCCCAGATACAGGGAGTCTTTCCTACATAGAGCTAGAACCCTGAACAACAGACTGCCCAGATACAGGGAGTCTTTCCTACACAGAGCTAGAACCCTGAACAACAGACTGCCCAGATACAGGAGTCTTTCCTACACAGAGCTATAACCCTGAACAACAGAGCTGTGGCGAGCCGAGAGCTCTCATCCTGATCATCTCTGTCTTTTACAGATTGTAACCTGTGCTGCTCCTGAAGTTTACACATTATCCTGACACATTCAAGTGTCCTTGATAAGTGTATCCGCTCATTATTACATACTTCAAAGTGTTAGCTGTTAACATGTCTGCACACTGATTTAACATATGTATCACTGGATTTGCACAGCTCTCTGGAAGTATCATCACATCACTGTTTCGCACATTTACACCTCTACCCTCCCTACATCTATCTATCTATCTATCTATCTCTCTATCTCTCTCTGTCTCTCTCTCTCTCTCTCTCTCTCTCTGTCTCTCTCTGTCTCTCTCTCTCTCTCTCTCTCTCTGTCTCTCTCTCTCTCTCTCTCTCTCTCTCTCTCTCTCTCTCTCTCTCTCTCTCTCTCTCTCTCTCTCTCTCTCTCTCTGTGTCTCTCTCTCTCTCTGTCTCTCTCTCTGTCTCTCTATCTCTCTCTCTCTCTCTCTCTCTGTGTCTCTCTCTCTCTCTGTCTCTCTCTCTGTCTCTCTATCTCTCTCTCTCTCTCTCTCTCTCTCTCTCTCTCTCTCTCTCTCTCTCTCTCTCTCTCTCTCTCTCTCTGTCTCTCTCTCTCTCTCTGTCTCTCTCTCTCTCTCTCTATCTCTCTCTCTCTCTCTCTCTCTCTCTCTCTCTCTCTCTCTCTCTCTCTCTCTCTCTCTCTCTCTCTCTCTCTCTCTCTCTCTCTCTCTCTCTCTCTCTCTCTCTCTCTCTCTCTCTCTCTCTCTCTCTCTCTCTCTCTCTCTCTCTCTCTCTATCTAGAATAGAATAAATCTTTATTGTCCAGCACAGGTGGAAATTTGCCTTGGGCTCTCGAGATACATAGAAAACAGTATAACAACATTCAGCCAGTCAGTAGCACAGACAACAGAGCAGCTACATTTACACATTCAAACAGTTCATGTCAGGGTTCAGATCTCTTCCATCATGTTGTACGATTAAGGATGTTTACTGCACTCGAGGTAAATGACTTCTTAAAGACATTTGTAGTTGCCAGAGGGACTCTGTAGCGCCTCCCAGAGCTCAGAGGTTGAAACTGGCAGAAGAGAGGATGGGAGTTATCTGCTAGGATCCTCTCCGCTTCTTCCTCGTCCTGTCAGTAAATAGTTGAGACAGAGGGTCTTGTGGTTTGCCCACTACTTCGCCTGCTGTTGACACAATCTTAGAGAGTTTCTTCTACAGCTCAAGTGAGCGTACCAGGCAGGAAGATGGAAAGTGAAGACACACTCAACAATAGATTTGTACACCAGCTCTAAAATGTGCTGACTGACTGACTGAAGGAGATGAAGTCGCTGTGAGCTCTTTTTAATACTCGGTATTTTCAGAGAAGCTCAGCTGGCGGTCAAAAACTGTGCCGAGGTATTTCAAGTTTTCCACAGTTTCAAGAAGTTGGCCTTGAAGTGAAACACTCTGTGAAACACAGATTTCGGTTTAGTACACATAATTCATTCTTTTGTCTTGGCTTCATTCATTTCTAGCTGGCTGGTGTGACACCTCGTCTCCAGGGCCTTTATGTGGATATGCAGCTTCACCAGGAGCATCGTTTTCCTCTGACAGGCCAACAAGGGCCACGTCATCTGCAGATTCAAATTATGACGCCCTGACTGAAGTCAATCTTTAAAACTGAACGCAGAAAAATGAGATTAATAATCTGAGTATGAGCAGTGGCGATTCTAGAGTCTGTTGGGGACCGAGGCAAAAATGAATTAGAGGGGGGCCTCCAACCAGTGTTCATCTCCATCATGTCTGCCAGCGTCCCGACGCTTCGTCCTCTTTCTTCCTGTTTCTTTTTTCCCTCCCATAGATGGATAATTTTCCTTAGTTTGTCTTTATTGGCTTTCATTAACAAACTTTGGTTTCACAGGAATAATTCATGCAACGCTTAGCAGGGCAACAAAAATGAATGCTGTCAGACCCTAACCCTAACCCTAACCCTGATTCCTACTGTCATTGCAAGATTTGCACATTTTGGGCCACTGCTTCTGTTTAAAGTTTGTGAGCCCTCAGGGCCCCCTACTGGGCCCCTCTGAGTATGAGATGAGTATGTTATCAGAAACACCAGCTGCTATTCCTCTTTAATCCTGCTGGGGCGTCAATGAGCCTGCTGTCGTCCAGATATCAGAAAGCAAGAAGAAGAAGACTCTGAGCCATGTTTATTACAGTGAGTGGAGTTTAACACTTATTCATAACAAAGAAACATTTAAGTGCATCGGACAAATTAAAGACACACTAGGCAGGGTCATCATAGTAGTTGCAGAAATACAGGGTCCCAGATATCTATGCCCCAAACGGAGATGACCCGACATTTTTCAAAGACCTTGAAGCAAAAATACAGCAGGCAGGAGATCATAATGTTATTATTGGTGGAGATTTGAATTTGGTTTTGTATTCTCTGCTGGATCGGAGTAGCTCTAGTCCAATAAGGATGCCTAAGGCTTCACTTGCGGTGAGACGGATGGCGGAGTCTTTAGGTTACATAGATGTGTGGAGGATCTTAAATCCAAAAGGAAGGGATTACACTTTCTTCTCAGCTCCACACACAACCTTTTCCAGAATAGACTTTTTCCTAATTTCCAAAAGTCTTCTGACTCTGACATTTCTAGTTCTATTGGAAGTATTTTAGTTTCAGATCATGCTCAGGTTAGCCTGGAGGTGCTGCCTTTCAGTGACAGGACTCCAACGCCCCGCTGGAGATTTAATTCATCTGTTTTACAAGATTCTGAGTTCAAGGAGGCATCACATTGCAAATAAAGATTGATTGATTGATTAAGAAATCAAATGAAGATGTACAGTGGAGGAAATAATTATTTGATCCCCTGCTGATTTTGTAAGTTTGCCCGATTACAAAGAATTGAGCGGTCTATAATTTTGATGGTACTTTTATTTTAACAAACAGAGACAGAATATCAAAAAAGAAGTCCAGAAAAAAAACACTGTATAAAGTTATAAATTAATTTGCATTTGATCGAAGGAAATAAGTATTTGATCCCAAGGCAAAACATGACTTAGTACTTCGTGGAGTAACCCTTGTTGGCAAGCACAGAAGTCAGACGATTGTTGTAGTTGGTCACCAGGTTTGCACACATCTCAGGAGGGATTTTGGTCCACTCCTCTTTACAGATCCTCTCCAAATCCTGAAGGTTTCGAGGCTGTCGCTTGGCAACTCGAAGTTTCAGCTCCCTCCACAAATTTTCAATAGGATTAAGGTCTGGAGACTAGCTAGGCCACTCCATGACCTTAATGTGCTTCTTCTTGAGCCACTCCTTTGTTGCCTTTGCCGTATGTTTCGGGTCATTGTCATGCTGGAAGACCCATCCACGACCCATCCTCAGTGCTCTGGCTGAGGAAAGGAGATTCTCGTCCAAGATCTTACGGTACTTGGCCCCATCCATCGTCCCCTCAATGCGGTGAAGTCGTCCTGTACCCTTAGCAGAGAAACAGCCCCAAAGCATAATGTTTCCACCTCCATGCTTGACGGTGGGGATGGTGTTCTTGGGTTGGTATTCAGCATTTCTCTCCCTCCAAACACGACGACTCGAGTTTATGCCAAAGAGTTCAATTTTGGTCTCATCTGACCACATCACCTTCTCCCAAGCCTTCTCTGAATCATTCAGGTGTTCATTGGCAAACTTCAGACGGGCCTGCATGTGCCTTTTTGAGCAGGGGGACCTTGCGGGCACTGCAGGATTTCAATCCGTTACGTCGCAGTGTGTTACCAATGGTTTTCTTGGTGACTGTGGTCCCAGCTGCCTTGAGATCATTACAAAGCTCCTCCTGTGTAGTTCTAGGCTGATCCCTCACCCTTCTCATGATCATCCTTACCCCACGAGGTGAGATCTTGCATGGAGCTCCAGACCGAGTGCGATTGATTGTTATTTTATATTTCTTCCATATTCTTATAATTGCACCAACAGTTGTCTCCTTCTCACCAAGCTTCTTGCTGATTGTCTTGTAGCCCATTCCAGTCTTGTGCAGGTCTACAATCTTGTCCCTGATGTCATTTGAAAATTCTTTGGTCTTGCCCATGGTGGTGGAGAGGTTGGAATGAAAGAAATTGATTCTGTTGACAGGTGTCTTTTATACCCATAACGAGCAGTGATTAGGAGAACTTTCTTAAAGTGACAGGACTAATCTGAGTGCCTCCCGGGCACACAACCGGTCGGTGGGAGCCAGAATTCGTGCTGGTTTGTAGAGGATCAAATACTTATTTCCTTCGATCAAATGCAAATTAATTTATAACTTTATACAATGTTTTTTTTCTGGACTTTTTTTTTGATATTCTGTCTCTGTTTGTTAAAATAAAAGTACCATAAAAATTATAGACCGCTCACTTCTTTGTAATCGGGCAAACTTACAAAATCAGCAGGGGATCAAATAATTATTTCCTCCACTGTATGTTGAGTTGAATGAACCCACATCGCCCTCTGCAGGAATAACTTGGGAAGCCCTTAAGGCAGTACTGAGAGGCTTTCTAATCCAATACGCTTCTCAGGAGTAAAAAAAGGCAAAACAGGCTGAAATAGAAGAAAAGGTTAAAAAGACTGAGTTAAACGGGATTGTATCTTGATTCTGGGGTCGTCTGGGGTCATGGGTAATGAAGATGCAGACTGGATTGTATCTTGATTCTGGGGTCGTCTGGGGTCATGGGTAATGAAGATGCAGACTGGATTGTATCTTGATTCTGGGGTCGTCTGGGGTCATGGGTAATGAAGATGCAGACTGGATTGTATCCTGATTCTGGGGTCGTCTGGGGTCATGGGTAATGAAGATGCAGACTGGATTGTCTCTTGATTCTGGGGTCGTCTGGGGTCATGGGTAATGAAGATGCAGACTGGATTGTCTCCTGATTCTGGGGTCGTCTGGGGTCATGGGTAATGAAGATGCAGACTGGATTGTCTCCTGATTCTGGGGTCGTCTGGGGTCATGGGTAATGAAGATGCAGACTGGATTGTATCTTGATTCTGGGGTCGTCTGGGGTCATGGGTAATGAAGATGCAGACTGGATTGTCTCCTGATTCTGGGGTCGTCTGGGGTCATGGGTAATGAAGATGCAGACTGGATTGTCTCTTGATTCTGGGGTCGTCTGGGGTCATGGGTAATGAAGATGCAGACTGGATTGTCTCTTGATTCTGGGGTCGTCTGGGGTCATGGGTAATGAAGATGCAGACTGGATTGTCTCTTGATTCTGGGGTCGTCTGGGGTCATGGGTAATGAAGATGCAGACTGGATTGTCTCTTGATTCTGGGGTCGTCTGGGGTCATGGGTAATGAAGATGCAGACTGGATTGTCTCTTGATTCTGGGGTCGTCTGGGGTCATGGGTAATGAAGATGCAGACTGGATTGTATCTTGATTCTGGGGTCGTCTGGGGTCATTGGTAATGAAGATGCAGACTGGATTGTCTCTTGATTCTGGGGTCGTCTGGGGTCATGGGTAATGAAGATGCAGACTGGATTGTATCTTGATTCTGGGGTCGTCTGGGGTCATGGGTAATGAAGATGCAGACTGGATTGTATCTTGATTCTGGGGTCGTCTGGGGTCATTGGTAATGAAGATGCAGACTGGATTGTATCTTGATTCTGGGGTCGTCTGGGGTCATGGGTAATGAAGATGCAGACTGGATTGTATCTTGATTCTGGGGTCGTCTGGGGTCATTGGTAATGAAGATGCAGACTGGATTGTCTCTTGATTCTGGGGTCGTCTGGGGTCATGGGTAATGAAGATGCAGACTGGATTGTCTCCTGATTCTGGGGTCGTCTGGGGTCATGGGTAATGAAGATGCAGACTGGATTGTCTCTTGATTCTGGGGTCGTCTGGGGTCATGGGTAATGAAGATGCAGACTGGATTGTCTCTTGATTCTGGGGTCGTCTGGGGTCATGGGTAATGAAGATGCAGACTGGATTGTATCTTGATTCTGGGGTCGTCTGGGGTCATGGGTAATGAAGATGCAGACTGGATTGTCTCCTGATTCTGGGGTCGTCTGGGGTCATGGGTAATGAAGATGCAGACTGGATTGTATCTTGATTCTGGGGTCGTCTGGGGTCATTGGTAATGAAGATGCAGACTGGATTGTCTCTTGATTCTGGGGTCGTCTGGGGTCATGGGTAATGAAGATGCAGACTGGATTGTCTCCTGATTCTGGGGTCGTCTGGGGTCATGGGTAATGAAGATGCAGACTGGATTGTATCTTGATTCTGGGGTCGTCTGGGGTCATGGGTAATGAAGATGCAGACTGGATTGTATCTTGATTCTGGGGTCGTCTGGGGTCATGGGTAATGAAGATGCAGACTGGATTGTATCTTGATTCTGGGGTCGTCTGGGGTCATGGGTAATGAAGATGCAGACTGGATTGTCTCCTGATTCTGGGGTCGTCTGGGGTCATGGGTAATGAAGATGCAGACTGGATTGTCTCTTGATTCTGGGGTCGTCTGGGGTCATGGGTAATGAAGATGCAGACTGGATTGTCTCTTGATTCTGGGGTCGTCTGGGGTCATGGGTAATGAAGATGCAGACTGGATTGTCTCTTGATTCTGGGGTCGTCTGGGGTCATGGGTAATGAAGATGCAGACTGGATTGTCTCTTGATTCTGGGGTCGTCTGGGGTCATGGGTAATGACGATGCAGACTGGATTGTCTCTTGATTCTGGGGTCGTCTGGGGTCATGGGTAATGAAGATGCAGACTGGATTGTCTCCTGATTCTGGGGTCGTCTGGGGTCATGGGTAATGAAGATGCAGACTGGATTGTCTCTTGATTCTGGGGTCGTCTGGGGTCATGGGTAATGAAGATGCAGACTGGATTGTCTCTTGATTCTGGGGTCGTCTGGGGTCATGGGTAATGAAGATGCAGACTGGATTGTCTCTTGATTCTGGGGTCGTCTGGGGTCATGGGTAATGAAGATGCAGACTGGATTGTCTCTTGATTCTGGGGTCGTCTGGGGTCATGGGTAATGAAGATGCAGACTGGATTGTATCTTGATTCTGGGGTCGTCTGGGGTCATGGGTAATGAAGATGCAGACTGGATTGTCTCTTGATTCTGGGGTCGTCTGGGGTCATGGGTAATGAAGATGCAGACTGGATTGTCTCTTGATTCTGGGGTCGTCTGGGGTCATGGGTAATGAAGATGCAGACTGGATTGTCTCCTGATTCTGGGGTCGTCTGGGGTCATGGGTAATGAAGATGCAGACTGGATTGTCTCTTGATTCTGGGGTCGTCTGGGGTCATGGGTAATGAAGATGCAGACTGGATTGTCTCTTGATTCTGGGGTCGTCTGGGGTCATGGGTAATGAAGATGCAGACTGGATTGTCTCTTGATTCTGGGGTCGTCTGGGGTCATGGGTAATGAAGATGCAGACTGGATTGTCTCTTGATTCTGGGGTCGTCTGGGGTCATGGGTAATGAAGATGCAGACTGGATTGTATCTTGATTCTGGGGTCGTCTGGGGTCATGGGTAATGAAGATGCAGACTGGATTGTATCTTGATTCTGGGGTCGTCTGGGGTCATGGGTAATGAAGATGCAGACTGGATTGTCTCTTGATTCTGGGGTCGTCTGGGGTCATGGGTAATGAAGATGCAGACTGGATTGTCTCTTGATTCTGGGGTCGTCTGGGGTCATGGGTAATGAAGATGCAGACTGGATTGTCTCCTGATTCTGGGGTCGTCTGGGGTCATGGGTAATGAAGATGCAGACTGGATTGTCTCTTGATTCTGGGGTCGTCTGGGGTCATGGGTAATGAAGATGCAGACTGGATTGTCTCTTGATTCTGGGGTCGTCTGGGGTCATTGGTAATGAAGCTGCAGACTGGATTGTCTCTTGATTCTGGGGTCGTCTGGGGTCATTGGTAATGAAGCTGCAGACTGGATTGTCTCCTGATTCTGGGGTCGTCTGGGGTCATGGGTAATGAAGATGCAGACTGGATTGTCTCTTGATTCTGGGGTCGTCTGGGGTCATGGGTAATGAAGATGCAGACTGGATTGTATCTTGATTCTGGGGTCGTCTGGGGTCATTGGTAATGAAGATGCAGACTGGATTGTATCTTGATTCTGGGGTCGTCTGGGGTCATGGGTAATGAAGATGCAGACTGGATTGTATCTTGATTCTGGGGTCGTCTGGGGTCATGGGTAATGAAGATGCAGACTGGATTGTCTCTTGATTCTGGGGTCGTCTGGGGTCATGGGTAATGAAGATGCAGACTGGATTGTCTCTTGATTCTGGGGTCGTCTGGGGTCATGGGTAATGAAGATGCAGACTGGATTGTCTCTTGATTCTGGGGTCGTCTGGGGTCATTGGTAATGAAGATGCAGACTGGATTGTCTCTTGATTCTGGGGTCGTCTGGGGTCATGGGTAATGAAGATGCAGACTGGATTGTATCTTGATTCTGGGGTCGTCTGGGGTCATGGGTAATGAAGATGCAGACTGGATTGTCTCCTGATTCTGGGGTCGTCTGGGGTCATGGGTAATGAAGCTGCAGACTGGATTGTATCTTGATTCTGGGGTCGTCTGGGGTCATGGGTAATGAAGATGCAGACTGGATTGTATCTTGATTCTGGGGTCGTCTGGGGTCATGGGTAATGAAGATGCAGACTGGATTGCAAAATCATCTTTTAATGGAACTAATACAGATGTCAAGGTTCCATTTGGAAAAACTGAATATGGAAATAGAATCAAAGAAGGTCTTGAGCGGGATGGCAAGAAACTTGGGAGAAAGAATAAAGAGGGAGACGTTTTTTTAATCTACAACCTTTGATGAGGAAGTCTGTCAGTTATTCTGGAAACAGGACAGATGTTTTTAAAGGGGACATATTATGAAAAATCCACTTTCAGTGTTTTTGAACATATATCTCGTAACCTGAGAGTCTATCGACCCACAACATGTGAAATAAACCCATCCAGTCCTTTGTTTGTGGTCTGCAGAAGTCTTACAACACAGAGAAAAATGCTCCGTTTCAAATGTGCTCTCCTTGTGATGTCACAGTGGGAATCTGGTTAAAAAAATACCCTCCCCCTCCCTGGTATCTCCACCCATGGACTCCACCCCCAGCCTAGAGCTAAACTTTTGCGCAGGTCCGCCATTTTTATTCTCACTACAGAGGAGTGATGTCTACTGGGAAAACTCAGGGGGGGGTCATTGCATTTAAAGAGACACACACACCAAAACGGAGCGTTCTGAGAGAGCTGGTTTCTACAGGGTCACAAACCTCCTCTGGTGCTTGATTCATGTTATATTTTAAAGCACAGCACAGATGTTTCATTTAGACCACAGGGGACTGTTTGAAAAGAGAAGGGGGAGAGTATGTCCTCTTTAAATAACTCGACCTAGGCTGGGGCACTGTGGGTTAAACCAATATTTACACAATATAGGAAAACATTGCAATGGGCTGTGTGAATGTGTCCTGAGACAGTTACACACATATTATTACAATGTGAAAATGACACCTTACAAAGAAAGGCACAATTCAACAGATTATCTGACATGGGGATATCTTGTTTTTCACTTAAAACGTTGTTTGGCCAATACGAGAACCACCACTTGATTGCAAAAGCAATGATTCCTTATCTGCATGCTACAGAATGTTTCCTGTCTGCCTGTGGAGGGCAGTAATACGCCTAGAGGCGTCTAAACTGCCGGGATATGTACAAGTAGAAGAAGAAGAAGACGCTCGGGAGGTTAACAGTGAAGGCTTTGAGATGAGCGTAACTTTGTGTTCAATGATTATGAAGGTGGCTTCAACAACTATTCCAAACTGAGGCAATCCTCAAAAACCTGTCATAGTTCCTGGTGGAATAAGAACTGTGATCTGGTAGTTGGGAAAAGGAAACAAGCTTTTCAAACTCTACGTAGAGATAAAGAACTCTGCAGTTGATTGTTGTCTGATGGTGAGGTGTGTGTGTGTGTGTGTGTGTGTGTGTGTGTGTGTGTGTGTGTGTGTGTGTGTGTGTGTGTGTGTGTGAAGGTGTTTCAAGATGTTCATAACTCTGAATCAGTGGGACTGAAAGAGAGGAGGAGTGGAGGTTAGATCATGAGGACGTAAACTATCATCAGGTAAAGATGAAAGAGTTCAAAGCTGCAGCTCAGACTGGATCTAGATCTTCACCAGGACAAGATGGTGTTATGAATTCATCAAACATTTGGACCTTATCGTTTTAGAGGAGATTTGGAGTCTGTTGAACTATTTATGGGAAGAGGACAAACTACCGGCACGGTGGAAACATGCAGTGGTGATCCAGCGTCTTATCGTCCAATAGCATCGACGTCAGTAATGTGTGCATTAATGCACAGAATGGTTACAGACAGGTTACAACAAATGGTTTCTTCAAACCATTTCAACATGGATGTATGAAGGGGAAACATACAATGGATTGGATTACAGTTAGAGATCAGGAAATAAAGAAGGCCATGATGTGGAAGGAGGCAGCAGGAGCCTCTGATTCAATGTGGAGGGAGGGTCTCCTTATTCACCTACCTTATTCTACCGTGTTCAAGCAAAGGCCACGCCAGTGTGCTGTGGAGCTGTTAGAACAACTCCCACCTCTGCTCTTCAGGTAGAGAGGAGAGAGCCTCCGTTAAGGATTACACGGAGGAAGTTAAGCTTCAGTATTGGTTTAAAATAAGAAGCATCAAACAGGATTTCTCAGCCAAGTGTCTCCTCCAAGACTCCTGGGAGTTTGCAAGAAGAGAGGGAAAGTGTGGTCTCCTGTTCCCTTCTGGTTTCTTCCAGAGCCTCAGGTGGATTTAATCCATGAAAAGGATTCTAGAGTCTTTAGAGGCGTGGGGGACATCAAGGGCTCGCCCTGATTGGATATGTGAGATCTTACCCTAACCCTAACCCAGGTCATTCAGGGGAGGATGGAAATGAAAGAGAGATACATTAGCAAAAGGGAAATAGACTTAGACATATAGAAGAGCAGAATGTTTTAGTATTCTTAAAGAATATGTGACTAATGAGAGGCTAAATGAGGGGAGGGAAGACGCAAGGGGAAGATCATAGTTTTCTTTGCAAGCAGAGAGGTCACATGTTGGTAACAACAGGAAGTGAAGTTGTTATGACCAGACTGAGTTGGGGCCACTGTGGCCCAGCAACATGTATAACAGTATAATCAAACATCCGGATGGATTGTGCTCTTGTGGGAATGTGGAGACTGTTTATCATGTTTTGTTTACTTGCCAGAAACATAGAAGAGAAAGAGAAGACATGCTTAAAGAGTTTTCAGATTTGGGACTAAGAACATTTTGGCTGAAGACGGTGTTATCTTTTGGAAGCGAATTCAAGCTGGTCTGAAAACCACTGGACTATACCCTGCCTGGTCAAGATAAAGGTCACACACTCTAATATTTCATTGGACCGCCTTTAGCTTACCCACGGGGTTAAGGAAAGGTGTTAGGAGAATTCATAAAGGACTTAAAGGCGATCGCGTTGTTTTGACAATCCGACCTCATTTCCACTTGGTGACGTAATAATGCGACGGCGGCGGAGGTTAGTGACGTGGGTCTGCCGTGGTGAAACTACAATGTTCAGAAAATGGACTACAGCTGATCTAAAAATCGTTCCCCTTCTTACCGGTGAAATAATCCTAATAACCACGAGGTTTGAAATAAAGGAATATAATCTAGCAGGATACTTCACTGTGATGGTTTGACAACATCAGCATCACGTTCATAGTTCACCTCTGGGCTTAAGATTGGTCACAGTTGTTCATATTATTGCAGCTTGGTAACTTCCATGATCTGAGTCCCTTTTCTTTTTTATTAACAAGGTTTTATATTACAAGTTCTGAATCAACATCAAATAACAGCAAAGCATCTCCACTGAACATGAGACAAGAATGTGTTAAAGCAAAGTTCACCTTCTTCACACTCAATAAAAAGAAATCTAATCAATACAAAGAAACTAATTATGAGTCAAATCAATAAATAAACCAAATGCAGATTGTTTCCTCATTTCTCCTCCAACAGATCGTTAGTTTTCTCCTCTCCTTTGGTAAAGGATGGTCCAGTGTTTCCTAAAGGAGGTTATAAAGGAAGCACTGACCCACCTTTCCTTAGCTTTTAGAGAATTCAAACGGCTCTTATCATGGCCGCCACTTAAACACTTCCGGGGTTAAGGTGAAGAGGAGAGAGAGAGGAGAGAGGAGGGACAATCTGAACTCACCCTTAGCC
The DNA here is from genome assembly GCA_020745685.1 of Tautogolabrus adspersus. Taxonomy (NCBI): domain Eukaryota; kingdom Metazoa; phylum Chordata; class Actinopteri; order Labriformes; family Labridae; genus Tautogolabrus; species Tautogolabrus adspersus. The sequence goes on from CM036544.1 coordinate 31,268,526, forward strand.
CTGAGTTGTTGTTTTTCTTCACCAAACATTAAAGTGATCACTCATCACGATCATTCAAGATTTTTCCGACCACATTTGTTCCTCGTAGATGTTTCCTCGCTGTCCTTCCACTTCTGAACCATGCGTTGGACAGTTTCAGTAATCTGCTTCCATGTGTTCTCTGCTTGATGCATGCCAGTAATGTGACCCCTCTGAAACAGACTAACATGTGTTCCAGGGTGTGTCCTTCAACATGGCTGTTTAACACATGAGAAGCTACTCCCTGCATCACTTAGGGTTCAATAACAGAATCACCCGTGCAGTCATTATCCAATGGGAGGCTCTTACCTGTTAACTTAGGTAAATCCAGGTGGTGACCTTTTCTTTGGCCAGCCAGTGGATCAGAGAATTGAACCCCAGATGAATGAATTCCTCTGAGTTCCGGAGGAGGGCAGCCTTCCGCCCTGTAGCCTGCAGCCTGCCGGAATGTGATTAGAAGAAGAAGAAGACGCTCAGTAAAGATGGCGGAGCAGTGTGATTACGGAACAGTCGTGTTGAACTTGAGGGCTGTTTAGAGGCTGTGTGTGTGTTCGTGGCTCGGTGTGTGTCTGCTGTAAGGATGGCTCACCGCTACCTGCGGCTGTCGGCGGGCTACAGGAGCATGTTCCGGCTGCTGCTGTCCTCCGGAGCTCCGGCCAGGCTGGTAGGTGGACACTATGCTAACGTGCTAACTGTGCTAACCGGGACAGCGGCCAAAACAAGCCCCGAACAGAGTCCTCTGTGACCCGCAGACAGGTCCGCTGATCCCCGGGCCTGCGGGGACCCGGACGTGGGGATGCCCTGTGTATGAGGACAGGTGAACGTACCTGTGTGACGTAGCTGCACTGTCATTGGCTCATGTAACGTTCAGCAGGCTCTGCACTTTCTCAAGAATGAGCTGCTCATGCTAAATATGACTGTAATGATGTATTACTGATCCCCTCCTAACTCCTGTCTGTCAGAAAGAGTTCTACTTACAACATTGACTTTGCTGTCATGTCTCTCTGAGTGTGTACATTTTAAAGGAGCAGTATGTAACTCTGACCCCTAGTGTTTAAAATGGGTACTGCAGTCCCCCCCCCCCTCCTCTCTAGAGTGGATGCTCCCGCAGGTCACCATGTGGTGGACACTGAAGCTTCAGTGTTTATCCAGCTCTGCATCGGTCTGTAAACCTTTCTGCGTTCTAACCTCTCTCCATTTTTCAAAAGCATCTCCAATATTGATCCTAGTTTGAGCACGTTTCTGCTCGTGGAGCTTATTAGAAACATGCAGAGGCTTTTTAGGTCGGGTACAATCACTTCTATCTGAACCAGTTCTCTTGCCCGCTTCCATCGCTGCAACACCTGTTGGTTTGACCTGATAACTGCTCTCATATCTGGCAAACCGAGGGGCGTCCAAAACGGCCGTGTGGGGGTGCCTTCAAACCGCCTACCTTCTCTGGTCCAAACAAATCCAGACCATTCAGGACCAGAATCTAAAGTTAGAAGGAGGACATACTGGCTGCTGCATTGTTGTCAGAGAAGCCAGCACTTCAACATAGCATGTTTCCTTAATGTCTGATCATAGAGGAAGCTCACTTTATCATCTCACTGATTGGACCTTTCATTCATCCTCACATCACTCTGTCTTTCTCACTATGGACCCTGATTGGCTCTTAACTAGTAGTGATAATAATAACAGCAGGTCAAATATCTGACTCATTAATTCAAAGCTGATATCAATGTTTTAAGAGACACAGAGTAAGGTCTTTTACCTGCTGTTTGTAAAACGTCTTGAGATAACACTTGTTATCTTGTTATAACACTTGTGCTATTGGTGCTATACAAATAAAGATTGAATAATTGATTTTAATTATTTGTACTTTACTGTTGTTGCTGATTGGCTGAAACCTGTGTCCAGGTGACGTGTTCCAACATGGCTGGACAGGTGGATAGTGGGCGGAGCCTGCTGAGGGACCTGCTGGGTGCATACAGGAGACTGAGCTCGAGACCTCCTAAAGGTGTGTGTGTGTGTGTGTGTGTGTGTGTGTGTGTGTGTGTGTGTTTGTGTGTCTGCTGATTTGTCAATATTTACATCAAGACTAACCTTTAACCCCTGTGTGACCTCTGTGTGACCTCTGTATGTGCTCTGCTCTTTCAGGCTTTGAGAAATATTTTCCAGAAAGTCAGAAAACTCCAAAAAAACACAGAAGCTGAAGCAACAACCAAAGGTATGAAGACCTAAAGACACCTTCAGACACCCACAGACACACAGAGACACCTACAGACACAGACACCTACAGACACATATAGACACCTACAGACACCTACAGACACATAGAGACACCTTCAGACACCCACAGACACACAGAGACACCTACAGACACAGACACCTACAGACACATATAGACACCTATAGACACCTTCAGACACATATAGACACCTACAGACACATATAGACACCTACAGACACATATAGACACCTACAGACACATATAGACACCTACAGACACCCACAGACACATAGAGACACCTACTGACACCTATAGACACATACAGACACCATCAGACACCCACTGACACATAGAGACACCTACAGACACCTATAGACACCTACAGACACATATAGACACCTACAGACACATAGACACCTACAGACACATATAGACACCTACAGACACATAGACACCTACTGACACATACAGACACCTTCAGACACCTTCAGACACCTACAGACACCTATAGACACCTACAGACACATAGAGACACCTACTGACACCTATAGACACCTACAGACACATAGAGACACCTACTGACACCTATAGACACCTACAGACACATATAGACACCTACAGACACATAGACACCTACAGACATATATAGACACCTACAGACATATATAGACACCTACAGACACCTACAGACACATATAGACACCTACAGACACATAGAGACACCCACAGACACCTACAGACACATATAGACACCTACAGACACCTACAGACACATATAGACACCTACAGACACCTACAGACACATAGAGACACCCACAGACACCTACAGACACATATAGACACCTACAGACACCCACAGACACCTACAGACACATATAGACACCTACAGACACATATAGACACCTACAGACACATATAGACACCCACAGACACCTACAGACACATATAGACACCCACAGACACCTACAGACACATATAGACACCCACAGACACATATAGACACCCACAGACACCTACAGACACAGACACCTACAGACACCTACAGACACATATAGACACCCACAGACACCTACAGACACATATAGACACCTACAGACACATAGAGACACCCACAGACACCTACAGACACATATAGACACCTACAGACACCTACAGACACATATAGACACCTACAGACACATATAGACACCCACAGACACCTACAGACACAGACACCTACAGACACATATAGACACCCACATACACCTACAGACATATAGAGACACCCACAGACACCTACAGACACATATAGACACCTACAGACACCTACAGACACATATAGACACCTACAGACACATATAGACACCCACAGACACCTACAGACACATAGAGACACCCACAGACACCTACAGACACATATAGACACCTACAGACACCCACAGACACCCACAGACACCTACAGACACATAGAGACACCCACAGACACCTACAGACACATATAGACACCTACAGACACCCACAGACACCCACTGACACATAGAGACACCTACAGACACAGACACCTACAGACACAGACACCTACAGACACATATAGACACCTACAGACACCTACAGACACATATAGACACCTACAGACACCCACTGACACATAGAGACACCTACAGACACCCACTGACACATAGAGACACCCACAGACACCTACAGACACATATAGACACCTACAGACACCCACTGACACATAGAGACACCTACAGACACCCACTGACACATAGAGACACCTACAGACACCTACAGACACATATAGACACCCACAGACACCTACAGACACATATAGACACCTACAGACACATAGACACATATAGACACCTACAGACACATAGACACCTACAGACACATATAGACACCCAAAGACACCTACAGACACATATAGACACCCACAGACACCTACAGACACATATAGACACCTACAGACACATATAGACACCTACAGACACAGACAGCTACAGACACCTACAGACACATATAGACACCCACAGACACATAGAGACACCTACAGACACATAGAGACACCCACAGACACCTACAGACACATATAGACACCTACAGACACCTACAGACACAGACAGCTACAGACACCTACAGACACATAGAGACACCTACAGACACATAGAGACACCCACAGACACCTACAGACACATATAGACACCTACAGACACATAGACACATATAGACACCTACAGACACATAGACACCTACAGACACATATAGACACCTACAGACACCTACAGACACATATAGACACCTACAGACACATAGAGACACCCACAGACACCTACAGACACATATAGACACCTACAGACACATATAGACACCTACAGACACAGACAGCTACAGACACCTACAGACACATATAGACACCCACAGACACATAGAGACACCTACAGACACATAGAGACACCCACAGACACCTACAGACACATAGACACCCACAGACACCTACAGACACATATAGACACCCACAGACACCTACAGACACATATAGACACCTACAGACACATAGAGACACCCACAGACACCTACAGACACATATAGACACCTACAGACACATATAGACACCTACAGACACCTACAGACACATATAGACACCTACAGACACATATAGACACCCACAGACACCTACAGACACATAGAGACACCCACAGACACCTACAGACACATATAGACACCCACAGACACCTACAGACACATATAGACACCCACAGACACCTACAGACACATATAGACACCCACAGACACCCACAGACACATATAGACACATAGAGACACCCACAGACACCTACAGACACATATAGACACCTACAGACACCTACAGACACATATAGACACCTACAGACACCTTCAGACACAGACACCTACAGACACATATAGACACCCACAGACACCTACAGACACATATAGACACCTACAGACACCTACAGACACATATAGACACCCACAGACACCTACAGACACATATAGACACCCACAGACACCTACAGACACATATAGACACCTACAGACACCTACAGACACATATAGACACCCACAGACACCTACAGACACATATAGACACCTACAGACACATAGAGACACCTACAGACACCTACAGACACAGCCCCTCCCACTCCACACTGAAGTTTATGAAGTTTGAAGTCGTTCTTCAGACTTGAGTGTTTTCACGTGATTTCAGTTCGGAAAGTCGGAATGATGTGACAACAGCAGAAAAAACAGCGTTATTGCTACGAAGAAGATCAGTGAAATGAAACTGTTAAAAGTTATATTTGAGCAGAAAGTTGAAGTGAAATAATCAAAAGTATGTTCACATTAACAAAACATATGTTGCCCCTCAGGTGATGACGATTCTGACGTCAAGTCGGGAAGTCGGGCACCTAATTCTTTTCCGAGTTTCCGAGTTGTTGTTCTGACTTGAGCAGGTGTTCATTTGCATTTTACAACTCGGAAACTCATTTTTCCGATGTGTATGACACCACATGAATGCAGCATTACTGCACACAATGCACAATGGGAGTGGAGGCGTGTTTGGAGAGGGTGTAGGGTGATTGGTTTGAGAAAGACCCACTGCCTGTCTGATTGGTGGTTTATTGCTGTTTGTTTACAGAGGACAAACCCCCCAGCGGTCAGAGGGCCTCCGGGAGTTCAGGTGGAGGGGGCGGGGCAGAGGGTGGTGGAGGGGGAGGAGCTGGTGGGGGAGGAGGAAAGCGAGGAGGCCGCAGGGAGGAGTCACACTGGTACAGTCGTCTGCAGAAGGTGAGTGTCGGTGGGGAAACAGATAAGCTACACCCGTGCTCACCTGGTGGGACAGGTGAGGGGTTGTGTGAGGTGGGGGTCTGATCTCAGGCTGTGGTGCTTTCAGGGTGATGTTCCCTGGGACGATAAAGAGTTCCGCATGTACTTACTGACGGGAGCGGCGTTCTGGACCACTGTCACCTACTACTTCTTCTTCAGGGACGGAGGACGAGAGGTCACCTGGAAGGACTTTGTCAACAACTACCTGTCCAAAGGAGTGGTGAGGAGTTTTAGCTGACACCTGTGTCCTATCATCCCTCTGATCCTCATGACCTCGCTCATCGTGAACAACCCTTTAAAGCAGACGTGTGATAAACACAAGCAGCAGCACACTACCTGTGTTTACATTTAGAGATATAATGATAGCTTCTTTTATAAAGCACTAACGCCGTAATGAGGAAATAAAGTGTTGAATAAACATAGAGAGTAAAGAGTTCAGATCCAAGTGGTCAAAGATCTCAATATGGATGTGTGCGTTTAGGCGACTCATCAGTTAAGCGTCATCATCATGGCTAGTCAGCCTCAGATTAAGGAGTCGGTTAAATGAATCATTAATATGTTGGCCCTCGATGCCCGTCAAATGTTGTGCTCAAACTGTAACGCAGCCTCCTGCCTCTAGCTGGTGCTGTAGCCACTCTCTCCTCGCCCTTCTACCTGGATGTTAACAAGCACAGAGAGCATCTCTTGGAGCAGAGCGGTTTGTCACTGTTTAGATCTATAACATGGAGGTGACATTAATTACCTGCAGACAGATTCTTGCCTTTAACCGAGTATCACACCAAGAGCAGCCCCAAACGTCACTGCTGCGTTTTAAGTTTGAGTTCGATATTTGAGTGAACTAAGGATGGAGACATGACTCCAACCAAGAACAAGACTGCAGATTCAACTTTAAAATTCAACACGTCCAGGATTGAATGCCTCTGAGGCTGTGAGTACATGATCTGTTAAGATTACACGGTGGGATAGAAATGTACATCTGTGTGTCATCTGCATACAGTGATGGAGACGAGATGGTTCTTAGTGGTCTAAGGCCGGGCCGACACTACGATGCACAACCAAGGCTCAACAATTTTGGGTGTTGTTTGTTTCAGGTGGACCGCTTGGAGGTCGTCAATAAGCGTTTTGTTAAAGTGGTTTTCTCTCCGGGGAAGACGCAGAGCGACGGGGTGAGTTCCTGTTTGTTTCTAATTAATTGGTTTAATGAATGAAGCAGCAGACTGAGAGTGTGTGTTCGTGTGTCTCAGCAGTACGTGTGGTTCAACATCGGCAGCGTGGACACCTTTGAGCGGAACCTGGAGACAGTTCAGTACGAGCTGGGCATCGAGGGCGAGAACAGAGTGCCGGTGGTTTATTCGACGGAGAGTGACGGGTGAGGACTGTCTGCTCGTCATCACACCTCTGCTTTATCACTTTCTGTGTTTTTAACCTTCCTCCTTTCTGTCCAGAACCTTCCTACTGAGCATGCTCCCTACGGTGCTCATCATTGGCTTCCTGCTGTTCATGCTTCGGCGGGGCCCTGCGGGGACGGGGCGTCCGGGACGAGGGATGGGCGGGCTCTTCAGCGTCAGCGAGACGACGGCGAAGATCTTGAAAGACGAGATCGACGTGAAGTTCAAAGATGTGGCGGGCTGCGAGGAGGCCAAGCTCGAGATCATGGAGTTCGTCAACTTCCTGAAGAACCCTAAACAGTATGAGGACCTGGGTGCCAAGATCCCCAAGGTGAGGGCGGTGCCTGAGTTACACAGGTGAGGGCAGGGCCAGGATCCTTAAAATGAGGGCAGGGCCTGAGTGACACAGGTCATTTCGATTATACGTCTTTTCCGCGTTGCATTCCCGCTTGTGCTCCTGCTCGTGCAGCAGTACCGTACCCAAGCCCACCTTTTCCAACCGTGCCTGGGCCAAGGAAGTGTACTGAGCTGACCACGGAGCTGAGCACTCACAGTGTGTGTGTGTGTGTGTGTTGTGTGTAGGGAGCCATCCTGACGGGTCCTCCAGGAACAGGAAAGACACTGCTTGCCAAAGCGACGGCCGGCGAGGCCAACGTGCCATTCATCACTGTCAACGGCTCTGAGTTCCTGGAGATGTTTGTGGGCGTGGGCCCGGCCAGGGTGAGTACACACACACACACGCACACAGCTCTGATAAATTCATCACCATGCTCTTCTTTCACTGTTCCGCTGTGTCATCACGATGATGTCACTTCCTGTGCAGGTGAGAGATCTGTTCGTCATGGCGAGGAAGAACGCTCCCTGCATCCTGTTCATCGATGAGATCGACGCCGTGGGACGGAAACGAGGGCGAGGAAACTTTGGGGGTCAGAGCGAGCAGGAGAACACACTGAACCAGCTGCTGGTGGAGATGGACGGTGAGGACGCCGCCCACTCTGACGTTCTTACGTCTATAATATGAATGATAATAACTTTATTTATACAAAGTGCTCTGACAGACGAGCTGAAGTCAGTTTAGAAGAGACATGCTCATATGTATCCACCAGGGGGCAGTAGAGCTGCTGTACTGACGCCTGTTATTAACGAGCTGATGCTGGCGTTAAAGGTCAAGGTGAATTGTGACCTCACAGGTGAGCGTTGTCAGTACCTCATCAGAGCTTTAAGAGACGTCTGATTGTTCCAAACACCGTGAGGACTTTATTTGACCTGAGACGTGTTTGAGGTCATGGAGGGTCTTTTGGGGGATTACCTGACATGTGTCCTTCATTAAGGCCTTAACAACCATTAAAGGAGCAACATGTAACTGCGGCACCTAGTGTTTAAAATGGGTACTGCAGTCCAAATTCAAAACATTGAAGAGAGCTGTCTCCCCGGAATATAAAGTTAGGAGGACATACTGGCTGCTGCATTGTTGTCAGAGAAGCCAGCACTTCAGCTTCTTCTGGTTGTATATGCTCTTTAGTGTGTTCTCCAGGTGTCTTGTGCATGTTTAGACACATCTATGTGCAAAAATTCAAAGTCCACGGAAACGCGTCTTCTCCTACCTCCTCCTGTTAGCAGTAGCAGTATGTCACGCTCGGGTCTAGCCCCCCTCGTTGAAAAGTGCAGTGTGACATCACACTGCGATGATGTCACTGATCCAAGCCCATTGGCTCGTTGTGGCAAGCACAAGCTCATGCTGCACATTAGCTACATTCCAAATATGGTAAAAGGGGCGTAACATTTCCAAGAATTGTCCGAACGACTGACCAATTACAACAGAGCAGATCGGCCAACCAATCAGGTCAGACTTGGCACACGTGGGGACCCTGCTCGGGGGGGATTCAGAGCGTAACAAACACAGGCAGATGAGACGGGCTGCATCGATCATCAGTTCATGAAAACAGACACTTTATTCGAACATTAGCGATTGTGAACGTACTTTAGTAGGCACATACATTAGATATATGAACCCCAAAAAGGACATAATATGGATCTTTAATGTCTGATCATATAGTAAGCTCACTTCATCATTTCAGTCTCTACACATCTCACTGATTGGACCTTTAACCAGCAGAATGACTTCAGGATTGAAGGTTAAAGGGATACTTCACCCGTTGAAACATGAACCTGTAGTGACATTGGGTCATATATGTCGTAGAAATGTGAAATACATTTTGAAGTTGGTGCCTTCTTGACCGAGAAAATGCAGAAAGTGTCTTTTTGGCTGATGTGGATGAAAGACAACAACTCCCAGAATGCACAGCACTGCAGGCCACTCCCACTGAAGCGACGGTGTATTTACAGTCTGTCTACAACACATACGGACGTTTACTCAACTGATTACGAGATTTCTTCCAGAAGGAATTGGCATCTTGGAAACTCCTGGCAGCAAACGGACTCTCTGTCTGAGTCCATAGACAAACAGAGAGAGCACCGACACCACCAGTCCGCCCCAGCTCCGCCGGAGACAGGCAGGTCTTGTGCCCCGGCTGCTGAGACCTGCCTGTGGGCAGCAGACAGCTCCCGTTCCTCCATCAGCCTCAACTGCTCGCCGCTATATTGCTGCTCGTAGAGAGAGCCACGAACATCCGATTGGAGCACAAGACCTTCAAAATCCCCTTCATCCATATCAGTTTGAAGTTGAAGCATACTTTTTTCACCATTCTCGGTTCTTCTCAGCTTTCTCCACAGAGCCTGTTAGCATAGCTTCCTAGCAAGATGGCGGACGTTGCTTTTAGATTCTGGCAGTGAGGTCCCGCCCACTGATCTGTGATAGGTCTGTAGCTTCAGTGGTTGAAAACATGAGGAACTAGCGATGTAGTTTCACCCCCTCTAACCACAGCAGCCTCCGATGACGCAAAATGACGATTTCTGCATCATCAGAGGCTCCTTTTCAGAAAAGAAATAAGGAGCTTTCCCGTCTCAGGGGAAAATGAGGGCGGGATGCACGACCATTCAATAATACTACCAGGTTTCTAATGATACAAAGCTTAATGCAAATGGCTGAAGTATCCCTTTAATTAATGTAGTGTCACATAGGAGCTGGGTGTCTGAGTGAACAGAGGTCAGAGGTCACTCCTGTCTGTGCTTTCAGGCTTCAACACGGCCACAAACGTGGTGGTTCTGGCAGGAACCAACAGGCCCGACATCCTGGACCCGGCTCTGATGAGACCTGGACGCTTCGACAGACAGATTTATGTCGGTGAGACTGTTGATGGTTTAGACTAGAGTGACACAGACGCCAACAGGAAGATCAAAAAACAAACATGTTGACGATTGATTGTTTCTGTCTGACTCTGTGTTCTGGTGTCTCAGGTCATCCTGACATCAAAGGTCGAGCGTCCATCTTTAAAGTTCACCTGCGTCCTCTGAAGCTGGAAGCAGACCTAGACAGAGACGCTCTGGCAAAAAAGATGGCCGCTCTCACACCTGGATTCTCAGGTAAATACTGACAGATTTTCTCCACCAAACAGACCCCTCCTCTGCCTGCTTGACCCTGTGGGTTTCTTCTCCCTGTGCTCTGTCTGACAGGCGCAGACATCGCCAACGTGTGTAACGAGGCTGCTCTGATCGCCGCTCGACACCTTTCAGACGCTATCAACCAGAAGCACTTTGAGCAGGCCATCGAGAGGGTCATCGGAGGTGAGACGCTTACGGATGAAGGGTTGTCGTTAGAGCTGTCCCAAACGATTATTTTTCAGTTATCGATTATTTCACATTACTTGATCAATGTAACTCAGGGGTGCCCAACCTTTTTGAAATCAAGATCTACTTTTGAAGTTTCCAGTCTGCAGAGATCTACCAGTCCACATAGGGAGCCGTAACCATTACAGACCGCCTTCAAACACATTTGATACCACACAACAGAAAATACAACAATAAATTAATCTACTGACACACCTTTTCTTTTCTTACTCTAATCTTAGGGTTTACTTTAATATTACATTTGTATTTATATCAAATGTGTTTTTCCCTCTAAATTATTTTAGTTTCTGCATCAAACCTTTAATCTGCTCAGTTTATCCACGCATGTTCACAGACACATACACAACGACTACGCCTCACGTGTTGAAGAGTTCTACTCGATGTTCCGTTATTTAAAGGAGTTCAGAACAGCATCAGCAGCAAGCAGCTGTACATTAACATTATTAAAACGAAGCAGCATGAGAAGCTTCAGTTCTGATTGGAGTAAGGTGCATTTAAAGAGAGGTGTACGGACAGAGGACCTTATCTCTCTCTCTCTCTCTGAAGCTGATGATTCTGCTCTCTTGGTTTAGTCTTATTTCTCCGCAGGAGTCGAGAGGGAATTTGTTTTTTAACGGGAGTTTTGCTCCTCACGGCTCTGTTCCCCGCGCGCCTGCACTCTCACATGCGCTCTCTCTCTCCCCTGCTCTCTCTCTCTGTCACTCACTCGCACTCTCTCTCTCTCTCGCTCTCTCTCTCTTGTTCTCTCGCGCACACAGCAGTTTTATGAATAAATTGTATTTTATAGTGACTAAACATCTCGCGATCGTCTGAGAATCAGTCCGCGGTCTACTTGATCGCGATCGACTGGTTGGGCACCCGTGATGTAGTTATTTGGGACGACGCGTCGACGCAAATTATTCATGTCGACGAATTTATGTCGTCGATGACGTCGACTACATCGACGCGTTGTCCCAGCTCTAGTTGTCGTGATAACAGAGTTTTCAACTTTGATTTGATTCTGATAAACAATACGATACCTGTTTGTTACCACGGCAACAAAAAAAGAAATCCAAAACGCCGAGCGTTGGATCATTTGTGTTTACATATCAGAAGACAAACTCCTGCACACTGACTACATTGCATCAAAACATTGGCAACATTGGGATTTGTGTGTGTTCATGGGTAGTTGACGTGACGTGACCTTTTCATTGTCACATACGATCAAAAATAGTTTAGTTAGTGTTTCTATTATTTCAAATGCTTTCAATGGTTAAACATCAAACTGCAGTTTTTAAAGCTGCTGTGTTTTTAGATTCTTTACATTTTTAGGTCAAACCTCCAAATGTTCCTCTGGTGAGACTGAAACCATCAAGCTTCAATATTTACTACTTATCATTTCATATACAGAGAGTTAAACTATTGATAAATGTCTGTAGTCTGCTAACGTTAAACAGACTGTAACGTCTGTAACGTCTGCAGCAGGTAAACAGGCTACAGGCAATGTTCCTGGTGTGGTGTGGTTCTTTGTGACAATACGAGGAAACACTTCCTGTTTGTGTTCCAGGTCTGGAGAAGAAGACTCAGGTGCTGCAGCCAGAGGAGAAGAAGACGGTGGCCTATCACGAAGCCGGTCATGCCATTGCTGGTTGGTTTCTGGAGCATGCCGACCCGCTGCTAAAGGTCACGCTTACTCATGTTTACCTTATGTTGTCTGTTGCCATGGAGACCTGGGGGGTATTCCATGAAGCAGGATTCAGCAGAATCCTCGCTTATTTCCATAAGTCTGGCTCATTTAAGTGAGAGTTTCGTTCCATCAACGTAGCTTACATGAATCCTCGCTGAGTTACCATGGTAACTGATGCTGGTGAACAAGTCTGCTCCGGACCAGGCTAACTGTGGAACTTAGTTTAGCTGTGTGTCAAAGAATGTCCGACGGGTAGAAACAGACTCATAAAGATCGTTCCGTCAGGTAAAGTGTCCGCGCTCACGTCACTCATGTCTGTTAGAATAATAAAAACAGATCATCAAACTGAAGTCTCAGCTTTGTTCTAAATCAGTCATGAATAAAACCCTTCATTATATTTCAGAAGTCACACATCTAATGCAACTACACGTGAGGAGATATTAACAAAGTAAAACCAACATGATTTTATAAAAAGCCTAATAAATAATTCACATCCTACAAGGACCCGCCCTACTCTGTCTCTGATTGGCTGGTGAAACAAGAGAGACAGGCAGAGAGACCAACAGAGAGAGACAGAGAGAGAGAGAGAGAGAGAGAGAGAGAGAGAGAGAGAGAGAGAGAGAGAGAGAGACAGAGAGAGAGAGAGAGACAGAGAGAGAGAGAGAGAGAGCGATGCCAGTAAAGCCTGACGTAGGTCTACAGAGTGAGATAATTTAATACACAGAGAATGAAAGAAAGAAAGCCACTCTTCTTCTGCCTCCATGGCGTCTCCTTTAATTTATTATTTAAGAAATATTATGACAGTAAAATGGACATTTCCTTCCTGACCACTGTGGAGTTTAACATTTAATGTGACACAAACACACACATTAGTAGGGCTTATTAACAACCTGAATACTTTGTCATGTGTTGTCTGTTTCCTGTTGGCCTGAAACACTATTTTAAACTTCTGATATTATGGAGACTACACACCATATAGTCACACAGCACTCTGCAGAGGGGGAAGCACACTCCTGGATGTACAGCCTTTCCACTGATCTGTTTTAAAGAGACAGCCTCTTGTTGGACACTTCATGTTGGATAATATATTACAACACTTCCACCTTAAAGTCTGCACAGACTCAATGTGAATGTGCACCACCTCCACTCACACACTGCTGCACCTTTAAATGCTTCTGTGCAGCTGTAACAGAGGTCTGCTCTTATTGGACAGGTCTCATTTTAATCTGTGATTTAAATTGTATAAAGGGTTTTATTCCTTTAAGTGTTCATTTGCTTTTGAATGGTGTATGTCTATTTTGTTATTGTAGGAAATACTTTTTCCTACAATAACCCCTACAGAGATGTTGATCTCTGTAGGGGTTATTGTAGGCAATACTTAGATGTTGATCTCTGTAGGGGTTTCTTTTTAATGTTTGTGCAGGTAAATGGGCTCTATACATACAGGAGGGGGGGGCAGCAGGTGTTGTTAGGTCTTATAAACTGCTACTGGATGGATCTATCTATCTATCTATCTATCTATCTATCTATCTATCTATCTATCTATCTATCTATCTATCTATCTATCTATCTATCTATCTATCTATCTATCTATCTATCTATCTATCTATCTATCTATCTATCTATCTATCTATCTATCTATCTATCTATCTATCTATCTATCTATCTATCTATCTATCTATCTATCTATCTATCTATCTATCTTAAATACTAAAGTTCAGACAGAAGTTTCAAAGATAAAGATCACAGAATAATAAAGTCAAATGAACCTGAAACTTTCATAACTCGCACATTTAGTCCGTGGTCATGTTTCTACCACGCCATCTCTCTGGATTATTATTACGACGGAGTATTAGGGTCACCTTAAAGAAAACAATAGATAAAACATATCAAGATTAAACTCGTACATTAACGAGAATAAAGTCGTACATTTACTAGTTTGATCTCTAAATGTTAGAGTTAGTTTTTCTTGAAGGTGGCCCTAATCCTCCGTCGTATATTATTATTTTCAGTTTGACTTTTTTAGTAATAAAATCTTGAACTTGTTGGAACAGCTCAATCAGCAGCGTTGGTTCAGCTGTTGAAACAAACGGCGCTCTAACTCTCCCCTCTGCGTGACTCATTTGATCGTCTTTTCATTCATCCATTCATTTGGGCTTCTTGTTAACCTCGGGTGCGAGCACAAAGCGAGACTATGCAAGTCTGTCTTGAGTCAGCCCTGATTAAACAAGGCTGATCTGCGTTGATGGAACGACTTGAGCCTTAATTAGGAGATGGTGTTAGTTTCAGTCTGACTTTTTCAGGTGAGCGCGGCTTTCTTTAGCGACGTTGATGGAATACCCCCCAGGGCTGGAGATATACTCTGTTTAACCTTGTGTTTGCGTGCACAGCTGGCTGCGCAAATGTTCTCACACGTGTTACTGGAAAATACCGCTAGGGGGCTGACTCTACACTGCCCCCCTCTGTTCACGTTCATACTGCATCTGACTCTACACTGCCCCCCTCTGTTCACGTTCATACTGCATCTGACTCTACACTGCCCCCCTCTGTTCACGTTCATACTGCATCTGACTCTACACTGCCCCCCTCTGTTCACGTTCATACTGCATCTGACTCTACACTGCCCCCCTCTGTTCATGTTCATACTGCATCTGACTCTACACTGCCCCCCTCTGTTCATGTTCATACTGCATCTGACTCTACACTGCCCCCCTCTGTTCACGTTCATACTGCATCTGACTCTACACTGCCCCCCTCTGTTCACGTTCATACTGCATCTGACTCTACACTGCCCCCCTCTGTTCACGTTCATACTGCATCTGACTCTACACTGCCCCCCTCTGTTCATGTTCATACTGCATCTGACTCTACACTGCCCCCCTCTGTTCATGTTCATACTGCATCTGACTCTACACTGCCCCCCTCTGTTCACGTTCATACTGCATCTGACTCTACACTGCCCCCCTCTGTTCACGTTCATACTGCATCTGACTCTACACTGCCCCCCTCTGTTCATGTTCATACTGCATCTGACTCTACACTGCCCCCCTCTGTTCACGTTCATACTGCATCTGACTCTACACTGCCCCCCTCTGTTCACGTTCATACTGCATCTGACTCTACACTGCCCCCCTCTGTTCATGTTCATACTGCATCTGACTCTACACTGCCCCCCTCTGTTCATGTTCATACTGCATCTGACTCTACACTGCCCCCCTCTGTTCATGTTCATACTGCATCTGACTCTACACTGCCCCCCTCTGTTCACGTTCATACTGCATCTGACTCTACACTGCCCCCCTCTGTTCACGTTCATACTGCATCTGACTCTACACTGCCCCCCTCTGTTCATGTTCATACTGCATCTGACTCTACACTGCCCCCCTCTGTTCACGTTCATACTGCATCTGACTCTACACTGCCCCCCTCTGTTCATGTTCATACTGCATCTGACTCTACACTGCCCCCCTCTGTTCACGTTCATACTGCATCTGACTCTACACTGCCCCCCTCTGTTCATGTTCATACTGCATCTGACTCTACACTGCCCCCCTCTGTTCACGTTCATACTGCATCTGACTCTACACTGCCCCCCTCTGTTCACGTTCATACTGCATCTGACTCTACACTGCCCCCCTCTGTTCATGTTCATACTGCATCTGACTCTACACTGCCCCCCTCTGTTCACGTTCATACTGCATCTGACTCTACACTGCCCCCCTCTGTTCACGTTCATACTGCATCTGACTCTACACTGCCCCCCTCTGTTCATGTTCATACTGCATCTGACTCTACACTGCCCCCCTCTGTTCATGTTCATACTGCATCTGACTCTACACTGCCCCCCTCTGTTCACGTTCATACTGCATCTGACTCTACACTGCCCCCCTCTGTTCACGTTCATACTGCATCTGACTCTACACTGCCCCCCTCTGTTCACGTTCATACTGCATCTGACTCTACACTGCCCCCCTCTGTTCACGTTCATACTGCATCTGACTCTACACTGCCCCCCTCTGTTCACGTTCATACTGCATCTGACTCTACACTGCCCCCCTCTGTTCACGTTCATACTGCATCTGACTCTACACTGCCCCCCTCTGTTCACGTTCATACTGCATCTGACTCTACACTGCCCCCCTCTGTTCACGTTCATACTGCATCTGACTCTACACTGCCCCCCTCTGATCATGTTCATACTGCATCTGACTCTACACTGCCCCCCTCTGTTCACGTTCATACTGCATATTGCGCCACGTACATTTTTGACGCACACAACCGATGCTCTAACAGACACAGGGGAATCTATCAGCCATCATGCACAGGTGTACACGTAGTTAACAGTAGGTTTATCTCCAGCTTAAAGGTTTATACACAGTGTGATGTTAATGTCTGCAGCACACAGTGACATGATATCCTATCATGCCATGTGCAGCCAGGTGTGACAGCTGTTGTTGCCTGTGCAGGTGTCCATCATCCCCAGAGGAAAGGGTCTGGGTTACGCCCAGTACCTGCCTAAAGAGCAATACCTGTACACCAAAGAGCAGCTGCTGGACCGCATGTGTATGACTCTTGGAGGTCGGGTCTCAGAGGAGATCTTCTTCGGACGGATCACTACCGGGGCCCAGGACGACCTTCGAAAGGTCACGCAGAGCGCGTACGCACAGGTCAGTCTGTCACACTCAGACATCCCTCCCCCCCAGAGCCCCTAGGTGCTAGGTGTGATGTCATTCAGTGTGACTCAGGAACATACTGCAGGATAGAGTTAACCCTAAGGGCCCCTCTGACCTCCTGCTTCTTGTGTTCTGCTGCAGATCGTTCAGTTTGGGATGAACGCCAAGGTGGGTCAGGTGTCCTTCGACCTCCCCAGGCAGGGTGAGATGGTTCTGGAGAAACCGTATAGCGAAGCCACAGCTTGTCTCATCGACTCCGAAGTCCGTGTTCTGATCAGCGAGGCATACCAGAGAACCCACCAGCTGCTGAGCGACAAGAAGGCCGAGGTTGAGAAGGTAGGAGACTCCAGAGAAGGTTCTAGATTCACACTGATCCTCCTCTCCTCTCCCTTCCACCCCCACGTCATGTCTCCTTCTCCCTCCTTTTCCCTCTCCTCCTCTCGTCTCATCTCCCCTCGTCTAGACTCCTCTTGTCTCCTGCTCCCTCCTCTCCCGTCTCCTGCTCCCTCCTCTTGTCTTGTCTCCCCTCGTCTCGTGTCCTCCCCTCTCTTCCCTCCTCTCTCGTCTCCCTCTCCTCTCGTGCACTGTGTTCTTAATCATCTCTGTTCTAAGATCTGTACCAGCCTCCAAACCTTCAGTCCAGATCATGGTTCTAAATCATTCCCAGAACACAGCCTGTTCTGACCCTGTTCTTTGTGTTCCTGTGTTGTCCTGCAGGTGGCGCTGCATCTGCTGGAAAAGGAGGTTCTTGATAAGAGTGACATGGTGGAGCTGCTGGGTAAACGTCCATTTGCAGAGAAGTCGACGTATGAAGACTTTGTGGAAGGAACTGGAGGCGTGGACGAGGACACTTCGTTGCCAGAGGGTCTAAAGGACTGGAACAAGGAGAGAAAGGACAAAGAGGAGAGCCAGGACGAGCAGGTGGCCCGCCAGATCTCTGGAGGAATGCCCTTCTAGAACGTTCTGATGGACAGCTGAGCCCCGACAATACTTAAATTAATTAACCTTTTTAGACTTCTGCTTCACAATCAGTAACCACATCAGAGCCC
>CM036544.1:31289603-31297103 GCA_020745685.1 Tautogolabrus adspersus
AATTACCTGGAGTCTTGACAACAGACTGTAACAAACGAAGCCTGAGTGACGTCACCCGTCTGTTCCTGCAGGGGGCGCTGGAGTCCCATCGATGGCGGTCTCCATGCTGGAAATGCTGTCTCAGCCTAACTTTCAGTCAACCTAACGACAGGCTGAGAGCTGGAGCTGAGGCGGGTTTTAAGCCCCCTGACAAACCGTTACACCGCGCCCACCTGTCAATCAGGTCAGCTACACGCCTTATTGTGAATAACTCTTATCCTTCATCAAATCAAAACTGATGAGTCATCAAAACATTCACCCCCCGTACAGTGTGTGCCGATCGAGACATGAGCTAATCAGACCTGTTTGGTTTTTTGAACCAGGCTGTAAACATGTTAATGTCTGCTGTAAAAACAGGCTTTTTAGAATGGGTGTGTATGTGACTTCCTGTGCTTCTGCAGCCAGCCTCTAGTGGACACTCAAGGAACTGCAGGATTTTACACTTCAGCATTGACTTCATTTTTACAACACCGGAGGTTGCTGCTTGTTCTTGGCTTTATTCCCAGCATTTAAGCCAAGACTCCCCCTACAGTTCAGTGTTGGAATAACACTCATAAATACAACCACACAGTGTAACCAAGGTGCTTGTGCAGAGATAAAATACAACATAAGAACCACGCATCTTGGCTTCAACAGAGAAGATGGAGTCCAACACACAAATCAACCAATGTTCTGTTTCATGTGACTGTCATTGATCAAGACATTAAATGCTGTTACTAGATTCAAGATTTAAAAAACTGTCTCTCACAAAGTGACAGAAAATCCTCCTTTGTTGAGGCTCAGTAACATAAAAACATACACACACCAAGACATTCATTAAGTCATAAAAGTCCCCTCACCAGGTAAAAGCACACGCACAGCATTTTAAAAAGATTGCTTATCATGCTTGTTTAAAATGCAGTGGGAATAAAAGACTTCCTGTTAGTTTTCTTTGTTGCTAACGGTACTTTGAAACAGCTGTGTGGTACTCTATCATTATTTATTTGTTTACAAAGGCGAAAACTACTGAAATAAATGAAGTGTCATTCATTTAAAAAACGATAGACATCATTGTTTTGTCAGCTGGGTCTTTTAGTTTGAAACTGAGGTAAGAGGAAGTGACGCATGCGGAAGCTCTGCGGCTGCCAGACCGTCCAAACAGAGAGCTGACCGTGCGGGAGGAGCTGCGGTGAAGCTGCGGGATCACGCGCGGGGGTTCGAGGCGCGCGGGAAGCCGGAGCAGAGCCGTATGGCGGTGACGGTGTCCGCGGTACGAGCATGACGTCATCCTCTCTGTGTGTATCTGCTCTGAAGGAGACATGCTAAGCTAATGCTAACAGCCGGAAGCTACTCTCTAAGTGTTCTAATCTTATTGATCAACACAAAGAGGGTCAGTGTTAGCATCACAGAGCTAACTGTGTTAGCATGATAACAGTTTAAAACTGTGATTCAGTACAAATCACTTCATAGTGTTACCTGTTACCATGGTAACCTGCGTTACCTGTTACCATGGTAACCTGTGTTACCTGTTACCATGGTAACACAAAGAAAAGTCCAGACGGGATGTTTAGTCGTTTCTTCTGGCAGGAAGGTGTTTATGCAGTTTTTCACTCTTTCTGTCTTTTCTTTTTTTTGATGCATTTTTATTTAAGGAAAAAGCATCAAAAACATTTGGCACGCATTTCCTTTTTGTTTCCCCCCCCCATGTTGCTAATACAAAGTCCAATATATATATGAGGTAATAACTGTACAGGGAATCATAGGACTCAATTAATACTAAATACATGAAACAAGAAAAATATAATAAAACAATAAGGACAATTATAAAGATAAAATGAAAAGAACACAAAGAAACTGATAAACAGAGAGTTTAAAATCAATAACTACTGAGGATGTTTACATCCAGGTTCCTTTAGACTGAGCTCTATTACTACACTACATGTTGAGCTCTATTACTACACTACATGTTGAGCTCTATTACTACACTACATGCTGAGCTCTATTACTACACTACATGCTGAGCTCTATTACTACATGCTGAGCTCTATTACTACACTACATGCTGAGCTCTATTACTACACTACATGCTGAGCTCTATTACTACACTACATGCTGAGCTCTATTACTACACTACATGCTGAGCTCTATTACCACATGTGGAGGGTTGGTAGGTGTCCTGGGGAGGACTATCCATGATGGACAATATAATGTTCTTGCTTCATTTCATTTTGGGGAAGGGTCTTAAGCCTTTCAAAATAAAATACTAAAGGGTCCCATGTTGTATGGAATTTTTGGGATGATCCTCTAATAGAAAACTTCATCTTTTCCAATTTAAGGAATAACATCAAGTCACTCATTCAAGCTGAAGCTTTGGGGGGATGTTTCGATTTCCAGCCCAATAAAATCCTTCTCCGAGCAAGCAATGTTGCTAAGGCGAAGACGTCTGTGATCTTGTTGGTCATTGGTCAGTCCTCCCCTGGGACTCCACAAATTGCCATTTCAGCACAAGGTTGAATATTTATGTCGAGTGCTTCAGATAGAGTTTGAAATACAGTGGCCCAAAAGTTATTGAGTCTGTTACAGGACCAGAACATGTGAGTCAGCTTGTTCTGTGTGACAGCGGTCACATGTTTCGTCTACGTTAGGATAGATCTTAGACAGTCTGGCCTTACTATAATGAGTTCGATGTAGAACCTTAAACTGGATTAGACCAAGGCGGGCGCAAGAGGTTGACCCATTTACCCGATATATTGCTCTATAGATATATCTCTTCTACGCTCCTCTACCCAGTCTGCACGGGTCCTGTCAAGTGTTACCGTATTAAATGACATGATAGTATTGTAAATATTTGAAATCAGGCCTTTAAAGTGTGCAGGGATTTTCAAAATAACATCTAGACCGGTACTTGGGGCAGATTGGGAAAAGATGAACTAATGGTTTGAGCAAAGTGACGGACCTGGAAATATCTAAAAAGGCTAGAGCATTGAATTTAAATTTGGTGGAGAGGGCATTGAAGGTGGCAAACGTACCGTCGATGTATAGCTCACTGAGTCTATGGAGGCCTGCCCTTTGCCATTGGGCAAAGACAGGGTCTGATATGGCTGGAAGGAACATGTGATTATTACATATAGGGCCATGAACAGAGAAATCTGTGAAATTAAAATGTTGTCTGAATTGAGACCAGATCCTAAGGGTGGACATTACAATAGGGCATGAGGAATACTTTTTAGGAGATACAGGAAGCTTAGCAGTTGCTAGTGCCGATAATGATGATGAAATGCAGGTATTTGCTTCTGATAGGAACCAGTCAGCATTTGGGGTCTTGATCCAATGCACAATTTTTTGTAGGTTTGCTGCCCAGTAATAGTACATCAAATTGGGTAGGGCCAATCCCCCCTCTGCCCTAAGTTGTTCAATCATTCTTAAAATGTATTTTGTAAGTAGTAATAAGAATAATATTTAAAGGTCCAATCAGTGAGCTGTGTAGAGAGTGAAATGATAAAGTGAGCTTACTCTATGATCAGACATTAAGGAAACATGCTATGTTGAAGTGCTGGCTTCTCTGACAACAATGCAGCAGCCAGTATGTCCTCCTTCTAACTTTAGATTCTGGTCCTGAATGGTCTGGATTTGTTTGGACCAGAGAAGGTAGGCGGTTTGAAGGCACCCCCACACGGCTGTTTTGGACGCCCCTCGGTTTGCCAGATATGAGAGCAGTTATCAGGTCAAACCAACAGGTGTTGCAGCGATGGAAGCGGGCAAGAGAACTGGTTCAGATAGAAGTGATTGTACCCGACCTAAAAAGCCTCTGCATGTTTCTAATAAGCTCCACGAGCAGAAACGTGCTCAAACTAGGATCAATATTGGAGATGCTTTTGAAAAATGGAGAGAGGTTAGAACGCAGAAAGGTTTACAGACCGATGCAGAGCTGGATAAACACTGAAGCTTCAGTGTCCACCACATGGTGACCTGCGTGAGCATCCACTCTAGAGAGGAGGGGGGGGGGAGAGACAGCTCTCTACAATGTTTAGAATTTGGACTGCAGTACCCATTTTAAACACTAGGGGTCAGAGTAACATGTTGCTCCTTTAATTATAATGAATTACACTAATTGAATATTATACCTACCACTGTACAGGTTGTGACGTGTTGTATCCCTCGAAGAATCACAGAAGTGATGTATTGAACAAAATGAGGACTTCTGTTTGGTTTAGATTTCCCCATGAAAGGAGAAACACATGTTCAATGTTTATCTGCCAAATATATTTCAATAAATAATTATATGAGTATTTTTGATCTTATCTGTATTTTCTCTTCCTGTACTACATTTCAAATGTCTGATGACTCTAGCATGTTATCAGCCTCATTACTGCCCCCTGTAGTGGCAAAGGGGCAGTTTACTTGGACACTCTTTAAAGTAACCTGTATGAGACAACAGGTACATCCTCAGCTCCTCAGCTGCAAGATGGCCGACCACCACGACTTGTGGTTCAATTGAGGAGTGAGGAGAAATAAGAAAAGAGAATGGTGATGCACCCTGAGTGTCATCTGTTGTTCCTGCTGTAACCACAGGAGGCAGTAATGAGATGATTTAAACTCAGCTGGATGTGATGAAGAAACACACAGTCTACCAAGAATCAGAACGTGCAGGCAAACAGCCTCCTGAGGGTGTTTTTGTTTGTTCACCTGTTGGTGATGTTATCAGGGAGGGCCGGCTCTCACCATGGAGAACGGACAGAGCACCACCACCAAGCTGGGCCTGCCTCAGCTCAACACCAACCAGCAGGAGGCGCTGCAAAAGGCAACACACACACACTCACTGTACACACTGGATATTCAATCTGTGATGTGTATCTGTGTGTGAGCTGTGATTGGCTGACTACCATTTCCTGTCTGCAGGCCAAGAAGTATGCCATGGAGCAGAGCATCAAGAGTGTCCTCGTCAAACAGCAGCTCACCAACCTACAGGTAACACACCTCACCTGTCTGTCAGGTAACACACCTCACCTGTCTGTCAGGTAACACACCTCACCTGTCTGTCAGGTATCACACCTCACCTGTCTGTCAGGTAACACACCTCACCTGTCTGTCAGGTAACACACCTCACCTGTCTGTCAGGTAACACACCTCACCTGTCTGTCAGGTAACACACCTCACCTGTCTGTCAGGTAACACACCTCACCTGTCTGTCAGGTAACACACCTCACCTGTCTGCAGGTAACACACCTCACCTGTCTGTCAGGTATCACACCTCACCTGTCTGTAGGTAACACACCTCACCTGTCTGTCAGGTATCACACCTCACCTGTCTGTCAGGTAACACACCTCACCTGTCTGTCAGGTATCACACCTCACCTGTCTGTCAGGTAACACACCTCACCTGTCTGCCAGGTATCACACCTCACCTGTCTGTAGGTAACACACCTCACCTGTCTGTCAGGTAACACACCTCACCTGTCTGTCAGGTAACACACCTCACCTGTCTGTCAGGTAACACACCTCACCTGTCTGTCAGGTAACACACCTCACCTGTCTGTAGGTAACACACCTCACCTGTCTGTAGGTAACACACCTCACCTGTCTGCAGGTAACACACCTCACCTGTCTGTCAGGTAACACACCTCACCTGTCTGTAGGTAACACACCTCACCTGTCTGTAGGTAACACACCTCACCTGTCTGTAGGTAACACACCTCACCTGTCTGTAGGTAACACACCTCACCTGTCTGTAGGTAACACACCTCACCTGTCTGCAGGTAACACACCTCACCTGTCTGTCAGGTTACACACCTCACCTGTCTGTAAGGTGACACACCTCACCTGTCTGTCAGGTAACACACCTCACCTGTCTGTCAGGTAACACACCTCACCTGTCTGCAGGTAACACACCTCACCTGTCTGTCAGGTTACACACCTCACCTGTCTGTAAGGTGACACACCTCACCTGTCTGTCAGGTAACACACCTCACCTGTCTGCAGGTATCACACCTCACCTGTCTGTCAGGTAACACACCTCACCTGTCTGTCAGGTATCACACCTCACCTGTCTGTCAGGTAACACACCTCACCTGTCTGTCAGGTATCACACCTCACCTGTCTGTCAGGTAACACACCTCACCTGTCTGTCAGGTATCACACCTCACCTGTCTGTAGGTAACACACCTCACCTGTCTGTCAGGTAACACACCTCACCTGTCTGTCAGGTAACACACCTCACCTGTCTGTCAGGTAACACACCTCACCTGTCTGTCAGGTAACACACCTCACCTGTCTGTAGGTAACACACCTCACCTGTCTGTAGGTAACACACCTCACCTGTCTGTAGGTAACACACCTCACCTGTCTGTAGGTAACACACCTCACCTGTCTGTAGGTAACACACCTCACCTGTCTGCAGTTAACACACCTCACCTGTCTGTCAGGTTACACACCTCACCTGTCTGTAAGGTGACACACCTCACCTGTCTGTCAGGTAACACACCTCACCTGTCTGTCAGGTAACACACCTCACCTGTCTGCAGGTAACACACCTCACCTGTCTGTCAGGTTACACACCTCACCTGTCTGTAAGGTGACACACCTCACCTGTCTGTCAGGTAACACACCTCACCTGTCTGTCAGGTAACACACCTCACCTGTCTGTCAAGTAACACACCTCACCTGTCTGTCAGGTAGGAGGTGAAACATCTGGTTGACTGGTGCAGAACCAACAACCTGTCCCTGAACGTCGATAAAACCAAAGAGATCATCGTCGACTTCAGGAGGCGCCAGCCCAACCACACACCACTCCTCATCAACGGTACGGCAGTGGAAAGAGTTAGCAGCACAAAGTTCCTGGGGGTGCAGATAACAGACACTCTGACCTGGTCCCTTCACATGAGCTCAGCAGCGCATGCACTTTCTGCGTCGATGAAGAGAGCACACCTCCCTCCCCCCATTCTCACCACCTTTTACAGAGGCACTATAGAGAGCATCGTAGCAAACTGCATCTCTGTCTGGTCCGGAGCCTGCAGTGCCACCGACTGGAAGTCCCTGCAGAGAGTGGTGAGGACGGCGGAAAAGATCATTAAGACTCCTCTTCCTCCCATCCAGGAGATCGCAAAGATCCGCTGCCTGACCAGGGCTCAGAAAATCAGCAGAGACCCCTCCCACCCCCACCAAGGACTGTTTTCGCTGCTGGACTCTGGAAAAAGGTTCCGCAGCCTCCGAAGCAGAACTTCCAGGTTCTGCAACAGCTTCTTCCCACAGGCCATAAGACTTTTAAACACGAAACAATAACCCCTCCATTCCCCCTCAAACCCCCACACAGGACTACCTCACCGGACTGTATAATACAACAGAATGTGCAATATATTTATCTGTATAGGAATTTCACTCATAGCTTTTCTTTTTATATCTATTTATATCTGCACCTTATTTTTATTTTTATATGTAAATACATGCTGCTGTTTTTTATCCTGCACTACGAGACAACTGCAACGA
>CM036544.1:31302103-31352103 GCA_020745685.1 Tautogolabrus adspersus
TCGTTAGCACATCATTAACAGGTCAGTAACATGTCGTTAGCACATCATTAACAGGTCAGTAACATGTCGTTAGCACATCATTAACAGGTCGTTAACAAGTTGTTAGCGTGTCATTAACAGGACAGTTGTGGTTACCACACAGGTCATTAACACCAGCTGTCTCCTGAACAGGTCAACCTCTCTCTGTCCGTTCCAGGTGTGACCCCTGCTCAGTGTGGCCTGCCGCAGGTGGGGTTGGTGAACCGTGTTCTGGCCATGCCCCCTGCACTTGCAGCCTGCTTAGGTTCGGAGGTGAGGAGGAAAGAAGAGGAAGAGGAGCATGAGCAGCAGGGCCGCACAGAGCCACTCAGCGAGCAGGAGCACTTGAGCATCAGCGGCAGCAGCACCAGACACATGGTGATGAGGAAACAGCTCCGAAAACAGGAGGTACGATTCAAATCCTGACTAAAGGCCTTGGCACACTAAGTCCGTTTTTTTCGGATGCGTTTTTTGGCTCCGTAATCCAAAAAAAAAGTGTTACGCACAGACACCTTGCACACTGAAGCCGATGCGTTTTTTGTTTTTTTTATTCCGAAAATTCGCAGTATGAGACAAAATGCGTCGTACTCATCACGCAGAGTGATCAGGCAGTGAAGATGATTTTCAGGTTCTTTCACTCCTTGAAAAAAACAAATGGGGTCCGTCCAATGAAAACAAGACGAGAGCGAGGAAAGTTTCACCCGTCAATAAAGGAGAGCTGCAGAATGATCCCGATCACTTCCAGGTGGATTTCAGGATGTCAGTGATCCAGTTTGATACGCTGCTCTCTAAACTGTAACCACACATTAAAAAGAACACCACCAATTTCCTCGAAGCAGCTGATCCTGAACAGCAGCTGGCAGTATGTGTGAGGTCGGGACACACACACACACACACACACACACACACACACACACACACACACACACACACACACACACACACACACACACACACACACACACACACACACACACACACACAGAGTCAGTGTGCAAACATGATTGACATAACATGGAGTCGTATTTATTTTTAAACGTGCGTCAATTTCGGACGAAAAAGACTCAGTGTGCAATGGCCTTCACCCACAGCATGAGGGGACATAACCCTAACCCGATCCTAAAGACGTAACGGTGTTCACATGACTGTCTGTCTTCATATCAGACTCCTGAAAATATAAAGAACTTCAGGAGGACTGCTCGTGTTCACACATGCACCTCACAGCAGGAGACTATCCCTGCCAGACAGGAGGGGGGTCACCTGAGGTAAGACGAGAGCAACGTGGAAGTGGCGGTGAAGCAGCAGAGTCCTCTGTACGACGCTATAATAAGAATATGTGTCTTTCTATCAATGCTACGTGTAGTTGAACAGAATCTCAATCTGAACTAAAGAGTGGAGAAGAACATACTGGAGAACAGGAAACAGAATGCAGCAGGTTCATTAGAGCACGGAGATCGTAGAGGTGGCGTGCAGACAGTCTATGGTCGTGCAGCGATCACAGGGAATAAACGTCACCACCCCCTCCCACTCGCTCGAGGTGAATTCTCCTGATTATATCCTGCTGCGTTCTCACATCAGCTCACTCTGACTTTCTGCAGAATAAATACGAGGAGGCTGGAGGAGAAACTCCGGGTGAAGAGAGAAACATTCAGCTGTTTGTGTTCTTTAACTTGTGTTGTGCTAGTGTGTTTATATTTTCATGCAGCTCACCACAAAAACGTATTATTGTCAGATTGTTTTGATACATGAACGATCTGATTGTTGACTCCGCCCCCTCTGTTCCGGTCAGTCCAGCGTCATGGTCCTGAGGAACATGGTCGGTCCTGACGACATCGACGATGACCTGGAGGGTGAGGTCACTGAGGAGTGCGGAAAGTTCGGCCTTGTGAAGCGAGTCATCATCTACCAGGAGCGTCAGGGCGAGGAGGACGCCGCCGACGTCATCGTCAAAATCTTTGTGGAGTTCTCAGAGGCAGCCGATATGAACCGAGCCATCACGGCGCTCAACAAGCGCTGGTTCGGAGGACGCAAAGTGTCGGCTGGGGTTTACGACCAGGAACGATTTGAGAGCAGCGACCTGTCGGCGTAGAATACACACACACACACAGCGTAGTGTAGGCCCTCTTTCTGACCTGTTTTTTATTCTTCTTCGTGTGTTTGTGTGACGTCGCTGTTTGAACTGTTGACATTCCTGCTGATCGTTTTATGGATTTTATATCAAGTCTTTTTTTTTGTCCATATGATCTTCACCTCAGGAAAAAACAAGTCAGTGATGCTTGAACAGATGTGACAACATTAACAGACACAGCAGAGGTAGGTTCACTTGGTTACCCGTTAATCCGTTAACTTTAGTGAATCATTCACTGACGTTAACGATGACGTCGTTATCAGAAACACAAACATCCTGTTTGTACAAAGTCAGTGGATGTGAGTCCTTCAGAGGCCGAGATGATAAAATAATCTACTAATGATAGAAACTTTGACCATACATCACCACAGGAAGTACCTTCATATAGGAGCATTTCACAATAAAAGCTCCCATGGGGTTTTTTCACGTTGTTCAATAATGTCTCTAAAGTACAGGGGGCGCTATGCTCTCGCTCAGGCTGTCCATGATCCATCTGACCATGTAAGAGCGAGGTCTGGACGTTAACGGAGACTGAATTTAACAGAAGTTAAAGGTTTGGATGATCGTTTAACGCTGATAATTAACGTTTAACTGCTTCACTTTTTAATTTTGCATTTGAAACTTGAATCCTTAAAAAGTGAAAATGTTGAATCCAAACTAAATCATTTTGTGTGATTTGACGTCCCTGTAAATGAAGGTGTGCAGAAAGCTGTGGTTTTGTAAAATGAAACCGCTTTGAGCTTAAACATTAAAGCTAGGGTTGGTAATTTTTGAAAACTAGCATGATTTTGAAAGTAGCATTCCCTCAGTGCTCCGTCTACACCCACCCCCTCCCCTCTGTGCTCCCTCTAAAGCCACGCCCCTCACTTACACGCACTAGGGCCATTGGTCCAGAAGCAAATTTCAGCTCATGCTTTGAGTGTGGGCTCGTGCATGCACGGGGTAGAGAGCGAGCAGGGAGACAGGGAGGCGTGATTGGTTCATAAAACTCGCACCGAGTGCAGACATTGGTCGAAGTTTTTACGTGTTTACAACTGCTACAGATGACGGATTTTCTTCGTTTCTTTTTCAGAGCACCTGAGTTATTAACTTCTGTCAGGACCTAAAGACAGTTACAACCAAAATCTTTAAAAGTGTATCTGTAGGAAATTACCTACCCTGCCTTTAACCGAGTGCAGACGTGACGTCCCCGAACGCCACATTTGAAGTGAGGATTGTCCTCGATGTCCATGACGAAGCCTCGCAAGTCCACACAGGTGTGTTCAGGTGTAAAACAGAAATATGGGAATAAAATGTTCCTTTTTGCATCAAATGTTGTTTCTTTATTATCCTGAGCTGGTTTCTGATCGGCTCTGAGTTTCATAATCAAAATGTACTCATGAAGCTCAGAATCGTCAGCTCATGGGGTCACTTCTCGAGTTTTCACCTCATTAAAACAAACTTAACAACATCATAATAATTGAATGTTTCCTTCATGTGAAAATCAAGTCTTTTATTTGGACCTGTCAGCTTTCACAGAGCGTCTCTTCCTGTTCTGACGACAGAAACATCTATTTAAATTCCGTCAGATAGAGAAGAAACATGAATCAAACAGATCAAGCCTGCAGACAACACTCAGGGCTCAAACCTGCAGACAACATTCAGGGCTCAAACCTGCAGACATCACTCAGGGCTGAAACCTGCAGACATCACTCAGGGCTGAAACCTGCAGACAACACTCAGGGCTCAAACCTGCAGACAACACTCAGGGCTCAAACCTGCAGACATCACTCAGGGCTCAAACCTGCAGACAACACTCAGGGATCAAACCTGCAGACAACACTCAGGGCGCAAACCTGCAGACATCACTCAGGGATCAATTGTTGTTGACGGTTCATGTTCTCCTGAAGGTGAGTGGACACATGGCAACAGTAGAGACGATTTCTGTCCATCAGAGTTTTCCTGACATGAACTTCAACAACTTGTTTGGACACATCTTAAAGGGTTCAGATCTCTACACTAATAAAACAAATAAAGAAGACACAAGTTAACAGCAGATGATCGATGAACCCTGCTAACATGAAATAAACACAGAATGTGAGTGTGTGGTATAAAACATGTGGCCAACACGTATTTAAAGGGTGATAAAGTAACTGCTTTTCAAAGTTTACGGGCATACGTCTTATTCTGAAGGGTAATACCGGAAGTCCCCTTCCTTCCTACGATGCCTCTGACGTCAGCGGCTCCTGTCTGTACGGCGGCTCGCAGGGCTCACTCCGCGCCGCTCCTGCTGACGATGGGAGACGTTCTCTGCGAAGAGCTCGAGGATTTAGTTCATTTCTCAGTGCACGACCTGCCGGCACGAGGCTATGTCGTCATGGAGGAGATCCGACGTCAGGGGAAACTCTGTGATGTCACGCTCAAGGTAAACTGATGACCCTCGTGGCTAAAGTTAGCCTGTTAGCTACTTACCAGCCTTCAGCAGGAAGCTAGCCGAGGTAGCCGAGTTCACAGTGATGCTAACAACATGCTAACTGTAGCTGTTACTCTTCGAGCGCTGACAGCGGATTATAAACAAGCTAACAGCCTGTTTAAACAGGTGAGTGACGTCACAGACTGTTAGCATGAATATATTCGTACAAGCTATCTAAGCTAACCTCTGACCTGTGGCACACCGGAAACAACTGAGAGCTGCT
Source organism: Tautogolabrus adspersus (assembly GCA_020745685.1). NCBI lineage: Eukaryota > Metazoa > Chordata > Actinopteri > Labriformes > Labridae > Tautogolabrus > Tautogolabrus adspersus. Next base: position 31,306,925 of record CM036544.1, read on the forward strand.
GCTGCGCCGATTGGCTGTCTCGTTTTCATGGTGATAAGAGAAGTGACTGCTGCAGGTGTGACAGGTGTTTTAAAGAACAAGTTCCCGCGTCTTCAAGTTAGATTTAGGGTTAGGAGTGGGTGACCTTTCAGCAGAGAAGCTTTGATCCTTTCTGTCCATATCATACACCACATGATGCTGTGACATCATCATGTTTATATACACACCTGTACAGCTCACCTGAGATCTGCTGCAACACAACACATTAAGCACACAACATAGACTGTGCAAGTAATAACACTGTTTAGGGGATAAACTCTTAAGGTGATACTCTGGACAGGTGATATAAAGTTTATGTTATTACCTGTACAGGTAACACCTGTGTAAAGGTAACACCTGTGTACAGGTGTGTAATGTGTGCTGTGCTCTCTGCAGGTCGGAGATCATAAATTCAGCGCTCACCGGATCGTTCTGGCAGCTTCCATCCCGTACTTCCACGCCATGTTCACCAACGACATGGTGGAGTGTAAACAGGACGAGATCCTGATGCAGGGCATGGACCCCAGGTGACCTAACACCTGCACTGTATGCACATACCTGTGAATAAGTGTAACAGCAGAGTAACAGTACCTGTCCTCCGCAGCGCTCTGGAGGCTCTCATAAACTTCGCCTACAGCGGCCATGTTGCCATCGACCAGCAGAACGTTCAGTCTCTTCTGATTGGCTCGAGCTTCCTGCAGCTGCAGAACGTTAAAGACGCCTGCTGCTCCTTCCTGCAGGAGAGGTGAGTGGCATGCCCCCGCACATGCTCAGTACACTGAAACAATAACTTAGTCAATATTAGGGCTGGGAATCTAAGGGTACCTCACGATACGATACGATACGCGATACATAGCTCACGATAACGATAATATCTCGATATGGCGATACTGCGATTATCGATATATTGCTCTTAATAACCTACTATATGTCTGTGTGTTTATAAGGGTCAAACAAAAACAAACAAAATTAATTTCATAGTTTATATTTTGCAGCATAATTCAACAGTACAAACAGCAATAGTGCAAAAACAATGAGACTTTAGTGCAACATCACTGTAAACTGTTTTTAGGTGTCTGACAAACAGTATTTTCTATTTTGATAAGTTTAGTCTATTTAAAATGTCTTTGTTGGGGGTCTGGGGGTCTCCCCCTGAACATTTTTAACACCAGAAATGTCTTTCCTACATTCTGATTAATTTTTATGCACAATTTGAGGGTTTTCTGCTCCACTTTAAAATAATGAGTTAGTATTGTTTCTTTAAATCTATTTTAGTGTTCAGGTACATTCACACAGTTATTAACATTTAAAAACACGAGGACTTCAAACATTATACAGAATATGTTCATTCTGGGACACATGGTCAAAGTGAGTTTTACTGTTAGAAGAGTTTTATTCATAGAGGGGGCGGGACATCGTTAACTGACAGACAGACAGACAGACAGACAGTCACCATGGTTACTCACTCTCACCTGCATGACGCACACTGAACGAGAGGAGAGAGAGCTGCTGACTGACATCACTTATAAGTTAAAGCAGTATGCATGGAAATCAATGCATAGACATAAATGATTGTACTAATTCAAACATTTTTTTAAACCACCGAGGTCCGGACCTCACGGAGTCGCGGATATGATCGCCTCCCTCCGTCTCATAACATCGTTTAATTCTCGTTTCCGATATCACAACAGGTGAGCTTCAGGTGGAGAGGCTTGTTAGTTACTTGTAGAAACCGAGAGAGAGCAGAAAAACATCAACAGCATCAGTTTAAACACCGGGGTTATATCTCCCATCACTGACTGTCTGAGCTCTGCTCTGTGTGACTCTCTGCAGACTGTCATCGTCTCTCCGGCTCGTTAAAACGTTTGGCTGTGTCGCCATCTGAAGTAGGCTACAAACCTTAACTTTGCAAACTCTTCAGATAACTGTTTCTCGAGCCCTGTCGGTTTGGACAAATCTCAAACAGTTGTATTTAACCGGGATAGAGTTCTTTTAACGGACTAACTCTTAAGTTTCGTTTTCATGTCCAGCGGAGATCCCGCTGGACCCGCTCAGCTGCGGATCAAAAGGGGAGGGGGAGACCATGGGGGAGACACGTCTGTGGGAGCATAACCTGCAGCATGTGACTCGACTCACTACGGAGGCAAGTTTATAGCGGCTATGCTTTGATAATAACTTTAGAAAAAACCGATATGCGGCGAGAGCGCATCGATTATCCATCTTCAAATTAAATATCGCGATAGTTCGCCATACCGATATTTTGTCACAGTCCTAGTCAATATATTTATATACTAAAGAGTCCGCCTTGACCTGCTCTCTTTGTAAAGTGTCTGCTAATGTGTGTGTGTGTTTAGGTTACACCCAAAGAACTGTCTGGGTGTGCGTCAGTTTGCAGAGACCATGATGTGTACGACTCTCTACGACTCTGCTAACAGTTTCCTCCATCAGCACTTTGTGGAGGTCTCTGTGTCCGACGAGTTCCTGAGTCTGAGGATGGAGGAGCTGCTGGAGCTGGTGGGCTGTGACGAGCTCAACATCAAAGCCGAAGAACAGGTGAGGAGCTCAGAAACACACCTGTACCATAAGATCTAACGTACAGATGTTTGATGTGCAGGTGTTTGATGCGTTGTACCTGTGCAGGTGTTTGATGCGTTGTACCTGTGCAGGTGTTTGATGCGTTGTACCTGTGCAGGTGTTTGATGTGTTGTACCTGTGCAGGTGTTTGATGTGTTGTACCTGTGCAGGTGTTTGATGCGTTGTACCTGTGCAGGTGTTTGATGCGTTGTACCTGTGCAGGTGTTTGATGCGTTGTACCTGTGCAGGGGCCCGTTTCAGAAAGAAGGTTTAGTTCAAACTCTGAGTCAGTTAACCCTGAAATGAGGGAAACTCTGGGTGTTCTGTTTCAGAGGGGGAGGTCACTCAAACCTGAGAAAGAGGGGTAACTCAGGCCTGTTCCAGAGAGGGAGGTCACTTTAGCTCTGAGTCTGTTACTATGGTAACTGAGTCTGTGAACCTAACCTGGTCAGGAGCAGGTTTTCTTCAATGAACCCCGAGTTTCTCTCCGCCTCCTCTTTCAGAAACGCCGTTTCATTTCCTCATTGTTTCATTGAGTCCGTATCACGGCGTGTTAGTGAAGATTGAGCGTGTGAATAAAGATCCAGCTTGTCTTCATATTGTATGTGAGGGAGGCTGTAGAGGATAAATGAAGTATTTAGTGGAACATGTGTTTTAGTGGAGGAGCCTGGAGATGAAGGGGCTGCATTACTCCTCAGGGAATAAGAGTCTACATTTACGTCAGGAGATGTTCATTTCATTAGGACTAATGAAGAAAGCTGAGAGGACATTTAGCCTGTGTGTGTGAACACAGCTTTATGTTGGGGACAAAGATAGAGCACATTCAAATAGACACTGAATGAAGTTCACTTTGTTTCATATGTTCAATATGATTCAAACACCACCATGAGCCCAGTTTGTTCTGACAGTTCATTTAGTTTGAAAGTCACTTTTCTTCTGCTGGATTGCATCTTAATGAAAATACATTTGAGCTTTAATACCATTCCAGCAGTTTGGACCTGTGATATTATAATTCTGATGAAATATGAAATGAATAGACTTCATGACGTGCTGACGCCAGCAGCTGTTTCCTCCTCCTTCTCTCTCTCCTTTGAGCTGCAGCACTGTTTCTTTGTCTTCTTATTCAAACCTGTTCATATTCTCCGTATGTCCTCATGAAGATGGAGGTTATATTTAGAGAGGGTTAAAGTACCACCATCTCTTGTTGTCTCCTGTTGCCATGGTGAATCGTAGTATCAGGGCTCCATTAATGTTGGCTTTTTATCCTCATGGTGCACGCGCTGAACACCGAGTGAACTTACTCAGAGTTGATTTAACAAACTCAAATCAGCTGATCTGGAACCAGAAACTCAGAGTTTCCCCCCTGAGGGTAAATCAGCTCAGAGCTCAGAGTTACACTGAGAGTTTGTTCAACCGTCTTTCTGAAACGAGCCCCAGGTGTTTGATGCGTTGTACCTGTGCAGGTGTTTGATGCGTTGTACCTGTGCAGGTGTTTGATGCGTTGTACCTGTGCAGGTGTTTGATGCGTTGTACCTGTGCAGGTGTTTGATGCGTTGTACCTGTGCAGGTGTTTGATGCGTTGTACCTGTGCAGGTGTTTGATGCGTTTTACCTGTGCAGGTGTTTGATGCGTTGTACCTGTGCAGGTGTTTGATGCCTTGTACCTGTGCAGGTATTTGAGGCCGTGCTGTCCTGGGTGCATCATGACCGGGAGCGGAGGGAGTCCCTGCTGCCGGAGCTGCTGTCGAAGATCAGACTTCCTCTGTGTCGGCCTCAGTTCCTGTCAGACCGTGTCCAGCAGGATGAGCTCGTACGCTGCTGCCATAAATGCAGGTGTGTGACTGTGTTCAGGTGTAATGTTGCTGTTGCTTAAATGTTGATGAAAATATAGTTGAACACCTGAAGCTGTTGTGCTCGGTTAGTGACTCTGTATGTTTTCAGGGACCTGGTGGATGAAGCCAAAGATTTCCACCTGATGCCCGAGCGCCGCCCTCACCTGCCCGCCTTCAAGACCAGACAGAGGTGCTGTACCTCCATCACAGGACTCATCTACGCTGTGGGAGGACTCAACAGCTCAGGTACCGCTCACCTGTCTGTTCCCACCTGTCCACCAACACTACGGATAAAGGAAAAAGAGGATTTGACTTCAGCTCAGTTGATTACAGCAGCGTCTAGTGGACATTAGGGGAACTGCAGCTAGAAGAATGTTGTTTTTTTCAGGCCTACTTTAAGAGTTGACCAATCACAGAAGGTGTGATGTCACTGCTGTAGGGATGTAAAGATTAATCGTGAGGCAGTTAAACATTGATTCAAAGGTGTCAAGGTTCACATCGATACTCTGAAAAATGCATCGCAGTAACAGGGTCCGAAATTAACACCCACCAAGCGCCAAATGCGGGGAGATTTTCTGTTTGGTGAGTACATGTCAGAGGGTTATCTGCCACAGGGCGGGTAAATGTTTTACCAAAAAGTCATCAAAACTATGCTATGAGTATTTAGTGCGTTTTATGTATCTGCAGATACCTGCTCCTCTCTCTGCTGTCATGACTGTGAGCATCGCGGAGCAGGCTGAGACACACCAACATACATTTCAGCGCCAACACACACACACACACACACACACACACACACACACACACACACACACACACTGGAGCGCCAGCCACCACGCGTGGCGCGCCCCTTTTATCTTTTAGTGCATCAGCACACAGTTGATCCGTACGGACCGAGTCGGGAACACACGTTATCCGGTCAAACGGTCGGTTCCACTTTTCTCCGTTCACTCTCACCGTGTCTGCAGCTAACATAACGATAGCATCGTCCTCTCACAGTCGCTGTAGTCTCAGTCTGTGAACGTCTCCACTCTGTGTGAAACAACAAAAGGTCTGGGAACTACCTTTAAAAAAAATATGGCCAGCAAATAAATCGTTTACATTTCTCAATTTCCTGCTCTGATAAAATGATTGATTCTGTGACTTCAATCTGTGATTGATTCAACAGAACATAATGCCTTCTCATTAAATGTAACAGACGTGTGTGTGACACAAAAACACTATTTGTTATTTCGGCCATAAAAAATATGTTTGACCGGTGAATTCTTTCATCTACCCGCCACCTCGGCCGGTGAGTCAAAAAGTTAATTTCCCTGCAGTAATATGGTCAGCAGCTGTAGAGCAGAGGCGGTTGGTTGTAACAAGCAGGCGTTACCATGGCAGCTGCAGTGACCAAACTATACTACCAAGCAGGTTTGTAGCCTCGCTCGCCCAAACGAGTGTAAGAGCCAAACAGATTACGAGCTGCATTGGTGCTTTCATGAAAGAATTAAAGGAATCTTTGTTAGTCATCATTTTTCTTCAGTCTCATTTTGTAAAATAAATCGTGAAAGAATCGTATCGTGAACCCAGTATCGTGAATCGTATCGGGAGTTGAGTGAATGGTTACATCCCTACACTGCTGATATCTGATTGGTGCTCAATGACTCTTTTCAACTTTCAGGTGACTCCTTAAACATCGTTGAAGTATTTGATCCAATTGGGAACTTCTGGGAACGCTGCCAGCCAATGAGGACTGCCCGGAGCAGAGTGGGCGTGGCTGTTGTAAACGGGCTGCTGTATGCGATTGGTGGATATGATGGCCAATCGCGGCTCAGCACAGTGGAGGTTTACAACCCTGAGACCGATAGCTGGACACAAGTGTCGAGCATGAACAGCCAGCGCAGGTCAATACACTGATCAACAGCTGATCATGACTCTGATCAATACACTGATTATTAAACTGTAAACCTCTGTGTTTTTGTCCTTAGCGCCATGGGAACGGTTGTGATTGATGGACACATCTACGTGTGCGGCGGCTACGACGGAAAGTCCTCTCTAAACTCTGTGGAGTGTTACTCGCCAGAGACCGACAGGTGAGTCTCGGCTGTTCGCTCCACCCTCTGACCATCTGTTAGCTCCACCCTCTGACCATCTGTTAGCTCCACCCACTGATCATCTGTCCGCCCCACTCAGTGATCACCTGTAGGCTCCACCCACTGACCATCTGTTAGCTCCACCCACTGATCATCTGTCTGCTCCACCCACTGACCATCTGTTTGCCCCCAACCTCTGATCAGCTGTTAGCTTTACCTCTTGATCAGCTGTTAGCTTTACCCTCTGATCAGCTGTTAGCTTTACCTCTTGATCAGCTGTTAGCTTTACCCTCTGATCAGCTGTTAGCTTTACCCTCTGATCAGCTGTTAGCTTTACCCTCTGATCAGCTGTTAGCTTTACCCACTGACCATCTGTTAGCTCCACCCACTGATCATCTGTCTGCTCCACCCACTGAAAATATGTTTGCCCCCAACCTCTGTTCAGCTGTTAGCTTTACCCTCTGATTAGCTGTTAGCTTTACCCTCTGATCAGCTGTTAGCTTTACCCTCTGATTAGCTGTTAGCTTTACCCTCTGATCAGCTGTTAGCTTTACCCTCTGATTAGCTGTTAGCTTTACCCTCTGATCAGCTGTTAGCTTTACCCTCTGATTAGCTGTTAGCTTTACCCTCTGATTAGCTGTTAGCTTTACCCTCTGATTAGCTGTTAGCTTTACCCTCTGATCAGCTGTTAGCTTTACCCTCTGATTAGCTGTTAGCTTTACCCTCTGATCAGCTGTTAGCTTTACCCTCTGATCAGCTGTTAGCTTTACCCTCTGATTAGCTGTTAGCTTTACCCTCTGATCAGCTGTTAGCTTTACCCTCTGATCAGCTGTTAGCTTTACCCTCTGATCAGCTTAGCTTTAGCCTCTGATCAGCTGTTAGCTTTACCCTCTGATCAGCTGTTAGCTCCACCCCCTGATAACCTGTTAGCCCCACCCCTTGATCAGCTGTTAGCTCCACCCCCTGATCAGCTGTTAGCTCCACCCCTCGATCAGCTGTTAGCTCCACCCCCTGATCAGCTGTTAGCTCCACCCCCTGATCAGCTGTTATCTTGTTTAGTATAGGTTTGGTGTTTTCTGTCACCATACTGTTTTTAAAGGAGGAAGTGACCATATAAGGGCGAAGTGTGCATTCTGTTTGTTCCACAATCTAAATGAACATCAACTCATGAGGAATCAATAAGACTTTAAAATAAGCACACACTTTTTACTAGCAGTTGAGTCCGCCACCTGGACACTAGAGGGACTGCAGCTTCAGGTTGAATGTATCTATGTCTGTGCTGCCCTGACAGACAGAGAGTTCATATTATCAGTCATGTATGATGAGTGCTGTGCAGAGTGCAGACATGTCGGCCCATGGAGCCGTCTAAACATGTCACTGTTTGTCTCTTTAATGTATAAAGTGTTTGTAGACACTTCACACGGAGACCTGAAGTACTTTATATACTGCATGAGTCGTGAGGAGGTGACTTAGGCTCCGTGTCCACCTAGCAACTCTTCCAGGCAGAAAATGGCTGACTGTGCGCTCGGCAGTGTTTGCATGAAGCGTTTGTGCGCTGCACGTCCGTCCTGTCTCCATGACAACAGTCTGTTGACAACAGCCGCTGTATGACCGACACGGCTCCGCTACTTTTTACTGCATGTTTTATGTTAGAGGTCGTTTATTACACCAGCAGGCACGGAGCGAGGACGATGTGGGTGCAAGACACGATCTGTAGGAGGCTAAAATTCAGGGAACATCATACATTTGGAAAAGAGCGCCGGTGACGTCAAACGTCTTCCTGGTTTTACATGTAAAGAGGAAATGCTGTTTCATACTTCTAAACTATACTGAATAATGAATGATTTGCATGTTAACATCAGCTGGTCGTCTGTCTCAGCAAAGATGTGTAATAAATAACTACTGTAACATGCTAATGAAGCTGTTTGGAGCAGGACACTCATTTGTCCTCCACTGTTTTCTGTCTGATTGACACTGAGACTAAATATCATTACGATTGTTTAATTGACAGAAATGCGTTGTAGTGACAGAAGTGACCTCCCTGCAGCCGGTGGCTGTGGCTGTGGCCCGTCTCATTTCAGTACTTCCTGTGGCTTAATGTCAAACGCTTCAACAACACTGTTGACTTCCTCGGCGTGTGTCTGGAGAAAGTTGGCGATCGTCACCAACTCCGCTCTGTTCCACAGACACTCGTAGTAGGTACATGCGCTGCGGTGGGGGGGGGGGGAGGGGGGTTTCAGCAGTGGACCAAACCACTCTCAAGGCAAGGGGGGGGACCAGATCTTTAAACACGTAAAAAAGGAATTGTTTTGCGACTTTAGTTACAATGTTACAATTCACTTAGCAGACGCTTTTATCCAAAGCGACGTACATCAGAGAGTAAGTACAACACTAATCCATTCATACACCGCTACCGAAGCAGCGGGAGCAATGCGGGGTTAAGTGTCTTGCCCAAGGACACATCAGACATGTTGCTCAGCTGGGGATCGAACCCTCGACCTTCTGGTTGAGAGTCGACGACTCTACCAACTGAGCCGCAGCCGCACAAGTGTTTTCAATGCATATGACTATATCACTCAAAATTACATGTTTATGATGACATGAATACTGGGGGGGACAGTTCTCTATTTTTCTAGGATTGGGGGGGTCAGGACCCCCCTGTCCCCCCGTGATTTCCACCTATGTGCACGACCAAAGACTGTCTGCTAGCTAAAGGGAAACAGACACATGTGACGTGTGAGAGTAAACAGAGGATGTGTTTGTTTACAGCTGGAGGGGGTGTACCTCTAATACCTGTGCTGATATAAATCCTGACAGGTGGACTGTAGTGACGGAGATGAGTGCCAGTCGCAGTGCTGCCGGTGTGACCGTGTTTGATGGACGGATCTTCGTCTCTGGCGGCCATGACGGTTTACAGATCTTCAACACGGTGAGTGAACACAACGTATACATCTAAACGCCATCATTCAATCATCAAAGCAGTATTCAGTCAAATCAAGAGGTTGTTTTATTGTACAGTCATGAATCTGTTATTATCAACACAGTGCAGATCTACCGTGATCCCATTTTCATTTGGTATTCAAGGTAAAGACAAACTGGTGAACAGCGTTTTCAAACACAAATCTTTTTCTCCGAAGATAAAAGAGAAGAAATCCAAACAGACATGAAGCTCAGTGGTCCCTGTGTAGCAGCAGGAGACACCAGCAGCTCCATGTTCTCTGTGGGTTTATAAACTCTTCTACACAAATCTGCATTTTTCATTACAAACATCTTCCAGTACAGGTCGGCCTCCACAGAACCTCCAACAACATTATTCTGTACGTGTTTGTTTTGGAAAGCCTGGAAGCATCTTTCCCAGACACAAGACTTTAAAGCAGAACTCAAACGTCATGTTTCAAACCTCGTCCATGCTGTCTCTGCTCTCCACTAGTGATGAGTCACAGTGAACTGATGCTGATTAGCTTTTGTTACCCCCCCTCCTCTCTGACCTGAATGTGTCAGTGCTGCTGTAACTCTCTCCAGGACACTGAGTTAGTAGACGTCCATTGTTTCTCCTTGAAGCTCTCCCACTCTTCTGTTGACATTACAAAGTGAGCCTCTCCTTGAAGGAGATCATTTTGGGGCCTGGCTCTGATCTCTCTGCAGCGATGAAGCCTCTTAGTATGCTCGGCCCAGATCTGGATGTTTCCAGATTTTCTTTGCTAATTTTTGTATCAATGTCATTTCTTATCTGTAGATATCAGAATAAATCCTTGTTGGCTAAACCATGTTGCTCCTTTAAGTTCTGGAAGCTCTTGAGTGAAGATTTACCGAACAGATCCAAATAAATCTTCAGACCTTGCTCCCGCCATTTTTTTAAATTGACATCATGCCTATTTGGAGTAAAATCTTTATCATGTGCCATCCAGCCAATCAGTAGCTAAGGTTCAGAGGGGTCCAAAGACTTCACAACTTTGAACCAGGTTCTGAGTGAGAGCTCCAAACATGGATTAGGAGTCTCCCCCAGGAATTCATCGCATTTTAAAGTCACACATAGTCTTACAAAGCTGGATGTCCAACCTAAACGTGGGCACAGTTTCAGATCATGAGGTAAACGTATGTTGGAGTAATCCCAGGATGAGTCTGCAGAGGGCGCTAAACGCCTCGTTCTGTAAATCACGCCATAGTTCCCCGATATGAAACCAAGAACTTCACCAGACGGCTTCAAGCCTCTACGTAAGCTGTGAACCTCTTACATAGACTCTCGTCTCCCAGCTCTGGAGAGCAGCCCTCCTCTGGCAGCCCTGCAGCGTTCTGACCCCCCAGGAAGGCTTCCAGAGAGCTGGCCAATCAGAAGAAGGTGGGCACGTGGGGAGGGGGGCCTTAAAGAGAGACAGCAGACTAATGAAGGTTTTTACTGACGCCAGTATCAGATAAATAAGATCATGTAAAGCTGCTCTAAAGGTTTCACAGACTGACGACATGAAAGGAGAACATGAGGAGGAGATGGGAGGAGCTTTGAGTAAACGGGTGCAGACTGTGTTTCTAACAGTGAATGTGAGAGCTAATAAAAATGTTCATGTCTTTAAAAAGGGCTTTAATATGTTAATCATCAGCACAGATCCTGACCTATGGCTTTTACAGTGGTGTAGAGGAGTGGGGTAACGAGCTTTGTTAAAGGTCACATATTCTGTAAAATCCTCTTCACCATGTTTCTCTAACTCTAATATGTGTCTCTAGTCCGTCTACAAACCCCCCAATGATGAGAAAAGTCCATCCTCTCCGTCTTCTGCCTGCTCCACTTTTCAGAAAATGTGTGCTCAAACAGGCCGTTTGGAGATTTTCCCTTCATGACATCACAAAGGGCAGTAACCCCTCCCCCAGGTGGGTGACACTCCCACAGCTAGGTGTTTGTTCTGCCCTCTGAGTCTGCCTTCTCACCGTAAACAATAGGACATGGAGCGAGAAAGCCCGAGCCACCCAAGCCCTTCCAGAGAGGGGCGTGGTCAGACACAGCTCATTTACATTTAAAGCTACAGACACAGAAACAGCCTGTTCTGAGCAGGGCTGAAATAGAGGGGTTTATAGGCATGATCAAATACAGGATCAGAGTGGATTTAGAACAAGACACTTCACACACATGTTTAGAGGAGCTCTGAGACTTATTTACACTGAAGAGGAGGAGGATATGTGACCTTTAAAGAATATTACACCGTGTCAGCATGTGTCTGTGAGATGGCGCTGTACAGTCTAACTTTAGTCTGATGAAGAGCAGGTGTGCTCCAAACGTCACCATCTTTGTGTATTAGATTATCGGGTATATTGGCGCCCTGCGAGATGTCCTTCCTCTTTGCTTTCAGTGACATTTGACCCGGTGCTCCACTCAGCATCTGTCCTCTTTGCTTTGGAAGTGCGTGTTTCTTTTTTGGGCGACTTTATGAAACGTACTGCTGGTGATTGTCAAGAGAAGTGGAAAGAGGCGAGGCGACACGCTGATCGTTGTGTGGGCTGTTATTGGTGGTTAATCCGTCTTACGATATGAGCACACCATCACCACATCTTTGAAACGAGACTCAGTCACAACCAATAAATCTCTACTTCATACCACCGGCTTCTAACACAAGAGACGTGTAGAGCAGACAGCGCTCTCTGCAGGTTACGAAAGAGGATGGCCGTCTAATGTTTTCATTTTTAGATTTGAATCGTCCCTTTCCAGATTTTTTATCTCATCGTGAGGTGTAATTTATCCTTCATGTAAGTTTTTAAATCATGAGTTTAGTTTTGGATCTTAAGATATTAAAATATGTGAATTAAATGCTATTCCCCTCCTGTCCTGTAGGTGGAGTACTACAACCACCACACTAACCGATGGCACCCAGCGGCAGCCATGATGAACAAGCGTTGTCGTCACGGGGCGGCAGCTCTGGGCAGCCACATGTACGTGGCAGGGGGTTACGACGGCTCAGGGTTCTTGAGTGGGGCGGAGGTGTTCAGCTCGGCGTCGGGTCAGTGGAGCTTCCTGGTGGCCATGAACACGCGGCGCAGCAGAGTGTCGCTGGTGTCCACGTCAGGACGTCTGTACGCAGTGGGCGGGTACGATGGACAGTCCAACCTCAGCTCTGTGGAGATGTACAACCCTGACACCAACCGCTGGACCTTCAGGGCCCCCATGGTCAGCCACGAAGGGGGGGTGGGGGTGGGGTGTATCCCTCTGCAGCCTGCCTAAACCGTCCAATCAGAGACCAAGAACTGATGAGTTACTGACAGCTGCAGACGGGTCAGCGGCGCCCTCCGCTGGCGTTCACTGAGCTTTATCGGTACGATGGCTGGGCTCAGACCTGCACACTGATGTCAGGCCTGTGGGATTATGGGTAAAAGTGTTAGAGCTAACCTCTGGAGGCTAGCTGCTAGCATTGTGCTAATAGCGAGCGTGTGGACCGATTGTTTAATTTTGATTTTATACTGAAATGACCAACAGGAAGTCACTTGCTCTCCTGAACAAACAAAGCTGCTGAAACAGGATGTTCACTCTGATCAGACCTCACTGGGCCATCTGATTGGTCGGCTCTAACCAGTACGAGCGATCAAACGGACAGGACGTGATGCTGCAGACACAAACCACAGACTTTACTAACAAATAAATATGTAAATATTCAGCAGCGCCCTCTGCAGGCTGCAGACTTTACTACAGCTGATACAAGCATCACAACAGTGGAAACATCAGCTGCTCTGATTGGTAGTTTATCTGTTTACAGTCTGATCATGTTCACACGCAGCGTGCCAGCCTCCATTTACACTGAGCTGCTACTGTTAGCGTGTTAGCTGCTGATGTTAGCCTGTTAGCAGCACATATTAGCAGCTGATGTTAGTAGCTGTTAGCAGCTGTGATTAGCTGTTAGCAGCTGTTAGCAGCTCGTGTTAGCAGCTGTTAGCAGCTCGTGTTAGCAGCTGTTAGCAGCTCGTGTTAGCAGCTGTTAGCAGCTCGTGTTAGCAGCTGTTAGCAGCTCGTGTTAGCAGCTGTTAGCTGAGTAATGTGGGCACAGATAGCTTTCACTGGATTTTATTTGATTCTTAAGAAAACTTTACAACATGAAGAGATTGCATCCTGACTTTTATTTTTTTTTAGGTATGATGAAATGATGATGATGTCACACCGAATGACATCATCACCCTCCTGCAGTGTGTCTCCCCCTTCGGCTCTGCAGCGCCCCCCTAAGGAGGCTCTGTGTGCTGCTGAGTTTGTCCTGAAGGGGGCGCTGGAGGAGACGAGCTGGGTCGGGTTTGTGTTCGGTGATGTAGACCTCTGGTTCCTGAACGTCACATTGACCTGCTGACGAGGCTGCAGAGACTCGGCTCAATGCTCAGTGATTCATGATTAACATGTTTTCATGTCAGATCTCTACATGTTGTTTCATCCAGAGATCCTTCTGGAAACTTTTCAGCACGTTCAAGTTTCCCTTCTGGTTGTCCTCAGCTGATTGATGGTCCTGGTTGTCATGGAGACGGTGACCATGTTTTCAGAGATGATGAAGGGGGACTGAAAGCTTTGGAAAGTGTCATTTATTTACAGAAAATAAATGTAAAAGTAAAATTCATTGATTTTCTGGATCAATTAATTGAAAGCACTGATGTTATTGAATTGTCCCTCTGCAGCTCCCATACATGTTTTTTTTTATTTTATTGATTAATTTATGAATGATTAATTCTCTACTGAGAGGTTTGTGATCATTAAAGAGGCTGATGTTCCTGAACCGTCTCCTCTTTATTAACGACTGATCGATACAGCTGATCTCAGCAGGATTAAAGAGAAGCACACGTCAGACCTTCACTCTGAAGGTCAAATCTACACCTCTGACAGGAAGTGTTTCTGTGTTTGTCTCCTCATTTTAAACCAGAGCAGATCATCACAAAGATCCAGATGTGCCTGCTCCTCCTCGGCACTACGCATCCTATCTGAAAGCCCCTTAACTGTAAGCCTTAATATAATGTAAACAGGTGAGTTGTATAAACATTCAGCCCGTACAGTTGAAGAGAGAAATGAGCTCTAGAGACCCAAACTGTTTTTATACCAGACTGTAAACTTGTTTATTTTAACATGGGGCTCTATGGGGACTGACTCACTGCAGGAGACAGACTCTAGTGGACACTGGAGGAACTGCAGCTGTAAAGTTGGACATTTTAACATGGGGCTCTATGGGGACTGACTCACTGCTGGAGACAGACTCTAGTGGACACTGGAGGAACTGCAGCTGTAAAGTTGGACATTTTAACATGGGGCTCTATGAGGACTGACTCACTGCAGGAGACAGACTCTAGTGGACACTGGAGGAACTGCAGCTGTAAAGTTGGACATTTTAACATGGGGCTCTATGGGGACTGACTCACTGCAGGAGACAGACTCTAGTGGACACTGGAGGAACTGCAGCTGTAAAGTTGGACATTTTAACATGGGGCTCTATGAGGACTGACTCACTGCAGGAGACAGACTCTAGTGGACACTGGAGGAACTGCAGCTTTAAAGTTGGACATTTTAACATGGAGCTCTATGAGGACTGACTCACTGCAGGAGACAGACTCTAGTGGACACTGGAGGAACTGCAGCTGTAAAGTTGGACATTTTAACATGGGGCTCTATGGGGACTGACTCACTGCAGGAGACAGACTCTAGTGGACACTGGAGGAACTGCAGCTGTAAAGTTGGACATTTTAACATGGGGCTCTATGAGGACTGACTCACTGCAGGAGACAGACTCTAGTGGACACTGGAGGAACTGCAGCTGTAAAGTTGGACATTTTAACATGGAGCTCTATGGGGACTGACTCACTGCAGGAGACAGACTCTAGTGGACACTGGAGGAACTGCAGCTGTAAAGTTGGACATTTTAACATGGGGCTCTATGGGGACTGACTCACTGCAGGAGACAGACTCTAGTGGACACTGGAGGAACTGCAGTTTTTTGCATTCAGTTTTGGCTTCATTTTTCATCACCAGAGGTTAGCACTTGCTTTACACACACACACACACACTGGATTACTGTCCTGGAGGTCCTGGAGCCTCAGTCCTTGAGTCTGGAGCAGCTCCCTCAGACTCCGAGTGCACACCTGGATACCTGTACAGGTGATTTTAATCATTGATCACAGTATTTAAAGTGTACGGCATGAATTTCAGTGAGAGCTAATATTATAGTGATTTACTAACAAAACAGTTTAATAAATAAATGTAACATACTGAATAACAAATAATGAAACATATTTTCTTACTCCACTCATTTCTTTGTGTTTACAGACTCTGTTCTCGTCATCATCATGACGACAAAATAACGCCACTCCGTTTCAAATCTTTGATTTCAGTCCAAATGACCCAACTATGAACTTTTCTGTGTTCACGCTGGTCGCTCCTCTCGTTCGTCTGAGAGCAGTCAAGTCAAACGCAACTTTCTGCTCTCAAAAATCTTTGAACCGCAATGCATGATGGGATATATACCTTGGCTAGTGACCATCAGTACGCCTCTACAATAGTGTATTCACAATATAGTCAGTAATGTGTGATTTCAAACAACGTCTCAGAGCTCTATAATCCCAATGATGACATCATTAACGTGTCACTACCTCCTAACTTTGATGACATCTGCATGATGTCAGAGCTGCTGCCCATGTTAGTGTTGATGGTGTTGATGGTGTTGATGTCGTTGTTGGTGTTGATGGTGTTGATGTCGTTGTTGGTGTTGTTGGTGTTGTTGGTGTTGATGGTGTTGATGGTGTTGTTGGTGTTGATGGTGTTGATGGTGTTGTTAGTGTTGATGGTGTTGATGTCGTTGTTGGTGTTGATGGTGTTGATGTTGTTGATGGTGTTGTTGGTGTTGATGGTGTTGTTGGTGTTGATGGTGTTGTTAGTGTTGATGGTGTTGTTGGTGTTGATGGTGTTGTTGGTGTTGATGGTGTTGATGGTGTTGTTAGTGTTGTTGGTGTTGATGGTGTTGTTGGTGTTGATGGTGTTGTTGGTGTTGATGGTGTTGTTAGTGTTGATGGTGTTGTTGGTGTTGATGGTGTTGTTGGTGTTGATGGTGTTGTTGGTGTTGTTGGTGTTGATGGTGTTGATGGTGTTGATGGTGTTGTTAGTGTTGTTGGTGTTGATGGTGTTGTTGGTGTTGATGGTGTTGTTAGTGTTGATGGTGTTGTTGGTGTTGATGGTGTTGTTGGTGTTGATGGTGTTGTTGGTGTTGATGGTGTTGATGGTGTTGATGGTGTTGTTGGTGTTGATGGTGTTGTTGGTGTTGATGGTGTTGTTGGTGTTGATGGTGTTGTTAGTGTTGATGGTGTTGTTAGTGTTGATGGTGTTGTTGGTGTTGATGGTGTTGTTGGTGTTGATGGTGTTGTTGGTGTTGATGGTGTTGTTGGTGTTGATGGTGTTGTTGGTGTTGATGGTGTTGTTAGTGTTGATGGTGTTGTTAGTGTTGATGGTGTTGTTGGTGTTGTTGGTGTTGATGGTGTTGTTGGTGTTGTTGGTGTTGATGGTGTTGATGGTGTTGTTGGTGTTGATGGTGTTGTTGATGGTGTTGTTGGTGTTGATGGTGTTGTTGGTGTTGATGGTGTTGTTGGTGTTGTTGGTGTTGATGGTGTTGTTGGTGTTGATGGTGTTGATGGTGTTGTTAGTGTTGTTGGTGTTGATGGTGTTGTTAGTGTTGTTGGTGTTGATGGTGTTGTTGGTGTTGATGGTGTTGTTAGTGTTGATGTCGTTGGTGTTGATGTCGTTGTTGGTGTTGATGGTGTTGTTGGTGTTGATGGTGTTGTTGGTGTTGATGGTGTTGTTGGTGTTGATGGTGTTGTTAGTGTTGTTGGTGTTGATGGTGTTGTTGGTGTTGATGGTGTTGTTGGTGTTGATGGTGTTGTTAGTGTTGTTGGTGTTGATGGTGTTGTTGGTGTTGATGGTGTTGTTAGTGTTGATGGTGTTGATGGTGTTGTTGGTGTTGATGGTGTTGTTAGTGTTGATGTCGTTGGTGTTGATGTCGTTGTTGGTGTTGATGGTGTTGTTGGTGTTGATGGTGTTGTTGGTGTTGATGGTGTTGTTAGTGTTGTTGGTGTTGATGGTGTTGTTGGTGTTGATGGTGTTGATGGTGTTGTTGGTGTTGATGGTGTTGATGGTGTTGTTGGTGTTGATGGTGTTGTTAGTGTTGATGTCGTTGGTGTTGATGTCGTTGTTGGTGTTGATGGTGTTGTTGGTGTTGATGGTGTTGTTGGTGTTGTTGGTGTTGATGGTGTTGTTGGTGTTGATGGTGTTGATGGTGTTGTTGGTGTTGATGGTGTTGTTAGTGTTGATGTCGTTGGTGTTGATGTCGTTGTTGGTGTTGATGGTGTTGTTGGTGTTGATGGTGTTGTTGGTGTTGATGGTGTTGATGGTGTTGTTGGTGTTGATGGTGTTGTTAGTGTTGTTGGTGTTGATGGTGTTGTTAGTGTTGATGGTGTTGATGGTGTTGTTGGTGTTGATGGTGTTGTTAGTGTTGATGTCGTTGGTGTTGATGTCGTTGTTGGTGTTGATGGTGTTGTTGGTGTTGATGGTGTTGATGGTGTTGTTGGTGTTGATGGTGTTGTTGGTGTTGATGGTGTTGTTAGTGTTGTTGGTGTTGATGGTGTTGTTGGTGTTGATGGTGTTGTTAGTGTTGTTGGTGTTGATGGTGTTGTTGGTGTTGATGGTGTTGGTGTTGATGGTGTTGTTGGTGTTGATGGTGTTGTTGGTGTTGATGGTGTTGTTGGTGTTGATGGTGTTGTTGGTGTTGATGGTGTTGTTGGTGTTGATGGTGTTGTTAGTGTTGATGGTGTTGTTGGTGTTGATGGTGTTGTTGGTGTTGATGGTGTTGTTGGTGTTGTTGGTGTTGATGGTGTTGTTGGTGTTGATGGTGTTGTTGGTGTTGATGGTGTTGTTGGTGTTGATGGTGTTGTTGGTGTTGATGGTGTTGTTAGTGTTGTTGGTGTTGATGGTGTTGTTGGTGTTGATGGTGTTGTTGGTGTTGATGGTGTTGTTGGTGTTGATGGTGTTGTTGGTGTTGATGGTGTTGTTGGTGTTGATGGTGTTGTTGGTGTTGATGGTGTTGTTGGTGTTGATGGTGTTGTTGGTGTTGATGGTGTTGTTAGTGTTGTTGGTGTTGATGGTGTTGTTGGTGTTGATGGTGTTGTTGGTGTTGATGGTGTTGTTAGTGTTGATGTCGTTGGTGTTGATGTCGTTGGTGTTGATGTTGTTGTTGGTGTGGATTGAGTTGTTAATGTTCATGGCGTTGTAAGCACTGATGGCGTTGTGGGTGTTAACAGCGTTAGCGTCTGTTGTATGTAGAAGACAGCAGGTATGTCAGCAGTGTTGTTGACAGTGATGATGGAATCAGCACTGATATTAAAAGTATTAGCGGTGTTAGCTGTGTCAATAGTGTTGGTAGTGATGATAGCAGTGATGTTAGCGGTTGTGTTGATTGTGATGATGGCGCCGGCGTTAGCATTGGTGTTAGCGATGGTGTTAGCATGTTTGTGGTAGTCTTGGAGGTGGTTCTAACAGTGATGTTAGCTGTGATGTTTGCCGATGGTGTTAGCTTAAACATACTGAATTTAATTGAAAGTTGTAGCTGCTGTGTTAGTAATGATGTTAGCGGTGGTGTTAGCAGTAGTGTTGACGTTAGTGTAAGTGGTGGTATTTTAGCTAGGTGTTAGCAGTAATGTTAGCAAGGTATTGGCGTGCTGCAGAGACTCACTGGGCTTCGGCAGGCTGGAAGCGTCGCTCTTCTCCGTCCAGGATTCCATGGTACATACCAATCTCCTGCTCCAGGCGCTGCTTGTTACTTAGCAACGTATCGTAGTCACGGCGCTGCTGTTCAATCTCGCTGCGCACGTCGGCTAGCTCCGCCTCTAGCTTGGCAACAACCGAGCCGAGATTCTGCAGCTCCATGTCGTGCCAGTGACGTGCGTCTCCGAGTGAGTTCTCCAGACCTCGTTTCTATGGAAACACAACACAGCATGACAACATTGACGAGATTATTGACCAGGTCATTGATCCTGGCTCTCACCAGCGCTCTGATGGACTCGGTCTCGGCCTGCAGACTCTGGATCTTGCAGCCCGTGTCGTTACACTCGGACTTCAGCGCCTCCACCTGCTCCTCCTCAGGACTCAGCCTGCTGCTCACACACTGCGCTTCCTGGAGCAACATACACACACACACACACAGTTTAGAAGGACAGTTAACATGTGTGTGAGCACACCTGTGTGGGTGAGACGTCCTCACCTTATACTCCAGGTAGCTGTCTGTCTCAGCTCGGTTCCTCTCGGTCACCTTCTCCCAGTGGCTCCTGATGTAGTCCAGGATCTGGTCCAGACTGGTCTCTATGGGAGCGTCTGGTTCATCCACCTCACGTCCCGCCATCTGAGTGTAGAGGACTCTGACGTCCTGAGAGACGAGTGTGTTTAAAGAAAAAGTCACAAAAGGGATCACTTATTGTGTGTTCTCCACATGAGGATGAACTTTAGAAGATGAGAGAATATTCATAAAAACCTTAAATCAGCTTTACATTCATGACCAACATTTTCAAAATGTGAATATGTTTTCAAATGAATTTAAAGAGTTAACTTGGCAATGGGGTTTTAAAGGATTGTTGTTTGGATCCATTTAAAGGTCACTTATTAAATGTGTCATCTTAAGGCCTTTGTGTGCTCCTCTCTCAGGGGGTTAGCGCTGCGCTGTGTGTATGTGGATAGCTGTCTTTCCTGTTGGTTCAATCGTGTGTTTCTAAACAGGGTTTGTGTGGGACCTGCTCGTGGTTGTGTTCCAGGTTGCGTAGCTCAGCTCTCATGTTCTCCATCTGCTCCTCCAGCTCTGCCCTCGTCAGGTTCGCTTCGTCGATCACCTTATACAGAGAGCTGATCTCCTCCTCCACCGCCCGCCTGAATGGCTGCTCGTTCTCAAACCTGCAGAAGGAGGGAACCTGTTAGTCCTCCTCTCTATCTCTGTGTGTGTGTGTGCGTGTGTGTGTGTGTGACCTCTGACCTGTCCTTGAAGTCCTCAGCGTTGGCCTGAACGTTCTCTGTCTGCAGCATCAGTCGAGCGTTTTCCAGGATGGCTTCACTGACCTGCAGATAACACGGGAAATCATAGAACTGAGTGCAGCTGCAGCCAGCAGGGGGCAATGCACACACACACGCACACACACACAAGTTTTGTTATTGTATAAATATAAAGTTATGTTATGTGAATTTTAAAACCTGGACTTAAACATGAACTTCGTTTAGTGAACAGCTTTGGTTGCTATGGTTACACATAGAGTATATTTTAATTATGGTCTATGCTGATAATCAACACTTCATATTATTAATGAGAACTTTGAATGGTGTGTGTGAGAGACACCTGAGACTGTTACATAACGTGTTTACAAACATGATTTGGTATCCATGGTTACACACGTGCGTCACAATGTGAGTTTGGGGGTTTCCTGAAGCTTCAAAGTGAAAACAGCTCAAACAGGTGTGTGTGTGTGTGTGTGTGTGTGTGTGTGTGTGTGTGTGTGTGTGTGTCTGTGTGGTAGGTAGCAGTTCCTCTTTTGAAAGTGACTAAACCGTAGAGACCAAACGTGTGTGTGTGTGTGTGTGTGTAGGCAGTGTGCTTTCAGAAGAGTTTCAGTCACATGCTGCTTACTCATCGCCACATGAAGGCGGGATATTTATGCTCGTCTGCATTTCACGTGTTTAACGTTGGAACTGCCCAGTGTGTGTGTGTGTGTGTGTGTGTGTGTGTGTGTGTGTGTGTGTGTGTGTACGTGCGTGTGCGTGGACACCAACCTAACCTTGTTGGCGCGATGTGTCAGGTCAAATGAGAAATGACGACAAAACTTTGTAACGTTGCTGCTGCAGAACCTCCGCTTGTAAAGGGTTAAACTTTGTTTTACTCGTTCTACATAAGGACGTACAATCTGAACACGGGGGTCTGGACTTCTAGCATGTGAAGAGTTCTGGTTTGAAGTACATTTGTAGTCCGAGCTGTATTGACGTCAAAGTTGCACTGAAAAGTCGTTAAACGCTAACCTCTGGCTTCGCCAGAATGACGGAGATTTATAATAATGTAAATGACATTCATTGTTAATGTTAAATATGTTGATGGTAATTTCTCACTTAGTGGAACAAAACTAAGTGAGTCTGGAATCTTCTGTCAGACCATGACAGATGATGATTGCTGAAGGGTTTACACACACACACACACACACACACACACACACACACACACACACTCAGACAATCTCTCCTGGTGCATGCTTGGAGGTTCGCTAAGCCCCTCCCTCAAGTCTCCATTAAATGTTTTATGTTCAAAATGTAAAAAACTGTGTGGGGACTACAGTTCCCATGATGCTTTGGGAAATGTAAACAGGAATCAGAATGACACCATGGAGCAGTGAGGAAGCTGTAAGCTACGACTTTTTCCCTTCCTTTTCCTTTCTGCCCCTCCCCCCTCCTCACGTATTCTTACCTGTCTGTACACGTCCTCCCACTCCCTCCTGAGCGCCCCCCAGGCTCCGGCGCTGGATGCCTTGCGGTCGAGGCTGAGGCGGATCTGTGTCTCGAGTTGCTGGTTCAGCTGTTCGAGCGCTCTCACTTTGTCTCTGTACTCCATCAGACAGCTGTTCAGTCCAGCCGCAGTCCCTGCCCCCTGACCCGCCCGCTCCCCTGCCCGTGGTACCACGGGGGCCGCGCTGCTTCTCATCCCCTGCAAGAAAACACTGCTGATGCCAAGAGCTCGCCGGGACACCCGTGTCCCCAGACAAGAGGCCCCACCCATAGGAGGGGTGGAGCCGACGAAGACGCCGCGGGGGGCGGTGGTGCAGACCGAGCCGATACGCCCGCATGAAGCAGGGACCGGTCGCTCCGAGGACGGCTGTCCCAGGAAGGATGAGCGGCGTCGGGGCAGAGGCATGACGCTCAGCAGCTCAGAGTCAAACCTCACAGCTGCTCGCTGCCACCGGGATTTATGGAAGGACGGACTTCTGGAAACATGGCCACCTTTGTTAGTTTGGCCACCAGCTGCTGTTTGTGTTGCTGCGGCGACAAGCCTTTGTTCTCATGGAAACACAGAGTCTGAATTCAGCTGCATCAGCAGAGGGGAGGGGTCAGGAAGAGTCCTGAAACACTGTGAGGTCACCTGACCCTGCACACACACAAACACACAGACAAACACAGGACTGGTTACTAACTGTTCATAAATCACGCCCGCCATAACAAACGTCTTAGCTAATACACTTTGTTAATCATACTGATGATAACACTAAATATTTGTGGCACTGACCAATCAGGGTCAACCAGCTCTGTAGACAGGAAGTCAGTGTAGCATCACAAGCTAGCAGAGCTTCAAACATGACAGCTTTAGAGGCTAATTGATAAATTAGTCTGTATACAAAACTGCGCTTTACTGTTAGCGCTGGTAGCACAGTTTATAATGAGAGATTTATGATGCTAAGCTAACTGGCTGAGTCAAGTTTGATGTCATAAAATAAGTTAATTTTAGGACTGTTGTGTGATCGTATGAATATGTTATTAAGAATCTCTCAGAATTAAGTAATGATTAAACAGCATTCACCCATTTCAGATCAGATCTCTGACATGCTAATGTTAGCTTTCCTAGCTACACAACAGTTCTACCTGACAGGAAAACAGGCTGTCAATATTTAGTAAGACTAGTTTGTGTTTAAACGTAACTTAGTTAATTAGCATGTAGCTATCTAACAGCTGCTATCAGCTGCTAACAGCTTATATCTGCTGCTCTCTGTGTTATCAATCAATCAATCTTTATTTGTATAGCACCAATTCATAACAAAGTGTTATGTCAAGACGCTTCACAAAAAGCAGGTCAAAGACCTTACTCTTTGCTATATTTCAAAGATCTAGCTTAATCCATCATGAGCACTTTAGCAACATTTAGCAAAAGTTACAGTGGCAAGAAAAACTTCCTTTTAAGAGGCAGAAATCAAATCCAGGCTCAAAACCAAACAGACAACTACCCAAACTGCGCCGGGCCTGAAGCCGTAAGAGAGGCCGAAATATCCACACTAAGTTTGAAACTGACACAGGTCCTCACAAGGATAGAAAACTACAACACACACACACACACACACACACACACTCAAACAAACACACACACACACACACACACACACACACACTCAAACAAACACACACACACACACACACACACACACACACTCAAACAAACACACACACACACACACACACACACACACACACACACTCAAACAAACACACACACACACACACACACACACACACACAAACAAACACACTCAAACAAACACACACACACACACACACACACACTCAAACAAACACACACACACACACACACAAACAAACACAAACACACACAAACACACACACACACACAAACAAACAAACACGCAAACAAACATAAACACACACAAACACACACACTACACACACACAAACAAACACAAACACACACAAACAAACATAAACAC
The DNA here is from genome assembly GCA_020745685.1 of Tautogolabrus adspersus. NCBI lineage: Eukaryota > Metazoa > Chordata > Actinopteri > Labriformes > Labridae > Tautogolabrus > Tautogolabrus adspersus. The sequence goes on from CM036544.1 coordinate 31,330,913, forward strand.
ACACACAAACACACACAAACAAAAACAAACACACACAAACAAACACACAAACAAACAAACAAACACACAAACAAACAAACACACACAAACAAACACACAAACAAACAAACACACACAAACAAACACACAAACAAACACACACACAAACACACACAAACAAAAACAAACACACACAAACAAACAAACACACAAACAAACAAACAAACACACACAAACAAACACACACACAAAAAAAAACACACACAAACAAAAACAAACACACACAAACAAACAAACACACAAACAAACAAACAAACAAAAACAAACAAACACACACAAACAAACAAACAAACACACAAACAAACAAACACACACAAACAAACAAACAAACAAACAAAAACAAACAAACACACACAAACAAACAAACACACACAAACAAACAAACACACACAAACAAACAAACACACACAAACAAACACACACACAAACAAATGCACACAGTGGGACGCAGCTGTTGTTCCAGTAAAGTTCATCTTTAACATCAGAAACAAAACCACCTGGTATCACCATGGCAACCAACTGATGTTCTCTGTGAACCGTTTCACTGACATTTACAGAAACACTTTCTGATTCTTTCAATCTCAGCAGGAAGTGCAGAGTCAGCTGACAGGAAGTGGTAAATCTGGAGCAGCATCTAAAACTTTATACACACACACACACACACACACACACACACACACACACACACACACACACAAATGCACTAACTACTGGTTTAAAGCGGTTTAAATCTTTTAGAGCTCCCCCTGCTACACTGGCTGGAGTATAGCTCATAAGCTCCGCCTCCTCCATGTTAACAGATGCGACATGAGTCAAACTATAACATCTAAATACACGTCAGATAAATGTTTTCCAAACATGGTTTCTGTCATTAAAGGTAGTTCTTATCAAGCGGCTCACAGAGTTTATGTTTCTGAGAAATTCACTTTGAATTAGTGATTTGATTTTGTAAAAAAGGAATATGACGTCAAGATGGACAGCAGCGCTGTGTGCACCAAATTATCAAAAGTAGAGGAGGTCAAGTCACAGGTCAGATCTCAGGTCAGATCACAGGTCAGATCTCAGGTCAGATCAAAGGTCAGATCACAGGTCAGATCTCAGGTCAGATCACAGGTCAGATCAAAGGTCAGATCACAGGTCAGATCTCAGGTCAGATCACAGGTCAGATCACAGGTCAAGTCAGATCTCAGGTCATATCTCAGGTCAGATCTCAGGTCAGATCAAAGGTCAGATCACAGGTCAGATCTCAGGTCAGATCTCAGGTCAGATCACAGGTCAAGTCAGATTACAGGTCAGATCTCAGGTCAGATCAAAGGTCGGATCACAGGTCAGATCACAGGTCAGATCACAGGTCAGATCACAGGTCAGATCTCAGGTCAGATCACAGGTCAAGTCAGATTACAGGTCAGATCTCAGGTCAGATCACAGGTCAGATCACAGGTCAAGTCAGATTACAGGTCAGATCACAGGTCAAGTCAGATTACAGGTCAGATCTCAGGTCAGATCAAAGGTCAAGTCAGATTACAGGTCAGATCACAGGTCAGATCACAGGTTAGATCACAGGTCAGATCTCAGGTCAAGTCAGATTACAGGTCAGATCAAAGGTCAAGTCAGATCACAGGTCAGATCTCAGGTCAGATCACAGGTCAGATCACAGGTCAGATCACAGGTCAGATCTCAGGTCAGATCAAAGGTCAGATCACAGGTCAGATCTCAGGTCAGATCTCAGGTCAGATCACAGGTCAAGTCAGATTACAGGTCAGATCTCAGGTCAGATCAAAGGTCGGATCACAGGTCAGATCACAGGTCAGATCACAGGTCAGATCACAGGTCAAGTCAGATTACAGGTCAGATCACAGGTCAAGTCAGATTACAGGTCAGATCTCAGGTCAGATCAAAGGTCAAGTCAGATTACAGGTCAGATCACAGGTCAGATCACAGGTTAGATCACAGGTCAGATCTCAGGTCAAGTCAGATTACAGGTCAGATCACAGGTCAGATCACAGGTTAGATCACAGGTCAGATCTCAGGTCAAGTCAGATTACAGGTCAGATCACAGGTCAAGTCAGATTACAGGTCAGATCTCAGGTCAAGTCAGATTACAGGTCAGATCAAAGGTCAAGTCAGATCACAGGTCAGATCACAGGTCAGATCACAGGTCAGATCACAGGTCAGATCACAGGTCAAGTCAGATAACAGGTCAGATCACAGGTCAGATCACAGGTCAGATCACAGGTCAAGTCAGATTACAGGTCAGATCACAGGTCAAGTCAGATTACAGGTCAGATCACAGGTCAGATCACAGGTCAGATCACAGGTCAGATCACAGGTCAAGTCAGATTACAGGTCAGATCACAGGTCAAGTCAGATTACAGGTCAGATCTCAGGTCAGATCAAAGGTCAGATCACAGGTCAGATCAAAGGTCAAGTCAGATTACAGGTCAGATCTCAGGTCAAGTCAGATTACAGGTCAGATCAAAGGTCAAGTCAGATCACAGGTTAGATCACAGGTCAGATCACAGGTCAGATTACAGGTCAGATCTCAGGACAGATCTCAGGTCAGATCACAGGTCAGATCACAGGTCAGATTACAGGTCAGATCTCAGGACAGATCTCAGGTCAGATCTCAGGTCAGATCTCAGGTCAGATTACAATAATTTGACCTGTAAACGGTGACTCGTGATCTTAGTCGAAGATAAATGAGCGCTTCTTAACGATGTGGGCGGAGCCTGTCCACAGAATGAACTATGGTCAATAAGAAGAGGCGGGCCTGGCTCTAGGCGTTGGCAGGGAGGGTCAATGCCCCCCAAATGCACCGACTGCCCCCCTAAAATCACCCCGCTTCATCTCAATTTGGTGTTTGAATACATTATGGTCTTCTGTATTATTAGATTCTATGTCTTCACATTGAGATAACGTGAAACTTTGCATGTGACAGCTCACAGTCCAAAAGAACACTTATAGAATATATACCCAGTAACGAGTCTTAATGTCAACATGAATGAATGCCCCTCGCCCCTCCCCCCACCCCCCCAAATCAGAGCCGTCTAGAACTGGGCCTGGGCAGAGGAGTCCTCACATGTCCAGAACATTCTGCTGTTACTTCTGTTGCACTGATGCATTGTGGGACATCAGACTGTGCTCCATGTTTGATTCAGGACAGGTTATTTCATTCTTTTTTCATAAATGCAGCTGAACGTGTTGTCATGGTGATGGGGATGTTTCCCTTTCAGGTGTTTTTACAGAGTTTGAACACAAACAGGATGAGAGGAGGAAGGATGTGAAGAAACAAGTGTGACTTTGTTCTGATCAACTTCCTCCTCTTCTACACGCACATAAGAACTCTGCACATGCTTGACACACGCAATCATGTTTATTCAACACAAACACATGGGGACATTTCACTATGTACACCATCAGACAACACCTGGAGACACACGTCTCCTGAAAGACCCTGTTAGCATCTGTTAGCATCCCCTAGCAGCACTGACACGTAACTTGATGTAAACAAACAATCAGCCAGATGAGAGAAGAATCACATTTATATCACTCAGTCCAATCACAGCAGCTTAAAATAGAAAAAATGCTTCACAGTTATATACAGGCAGTCCTGGAAAAGTCCTGAGAAAGTCCTGGAAAACGTTGACACATTCAAGGCCTTGAATAATCTCCGTTCCAGTTCATCTTTTTGTCATTTGAATTTGGTTTGTTTTTCTGTTTAACATCTTAAATGATTCCCTTAATGAGAACCTAATACACAAAAAGTGAAGCTCCTTGACAACACCTTCATTTTTCGTTTGAAATGAACGAATGAGAAAGAGTTTAAGGGTTCGTTGATGATGTCATCAGTTGCGTGGCAGTAGCACAAACAGGAGGTCTTCTTTGTCTCTACAGTGACAGCCCCTGCGAGGTGTCACTGTCTGATACCACAGAGACTCGGGTGGAGTTCAGCGGACTCCTGAAGGACTTACGCTGCTGACTGGGTTGACTCTTAATGACCGGACGCCGGCGGCAGACGCACAGCAGCTGCAGCATGTCCCGGCGAAAACGCACGCCAACAAAGACGTAGAGGAAGGGGTTGAGGCAGGCGTGCATGTAGGCCACACTCTTCAGCACCTGCCCCACAATGTCGAAACGATTCAACTCGTCGCAGTCCATCATGGTGGTGTTGTTGGCCTGCACCGCCTCCATCACCAGTACGCCATTGTGGGGTAGCTGTGACAAGACGAACACCGCCACCACGGCCAGGATGACACGCATGGCCTTATGCTTCTGGAAGTTTCTGGTCTTGAGCAGCTTGAGGAAGATGACGCTGTAGCAGAAGGCTATGATGAGGAAGGGCAGGCAGAATCCCATGCTCACCTGCAGGGACAGCACCAGGATTTTGGTGCTCCTGCCCAGGTGAGGGGGGAACACGTTCCTGCAGTACCCCTCTTTGATGTGGGTGAACACTAAGTCAGGAACAGCCAACAGCAGCGCCACAAACCACACCCCTAAACACACTAACCGGCTCAAGCGGCGGCGCTCTGCCTGGGAGTTTTGTGCCTTGGCGGTCTGGACGATGACCACGTAGCGGTCGAAGCTGATGCAGGTGAGCAGCAGCATGCTGCTGAACAGGTTCACCTTGTAAAGGGCAGAGTTCACCTTACAGAGGACCAATCCGAAGCTCCAGCCGTGCGACGCTTCAGATGCCCACAGTGGCAGTGTGACCAGGAACAGAAGGTCGGCCACCGCCAGATTCAACAGGTACACGTCTGTCATGGTCTTCAGCCGGCGGAAGTTCAGATAGATCCACACCACAGCCAGGTTCCCGACTCCGCCTACCAAGGCAATAATCCAGTAGAATGGCGGCACAAATTGACTCCTGAACTGTCGCACAGGCTCACGGTCACACATCATGTCCGGGAAGTCGTAGTCTTCAGTGCCGGGGGAGGGGCTAAAGGAGAACAGGTCCTAAAAGGAAAGAACAACACACTTGAGTACACCTGTACACACCTGACAAACACCTAAAAACACCTGTACACACCTGTGTGTGTGTGTGTGTGTGTGTGTGTGTGTGTGTGTGTGTGTGTGTGTGTGTGTGTGTGTGTGTGTGTGTGTGTGTGTGTGTGTGTGTGTGTGTGTGTGCGTGTTACCTCGGTGGGGAACACTGTCGTGATGTCATCCATGTTGGTCATGTGATCAGATTTGTGTTGATGTCAATCCGTGACCTTTTAAAGAAACACAGAGACATTTAGTTTTGTATGATCAGCTGATTTGACTCTACGTATAAATATAAACGTCCAATCCTTCGTCTCATTTGAAGCTCTGAATTCATCTTCAACTTTTGATTTGAACTGAAAGAATGATTCAAAACATTTTCAAGATGAATAAAATAAGAAACGGTATGAATATAATAAATACAATCAGACACATGTTGGCTTCACGAGGACGGCGCATCCTGTTTTTACTTTCACTGCTGTTTGAAGCTGGGGACTAAAAGAGATTTCACAATAAAAGACTTCTTCAGTAAATCTGACTTTAATATGAAACAGGATGTGGAGGGTTAATTAATAAAGGTGTAATGAACAGGTGATAACAGAACTTCTATCATGTTAAGTATTTAATCAGTGCGGATTACACATCCAACATTCACATCAAACACCTGAGCATGTTCTTAAAGCGACAGCATCATTATAATTATTAGAGTTATTAAAGTGAATACTTTATCTGATTACCGATGATTAACCATCAATAAGAAGAAAGTGTGCAGCAGGAAGTCGCTGTACTCACAGTCTGCGTCTCTCCGCGTCTCACTTTCTGTCCGTTTAACCGCCGACAGACGAGTCAAAGCAGAAGTTAGAGAGGTGGGAGGGGCTACGTGACGTCAGTCACCCTCAGTGAACCCCAACACACACACACACAGACGCACACACACTCACACACAGACGCTCACACACACACACACACACTCACACACACACATACTCACAGACGCACACACACACACAGACGCACACACACACTCACACACACAGACCGCACACACACACACACACACACACACACACACTCACACACACAGACCGCACACACACACACACACACACACAGACGCACACACACACACACACAGACTCACACACACACACACACACACACACTCAGACCGCACACACACACAGACACACACAGATGGAGTCACACACACACACTCTCACATGCACAAACAGGATCCTATGGACATGCACCAATGGAGAGGTGTCAGAGTGGGGGGGGGGGCAGCTCTCCAGCTACCAGACCAATTTCAGGACTTGAACCGGCGACCTTCAGGTTCCCAACCCAAGTCCCTACAGACTGAGCTATTGCCACCCTCGAGTAACTACCTGTGTGGGTGTAATCGAAGGTTCTTGGTTTATAGCCCCCCTTTAGAGGACTCTCAGGTGTTATCAAGGATCCGGATTCTGACTGAAGAGATTTTATTTTGATAAAAGTTTGGATGATTGACAGGTTCATGAAACTCTGATGGACTGAAACACATGGGGGGTCAGGGTTTTGGTGACCTCCAAACTTTAAACAATAACACACTCTGAAAACATCACTCTGGTTTTTTTCATTTTCTGTTAGACAGGTTGTGTGTGAGTGTTTGTGTGTTTGTTTGTGTGTGTGAGAGAGAGAGAGAGAGACGTCATCGAAACAGGAATCAGCCACATTGCGTGACAACTTAAACCACATACACACACACACACAGACACACACACACACACACACACACACACACACACACACACACACTCACAGACACACACACACACACACACTCACAGACACGCACGCACACACACACACACACACACTCACAGACATGCGCACACACACACACACACACTCACAGACACGCACACACTCACAGACACACACACACACACACACACACACACTCACAGACACGCACGCACACACACACACACACACACACACTCACAGACATGCACACACACACACACACACACACACACACACACACACACACACACACACTCACACTCACAGACACAGAGGAAGTAACAGAGTGTTATGTAAGCGCGTCGAGGAGCCAACTGTGAGATGATGCTTATCATGGATACCACCCTGTCAGGTGCTTCATCAACAACAACACGTGTTTCTGCGTCTCATGGCTGACAGGAAGTGCTCAGAGCTGTGTGGAGGGCTGCAGCGATGACATCATCTGTAGATGTATATGCTCTATTGTTAGACTGATGAGGGTCGAAGGTTGGAGGGAGGCCGGCTTTAATATGGTGTTTTTAAAATCCTCAACGACTACAGATGTTAATGGTTAAGTTCCTTGGCCAGGGAGGCGTCAACACTAACAGTCACAGGTGAGGTATGGCTTGTAGTTTTGTAATCTGGTGTAATGGCTGCCACACAGGCCGCTGGTTGTTGTGTGTGAGACAGGATGTGATGAGACTCAAGTATCACACACACATTAATATAACATTTCATGTAAACCTCTGACTTCTGATTATCCCGTCCACGTTAAAATCCTCTGACCAACTTCAGGTATTCTCATCCTCCTCCAAGGCCAAGGGGCAGCAGTGGCGCGCAGATGTGACGTAGGGACCGTAGAAGAAGAAATGCGGAAGTAAACAGCGGCAGGCTCGAGTTTGGTTGTTGTTTGCAGCAGGTGAGTGTTTTAAAAACATTTCATGCTAAACTAAAACGGGCTATTTTCCACCCTGGAGTATGACGTCATAAAGACGTTTACAGCAGCTCTGTCAGCACGTGTTAGCTTCCGCTAGCATAGTTAGCTCTTCTCGGCTAGCTCACTGCTAGCTTCATCATGCTAACTGCATTATAAATGTATTCAATGAATAAACGTTTTAATTTAATAATCATAGTGGTATATCAATGAAAACATTTATATCATATAAACTATAGTTTATAGAAATACATGAAACAAACACATGACGTCACTCTTTGAAAAATAACAGACCACAGACTTTTATTCTGAAAACAGTCATGATAGACTTCCTCCTTGTTTACTTTTTATGTCGGTTAAAAATATTTGTGTTCTTGTCATGTCCTCATTCATAAGGTTTCATATCGTAATCATGCTTTTATTCTGAAAGTCAAACTCAAACTTAGAGATCGTTTTGAGTTTCAAACTTAACAGATAAAGTTTAAAGGTCCAATCAGTGAGATGACAAAGTGAGCTTACTGTATGATCAGACATTAAAGCCGGGCTCACACTGTACCATATTCCCCCGAGTGTATAAAAGTCGGGGAGGAACGTCAGCTCACACTGTACGACTGACTCGTTTAAGACGCACGACCAGACCTTAAGATTTATGTGCTCACACTGTACGACCCGATTGTCGGGCACGTCCTGAGAGCTCACACTGTACGAGTGAAAATCAGCGTTTGAAACAATAACATGAGCTTACTCTATGATCAGACATGAAGGAAGCATGCTATGTTGAAGTGCTGGCTTCTCTGACAACAATGCAGCAGCCAGTATGTCCTCCTTCTAACTTTAGATTCTGGTCCTGAATGGTCTGGATTTGTTTGGACCAGAGAAGGTAGGGTTAGGGTTAGGGTTAAGGTAGGATGGAAGCGGGGAGACAGCTCTCTGTAATGTTTAGAAGTTGGACTGCAGTATGCATTTTCTACACGCGGTTTTTGAAGCCAGCTCTACAACATAGCTTCAGGTCTCTGGTCTCTAATCCTGACTGAACAGGGGTTTTTTCTGTCCTCAGTGAGGGTCCTCTCCTGCTTTTGATGATGTGATGGTGATGTCGTCTGTGGAGCAGCGGTACCGTGACATCAGTCCTGTGACCCTGCAGGTGGTGGGTGGTGCTGTGAGCTCCAGCCTGTACTGTGGGGAGGTGGAGGGAGTGGGTAGGGGTCTTGTGGAGTCCTTCCTGGTGGAGCTGTATCGATGTAAACTCTGTCAGTTTACCTGCAGCCTGAAGGCCTCCATCAGCACCCACCTGCTGCTCAGGCACCGCCCGCACACACTTACTTACCTCGGAGAGGCCTGTGGAGGGGGCGGGGTGGAGGACAGGGAGGGGGCGGGGCTTGAACAGGGGGCTTCACCCTATCAGCTGGACCTGAACGGAGAGTCGAAGGATGAAGATGAGGATGAAGACTTCCTGCTTTACAACATGCTGGAAAACATGTCGCCACCCACCTGTGACATCAGCAGCGAGGGCGGGCTGCAGGTCTCACACACTTGTGAGGTGAGACACCCACACACACACACACACACGCACACACACACACACACACACACAGAAACACTGCATGTGTTTTTTTTACATGAGTTTCATTGATTGTCTGTGTGTGTGAATGAGTTGATAAAAATATTTTTATTGATTTGATGGATTAACCTCCAAACAGACGTTAAAATAAAAACTGCTGAGGTCATGTGAATGCATGCTGGGAGGAGTGGGTGTACAGGTGGACCCAGGACTCTGAGTAACACAGATCATCACCAGAACCCCTTCATAGACCACATCACTCCTGTTCTTCAACAACTCCACTGGCTAAAATTCTCTTTCTCACCTTCAAAGCTCTCCATAATCTCGCACCTCCGTACCTTTCCAATCTCCTTCACACCGACACACCCTCCCAGACCCTCCGTTCTGCCTCCTCCATGCTCCTCACCACACCTCCTTTCCGCCTTTCATCCATGGGGTCTCGAGCCGTACAGCCCCCCGTCTCTAAAACTCTCTCACACAATCCATCCGTGACATGAACTCTCTCCCCACCTTCAAATCACAGCTCAAAACACCTTTTAGATGAGCTCATTCTGTCTGACCACGCCCACCTTACTGTTGCTGTTTTTGTTTTTATGTAGTTGATTGTGTTCGTGTTTGGTTGTGTTGTTTTTACTCTACTGTAAGGCGACCTTGAGTGACATGAAAGGCGCCCATATATAAAATGTATTATTATTATTATCAGGTCAGCACTCTGTTTGAGGAGGAGGATGAGGAGAAGGAGGCCTCCATCTTCCCTCTTAAGAGGGGAGCAGATCTGTCTTGTCCAATCGACCCCCCCTCCACCCAGGAGGAGATGGCACAGTCCGCTCACCTCATGACTCTGGGACTGTGTCGCATCTCCACTGCAAAACCTGCTCCTCCTCCGGCTGCTCCTCCCAGCACCTCCTGGCCAGCCCCGCCTCCCCCCAGTGACCCCCCCCAGCAGCCTGAAGAGTAGCGCGGCCCCCCCACAGAAGAGGAAAAGGAGGCTGCTGTGTCTCCTGTGTCCTCTGACGCTGCCGTCACGCCGACAGCTGGACGTCCACGTGCGGTCACACTGTGCCGCCGGTGGGTTCAGCTGCGTCTCCTGCAGCTGGACGTGTGACAGCTGGAAAGAGCTGGAGGCTCACTGGAGGGGGCACCGCAGAAGGAGGAGGGGGAGGAGGAGGTGTAAGGGACAAGAAGAGGAGAAGCAGAAAAAGAAGAAGAAGAAGGCGGGCTGGTTCAGCTGTCCCATCTGTCTGAGGATGTTCAGAAGCTTCGCCTCCAGAAACGCTCACAAAATAACACATGACAGCTGCAAGCAGCGTTTCCATGACGACAACTCAGGTGTGATTACCTTCATCTGCAGCCTTTAATAATCAATCGATCATCAATCAATTAGTGATAGCATTGATATTAACAAGGGTGATTTATTTCCTCCAGATCGACAGAGGTGCTGCTTGATTGGACCAGCAGGTGGAAAGGAGGCAGGCCTTACAGACAGGTAGACACCTGACCCATCATCATCTAAAAATCTGAAGCTTTTATTATGAAAATCCCTCAACTAACTCCCCCACATTTCCAAGTGAATACGAGAATATTACCAAAATAAGACTTCCTCTCTCAGTGAGGACTGAATGAAAGTGTCTTATAAAAAAATATTAATAATAATAATGGTAAATCAATAATAAACTAAATGATCTGATCAAATTCTGGGAAATGAGGGTCGTCAAACCATTAAAAGTTTGATTTTGTATTTACAGTCTCTAATGATCGTGCTCAAAACAGTTTTTGTTTTTTATTTTCAATGTTTGTCCTGTCTTAAACTGAGAGTACTTTACTTCCTGTGTGCTTTTATTTTGAAATAAAGTAAAGCCCTTCCTGTAGATGGAAGGTTAGGACATAAAGCCCAGAAACAGGAAGTGGTTAGGGATCCCAAAGTGACGTCAAACAGCTCAAAGGAACGGTAACAAAGGTCAATGTGTGATGTCATCAGGTGAACGGTAACAAAGGTCAATGTGTGATGTCATCAGGTGAACGGTAACAAAGGTCAATGTGTGATGTCATCAGGTGGATATGACTTTGGACTCGTCAGCTGAGCTGTCTGAGAGTTTGTTAAAGTGAAATGAGACATTCAAAGATGCAGCAGTGTCCTTCTTTTACATCACTGAGACTACAGAGAGACACTGAGGACCACTATCTACAGGGAGACACTGAGGACCACTATCTACAGGGAGACACTGAGGACCACTATCTACAGGGAGACACTGAGGACCACTATCTACTGGGAGACACTGAGGACCACTATCTACAGGGAGACACTGAGGACCACTATCTACAGGGAGACACTGAGGACCACTATCTACTGGGAGACACTGAGGACCACTATCTACAGGGAGACACTGAGGACCACTATCTACTGGGAGACACTGAGGACCACTATCTACAGGGAGACACTGAGGACCACTATCTACAGGGAGACACTGAGGACCACTATCTACAGGGAGACACTGAGGACCACTATCTACAGGGAGACACTGAGGACCACTATCTACAGGGAGACACTGAGGACCACTATCTACTGGGAGACACTGAGGACCACTATCTACAGGGAGACACTGAGGACCACTATCTACTGGGAGACACTGAGGACCACTATCTACAGGGAGACACTGAGGACCACTATCTACTGGGAGACACTGAGGACCACTATCTACTGGGAGACACTGAGGACCACTATCTACAGGGAGACACTGAGGACCACTATCTACAGGGAGACACTGAGGACCACTATCTACAGGGAGACACTGAGGACCACTATCTACGGGGAGACACTGAGGACCACTATCTACAGGGAGACACTGAGGACCACTATCTACAGAGAGATACTGAGGACCACTATCTACAGAGAGACACTGAGGACCACTATCTACAGGGAGACACTGAGGACCACTATCTTCAGGGAGACACTGAGGACCACTATCTACGGGGAGACACTGAGGACCACTATCTACAGGGAGACACTGAGGACCACTATCTACAGAGAGACACTGAGGACCACTATCTACAGAGAGACACTGAGGACCACTATCTACAGGGAGACACTGAGGACCACTATCTTCAGGGAGACACTGAGGACCACTATCTACGGGGAGACACTGAGGACCACTATCTACAGGGAGACACTGAGGACCACTATCTACAGAGAGACACTGAGGACCACTATCTACAGGGAGACACTGAGGACCACTATCTACAGGGAGATACTGAGGACCACTATCTACAGGGAGACACTGAGGACCACTATCTACAGGGAGACACTGAGGACCACTATCTACAGGGAGACACTGAGGACCACTATCTACAGGGAGACACTGAGGACCACTATCTACAGGGAGACACTGAGGACCACTATCTACAGGGAGACACTGAGGACCACTATCTACAGGGAGATACTGAGGACCACTATCTACAGGGAGACACTGAGGACCACTATCTACAGGGAGACACTGAGGACCACTATCTACAGGGAGACACTGAGGACCACTATCTACAGGGAGCCTGAAGGGACAAAATAGCATTAGATTAATGTGATGAACTAGTTAATGCTGACAGGCAGCCCTACTGAATATTTCAGCTGATCATTTCATGTATCATCATTGTTTTTCATTCTTATTGGTTTATTTTCATTTCTTATTTTAAGTCATGACCTCATTCTGTCAGCCAATCGGACAGCAGTATCTGTGTGTGTCTCAGGTTGGTTCCCAGCCAGACGAGTCGATCTCAGAGTGGTTCCCTGCAGAGCGTCACAGAAAACAGGAAGAAAACTAGGACGAAAAAAAGAAAGGAAGGCCAGGAGACGGGTCTTTATTGCTCTGTGTGTGACAGGTAACTCCATTACCCACAATCCACAACACCTGTGAAACACCTGCACTGATGTCACCAACAGAGAGCTGCCCCCTGTGTTCAGATTTATTCACCACACAGGTGTAGTATCCACCACACAGGTGTATTATCCACCACACATGTGTAGTATCCACCACACAGGTGTATTATCCACCACACAGGTGTAGTATCAACCACACAGGTGTATTATCCACCACACAGGTGTATTATCCACCACACAGGTGTGTTATTCACCACACAGGTGTGTTATTCACCACACAGGTGTATTATTCACCACACAGGTGTATTATCCACCACACAGGTGTATTATTCACCACACAGGTGTATTATCCACCACACAGGTGTATTATCCACCACACAGGTGTATTATTCACCACACAGGTGTATTATCCACCACACAGGTGTATTATTCACCACACAGGTGTATTATTCACCACACAGGTGTAGTATCCACCACACAGGTGTATTATCCACCACACAGGTGTATTATCCACCACACAGGTGTATTATCCACCACACAGGTGTATTATCCACCACACAGGTGTATTTTCCACCACACAGGTGTAGTATCCACCACACAGGTGTAGTATCCACCACACAGGTGTAGTATCCACCACACAGGTGTATTTTCCACCACACAGGTGTAGTATCCACCACACAGGTGTAGTATCCACCACACAGGTGTATTTTCCACCACACAGGTGTAGTATCCACCACATAGGTGTAGTATCCACCACACAGGTGTATTATCCACCACACAGGTGTATTTTCCACCACACAGGTGTAGTATCCACCACACAGGTGTAGTATCCACCACACAGGTGTAGTATCCACCACATAGGTGTAGTATCCACCACACAGGTGTATTATCCACCACACAGGTGTATTATCCACCACACAGGTGTATTTTCCACCACACAGGTGTAGTATCCACCACACAGGTGTATTATTCACCACACAGGTGTATTATCCACCACACAGGTGTATTATCCACCACACAGGTGTATTTTCCACCACACAGGTGTAGTATCCACCACACAGGTGTATTATCCACCACACAGGTGTATTATCCACCACACAGGTGTATTATCCACCACACAGGTGTATTATTCACCACACAGGTGTATTATCCACCACACAGGTGTATTATTCACCACACAGGTGTATTATCCACCACACAGGTGTATTATCCACCACACAGGTGTAGTATCCACCACATAGGTGTAGTATCCACCACACAGGTGTATTATCTACCACACAGGTGTATTTTCCACCACACAGGTGTAGTATCCACCACACAGGTGTAGTATCCACCACACAGGTGTAGTATCCACCACATAGGTGTAGTATCCACCACACAGGTGTATTATCCACCACACAGGTGTATTATCCACCACACAGGTGTATTTTCCACCACACAGGTGTAGTATCCACCACACAGGTGTATTATCCACCACACAGGTGTATTATCCACCACACAGGTGTATTATTCACCACACAGGTGTATTATCCACCACACAGGTGTATTATTCACCACACAGGTGTATTATCCACCACACAGGTGTAGTATCCACCACACATGTGTATTATCCATCACACAGGTGTATTATTCACCACACAGGTGTAGTATCCACCACACAGGTGTAGTATCCACCACATAGGTGTAGTATCCACCACACATGTGTAGTATCCACCACACAGGTGTGTTATTCACCACACAGGTGTATTATCCACCACACAGGTGTATTATCCACCACACATGTGTATTATCCACCACACAGGTGTATTTTCCACCACACAGGTGTAGTATCCACCACACAGGTGTAGTATCCACCACACAGGTGTAGTATCCACCACATAGGTGTAGTATCCACCACACAGGTGTATTATCCACCACACAGGTGTATTATCCACCACACAGGTGTATTATCCACCACACAGGTGTAGTATCCACCACACAGGTGTATTATCCACCACACAGGTGTATTATCCACCACACAGGTGTATTATTCACCACACAGGTGTATTATCCACCACACAGGTGTATTATTCACCACACAGGTGTATTATCCACCACACAGGTGTATTATCCACCACACATGTGTAGTATCCACCACACAGGTGTATTATCCACCACACAGGTGTATTATCCACCACACATGTGTAGTATCCACCACACATGTGTAGTATCCACCACACAGGTGTAGTATCCACCACACATGTGTAGTATCCACCACACAGGTGTGTTATTCACCACACAGGTGTATTATCCACCACACAGGTGTAGTATCCACCACACAGGTGTAGTATCCACCACACAGGTGGGTTATTCACCACACAGGTGTATTATCCACCACACAGGTGTATTATCCACCACACATGTGTATTATCCACCACACAGGTGTATTATCCACCACACAGGTGTATTATCCACCACACAGGTGTATTATCCACCACACAGGTGTGTTATTCACCACACAGGTGTATTATCCACCACACAGGTGTATTATCCACCACACAGGTGTATTATCCACCACACAGGTGTATTATCCACCACACAGGTGTATTATCCACCACACAGGTGTATTATCCACCACACAGGTGTATTATTCACCACACAGGTGTATTATCCACCACACAGGTGTATTATTCACCACACAGGTGTATTATCCACCACACATGTGTAGTATCCACCACACAGGTGTAGTATCCACCACACAGGTGTATTATCCACCACACGTGTAGTATCCACCACACAGGTGTATTATCCACCACACAGGTGTATTATCCACCACACGTGTAGTATCCACCACACATGTGTAGTATCCACCACACATGTGTAGTATCCACCACACAGGTGTAGTATCCACCACACAGGTGTAGTATCCACCACACATGTGTAGTATCCACCACACAGGTGTAGTATCCACCACACATGTGTAGTATCCACCACACAGGTGTAGTATCCACC
Organism: Tautogolabrus adspersus; assembly: GCA_020745685.1. NCBI lineage: Eukaryota > Metazoa > Chordata > Actinopteri > Labriformes > Labridae > Tautogolabrus > Tautogolabrus adspersus. Next base: position 31,347,050 of record CM036544.1, read on the forward strand.
ACACAGGTGTTTTATCCACCACACAGGTGTATTATCCACCACACGTGTAGTATCCACCACACAGGTGTATTATCCACCACACAGGTGTAGTATCCACCACACAGGTGTAGTATCCACCACACATGTGTAGTATCCACCACACAGGTGTAGTATCCACCACACAGGTGTGTTATTCACCACACAGGTGTAGTATCCACCACACAGGTGTGTTATTCACCACACAGGTGTATTATCCACCACACAGGTGTATTATCCACCACACAGGTGTGTTATTCACCACACAGGTGTATTATCCACCACACAGGTGTATTATCCACCACACAGGTGTAGTATCCACCACACAGGTGTGTTATTCACCACACAGGTGTATTATCCACCACACATGTGTAGTATCCACCACACATGTGTAGTATCCACCACACAGGTGTATTATCCACCACACATGTGTAGTATCCACCACACAGGTGTAGTATCCACCACACAGGTGTAGTATCCACCACACATGTGTAGTATCCACCACACATGTGTAGTATCCACCACACATGTGTAGTATCCACCACACAGGTGTGTTATTCACCACACAGGTGTGTTATTCACCACACAGGTGTGTTATCCACCACACAGGTGTATTATCCACCACACAGGTGTGTTATCCACCACACAGGTGTGTTATCCACCACACAGGTGTGTTATTCACCACACAGGTGTGTTATTCACCACACAGGTGTATTATCCACCACACAGGTGTGTTATTCACCACACAGGTGTGTTATCCACCACACAGGTGTATTATCCACCACACAGGTGTGTTATTCACCACACAGGTGTATTATCCACCACACAGGTGTGTTATCCACCACACAGGTGTATTATTCACCACACAGGTGTGTTATCACCACACAGGTGTGTTATCCACCACACAGGTGTATTATCCACCACACAGGTGTGTTATTCACCACACAGGTGTATTATTCACCACACAGGTGTATTATCCACCACACAGGTGTATTATTCACCACACAGGTGTAGTATCCACCACACAGGTGTATTATTCAGAAAGGTGTCTTACCTGTTGTAGAGCTGTGATTGGTTGGTTGGTTCAGTTGTGATTATTATTATTTTTTCTAAAAAGGACGTTCTCCTCCAAGCTGACCCTGAGGCGTCACATTGGCATCCACGAAGGAATCAAACCGTTCTCTTGTCCACACTGTTCCTACTGCAGCAGACTGAAGGCATCACTTCTGCAACACCTGAGGACTCACACAGGTAACACACACACACACACCTGAGAACACACACACCTGTGAGGACACATACAGGTAAGACACACACACCTAAGGACACCGGTAACAACACACCTGAAGACACATACTGTACACCTGAGGACTCACACAGGTAGCACACACACACCTGAGGACACATACAGGTAACGCACATACTGTACACCTGGAAACTCACACAGGTAGCACACACACACCTGAGGACAGACATAGGTAACACATACACATCTGAGGACACAGACAGGTTAGACACATACCTGAGGACTCAGACAGGTAACACACACACACCTGAGGACTCACACAGGTAACAACATACCTGAGGACTCAGACAGGTAACACACACACATACCTGAGATCACACAGGTAACACACACACACACCTGAGGACACAAAGAGATAACACACACACACACCTGAGAACACACACACCAGTAAGACACACACCTTAGGATACAGGTATCACCTGAGGACTCAAACAGGTAACATAAGCCGTTTTCACATATGCACTCCGGATAATATCTGGATAATTACGAGAGGTCTGCTCCGGAGATTCTCCCGACCTAGCCGTTCACACATGCTCCTCACAGCTGGAGACTATCCCTGTCAGACGGGAGGGGGGACGGGGGATTTCCTTAAGTAAGAAGTGACGTAAAAAAACAACGCAGAAGTAGCGGACGAAGCAACAGAGTCCGCTACACAGCGCTATAATGACAATAGTTGCCTTTATACCATTGCTATGTGTAGTCCAACAGAATGGCAACATCCACAAAACAGCGGAGATCAACATACTGACGAACAGAAAACATAATGCAGCCGTTTAGTTACGTGCACAGAGATCGTAGTGGTCGTTTGCAGACACTCTATGCACCGTGCAGCAGTCACAGGGAATAAACAATTCTCTGGAGAATCTACTTCTGTGTTCTCACATCAGCCCCTCCGGACTTTCTGCAGAAAAAATACTAGGGGCATGCAGGAGAAACTCCGGGTAAAATCCGAGTGAAAAATCCGGCTGTTGTGTCATACAGCCCCTCCGGATAATCTCCAGAGTTTTTCAGGAGATTTCCATATGTGTGAAAAGGGTTATAAACACACCTGAAGACTCACAAAGGTAACACACACATCCCTAAGGACACACACAGGTAAGACACACACACCTAAGGACACAGGTAACAACACACCTGAAGACACACACACACAGGTAACACACACACCTGAGGACACAGATAACAACACACCTCAGGAGACACACACACACACACACACACCTGAGAATACAGATAACAACGCACCTCAAGACACAGACAGGTAACACACACATCTGAGGTCCCATACAGGTAGCACACACACACCTGAGTACACAGGTAACAACACATGTAAAGACACAAACAGGTAACAGGTAATTCACACACACCTGAGGACACTCACAGGTAACACTCACACCGAAGGACATAAACAAGTACCACACACACCTGAGGACACACACAAGTGGTACAGGTGTGCATAATGTTGTGTGTGTGTGTATAATGTTGTGTGTGTGTGTGTGCATGTGTCCGTCTGTCCAGGTGAGAGGCCGTACAGGTGTGCAGAGTGTGCGTATGCGTCTATTGACCGCAGCTCTCTGCTCAGACACAGCAGGACTCACAGTCAGGAGCGACCCTACAGGTGTGAGCTGTGTGACTACAGCAGGTAACTCACCTGGATCACATGACCTATAGCTAACACAGCAACAGCAGAGTGTGGCCGCTGGTTGCCATAGTAACATTGTTATACTTTTGTCTCAGTATCCAGAAGAAGAGTCTGGACCTCCACGCTCGCCGTCATCACACAGGCGAGGCGTTTCCATGCCATCAGTGCGAGTACTCGACTCCAGATCCTCAGCTGCTGGTTCGACACACCCGCAGACACCACGCCCCCTCCCAGCACGCTATGCTCTGATAAGACTGTGAGCCTTAGGGGGCAGGACTACTGTGTCCAGTATAACAATGTCACAAAGTGTGATGATGTCACACTGACTCACTTTATCTCAGTCTGATGATGTCACAGTAATGATGTCACAGCCTGACGTTTTCTTTAATCTGCTGGTTGGATTTTCAAAATAAAGTGTTTTTTTTACAATAAAGTGATTTCTGTTTAGACTTTCATTTAAGTTGCAGATGAATTGATGAAACATTTACTGAAGTAACCCCTTAATTAACTCTTAATTAACCTTAATCCACCCTTAATAACCCTGAAACATGGGACCAGATTGATGATGGGGCCCTCACGTCTGTGAGCCAATCAGAGGAAGGTATTGGTTTCTGCTTCCTGGGTCTGTTTTACAGCCTGGGCTAAATTTAAGGTTTATCCCCCTAACCCCCCCCTGCACAAGCTGATTAACCTGGTTGCTTTGACCTGGGTTGGGGGTATAATGTGGGTCAGGAGGTTGACCAATCAGCTGCCTGCCTTGTGAGAATCATGTTGAACAGTTTCAGATTTTTTTCTGATAGAAGCTTTAAAAAAATCAACTATTAAAACCCATAATTAACCCTTAACCCCCAAAATACATACACATACTCAGACGCACACACACACACTCAGACACACACACACTCAGACGCACACACACAAGGGATCTTGTGGATAAATTAAGGGATCTTATGGATAAATTAAGGGATCTTATGGATGAATTAAGGGATCTTATGGATGAATTAAGGGATCTTATGGATGAATTAAGGGATCTTGTGGATAAATTAAGGGATCTTATGGATGAATTAAGGGATCTTATGGATGAATTAAGGGATCTTGTGGATAAATTAAGGGATCTTATGGATGAATTAAGGGATCTTGTGGATAAATTAAGGGATCTTATGGATGAATTAAGAGATCTTATGGATGAATTAAGAGATCTTGTGGATAAATTAAGGGATCTTATGGATGAATTAAGAGATCTTGTGGATAAATTAAGAGATCTTGTGGATGAATTAAGGGATCTTATGGATAAATTAAGAGATCTTATGGATGAATTAAGGGATCTTGTGGATAAATTAAGAGATCTTATGGATGAATTAAGGGATCTTATGGATGAATTAAGGGATCTTATGGTATGGTAATCTGGTAAACTTCAGCCATCATTTTGGTGACAAATGACATAAAGCTAGCACTTGACAAGAGGCCCCATTGTGCAGCTCTTTTTATAGATCTGTCAAAAGCTTTTGATACGGTCACCACCTCCTTTGAAAGAAAGTATCTGCTATTGGGTTGGATGAAAGTGCATGTGCCTGGTTTCAGGATTACTTGTTTGACAGGCGTCAGTGTGTTAAGTTCGGTCACGCTAAATCTGAAAAGGTGTGCCACAAGGCTCAGTCTTGGGTCCGATGCCCTTCACAGTTTATATTAATGACACTGTTTCTTCTTTGAATGGTTGTCATGCTCATCTCTATGCAGATGACACTATGTTGTATTGTTCTGCAGATTCTGTAAAGTTAGCCGTCAAAAACTTACAACTTGCTTTTAATTCTGTCCAAGAATATCTCATTAGCCAAAAACTGCTACTTAATGAGATGAAAACAAAATTCATGCTATTCTCCAGAGCCAAAAATACTGATTATGAGAGGGTACACATATGTTCTTTGAATGGCTCAGACATTGAGAGAGTACATGAGTATAAAGATCTCTGCATGTGGCTCGATGAGGACTTTACTTTTAAGTTCCATGTAAAAACTCTTGTCTCTAAGTTGCGACAGAAAGTTGGCTTTTTATACAGAAACAAATCAAACGTTCCATTATTGAGCAGAA
>CM036544.1:31362103-31379603 GCA_020745685.1 Tautogolabrus adspersus
TCTGTCTGCAGCTCTGTCACCCATCTGCCTCTCCTCATCTTCTTCGTGGTTTTACAGGGATGATGGGCAGACTGAAGAGGCGGAGCTTCAGACATGCCCCGGCTCCCGGCTTGCCCCACTCCACCTGCTGCACACCTGGTCGCAGGAGACGGACATCCTGGAGTGATTGAACAGAGAGAGAGCAGAGAGCACCACTTATCCATTGATTGATTGATCGACATATGTATCTGTTATATCTGTTAACATGGAGGAGGCGGAGTTTATGACCTATACTTCAGACAGCAGCAGGGGCAGCTCTAACTGATATGGCTTCACTTGATGTGAGCTGTTCTGCTGTTTATTTTTATTAAGTGTATATTTGTGACAATGCTCAATAAATGTTCAAATATATTGATCTGTGATGTTCTCCATGGAAACCTCAGCAGCTGTGTGTCTCTGTGTTGTTGGTGTCAATAAAGCTTCAGTGGATTGAATGGAGTCTGTTAATCCATCAGATTAGCGCTGTGTGCATTCTGTTAGCAGTTGGCAGATTAGCTGTGTGCTGTTAATCTGTGTGTGCTGCACTTCATCCTCCATCATCCAACATGTCGCACACGAGGAAGAAGCTCCTGCTCACAGGTACGTCCCAAACTGAAGCCCAGTTCTTTTGTGATGGTTGTGACCCAGCAGAGCTCATAGGACAGGACGAGGTTCAGTCAGAAGCAGCTGGTAGTGTTTCCAAACTTTAGTCTTTGGGTTCTCTTTACAGTTTAGGGAGGCCCTTGTAAATTGACTGAATGTGAGAGGAGACATTCAGATACATTAGTTTTCATCATACCCTAAAACTTCTATTAACAGCTCACGCTTTAATTGACTTCAGTCTGTGATGGCACCCTGCCTTTATTTAGGACAGGCGTCGCTACGAGACGAATCAGCAAAGACGGGAAAGATGATCAAATCTTTAATTCACATCAGTAAGAAAGTCAGAATATTGATAAAAACGATGAAGTTAAAAATCACTTTTTAAGATGGTACACCAACCTGCAGCCGGACTGGTTCACGTACCTGCATCATTCTGTCGTTCTCTGACGGGGGGACGTTTATTTTGTGTCTTCCTGCTTTTTCTCTAAATATGTAATCCTCTGATTAATCAACAGTGAATACATCAGGGCCTCTAATTAAGAACTGCCTTTAATTATCAAAACATGCAGCTACACCAGGCGAGTAAAGGGACTGGGCCTTAAATCGTGTTGAGCTTTTACGTTTTACGATAGTTAAAGTAACTTGTCATCTTCACGTTAACTTAACGAGTACTTCCTTTTCATGGAGGCCAAAGCAGGAAACTTCTGACTGTGACGAGACAACAGTAACCACAGTTCACATGATGTCATCGTGACTCTACATCTGACACTTTCACAGGAAGTGTCAGGTGTAGCTGTGAGGAAGTGTCAGGTGTAGCTCTGACAGGGAGTGTCACGAGTAGCTCTGACAGGGAGTGTCAGGTGTAGCTCTGACAGGGAGTGTCAGGTGTAGCTCTGACAGGGAGTGTCAGGTGTAGCTGTGACAGGGAGTGTCAGGTGTAGCTCTGACAGGGAGTGTCACGTGTAGCTGTGAGGAAGTGTCAGGTGTAACTGTGACAGGGAGTGTCACGTGTAGCTCTGACAGGGAGTGTCAGGTGTAGCTCTGACAGGGAGTGTCAGGTGTAGCTGTGACAGGGAGTGTCAGGTGTAGCTCTGACAGGGAGTGTCAGGTGTAGCTGTGACAGGGAGTGTCAGGTGTAGCTCTGACAGGGAGTGTCAGGTGTAGCTCTGACAGGGAGTGTCAGGTGTAGCTGTGACAGGGAGTGTCACGTGTAGCTGTGAGGAAGTGTCAGGTGTAGCTGTGACAGGGAGTGTCAGGTGTAGCTGTGACAGGGAGTGTCACGTGTAGCTGTGAGGAAGTGTCAGGTGTAGCTGTGACAGGGAGTGTCAGGTGTAGCTGTGACAGGGAGTGTCACGTGTAGCTGTGAGGAAGTGTCAGGTGTAGCTGTGACAGGGAGTGTCAGGTGTAGCTCTGACAGGGAGTGTCAGGTGTAGCTGTGACAGGGAGTGTCACGTGTAGCTGTGAGGAAGTGTCAGGTGTAGCTCTGACAGGGAGTGTCAGGTGTAACTGTGACAGGGAGTGTCATGTGTAGCTGTGACAGGGAGTGTCAGGTGTAACTGTGACAGGGAGTGTCAGGTGTAGCTGTGACAGGGAGTGTCAGGTGTAACTGTGACAGGGAGTGTCAGGTGTAACTGTGACAGGGAGTGTCACGTGTAGCTGTGACAGGGAGTGTCAGGTGTAACTGTGACAGGGAGTGTCAGGTGTAACTGTGACAGGGAGTGTCAGGTGTAGCTGTGACAGGGAGTGTCAGGTGTAGCTGTGACAGGGAGTGTCAGGTGTAGCTGTGACAGGGAGTGTCAGGTGTAGCTGTGACAGGGAGTGTCAGGTGTAGCTGTGACAGGGAGTGTCACGTGTAGCTGTGACAGGGAGTGTCAGGTGTAGCTCTGACAGGGAGTGTCAGGTGTAACTGTGACAGGGAGTGTCAGGTGTAGCTGTGACAGGGAGTGTCAGGTGTAGCTGTGACAGGGAGTGTCAGGTGTAACTGTGACAGGGAGTGTCACGTGTAGCTGTGACAGGGAGTGTCAGGTGTAACTGTGACAGGGAGTGTCAGGTGTAACTGTGACAGGGAGTGTCAGGTGTAGCTCTGACAGGGAGTGTCAGGTGTAGCTCTGACAGGGAGTGTCAGGTGTAGCTCTGACAGGGAGTGTCAGGTGTAGCTCTGACAGGGAGTGTCAGGTGTAACTGTGACAGGGAGTGTCAGGTGTAGCTCTGACAGGGAGTGTCAGGTGTAGCTCTGACAGGGAGTGTCAGGTGTAGCTGTGACAGGGAGTGTCAGGTGTAACTGTGACAGGGAGTGTCAGGTGTAACTGTGACAGGGAGTGTCAGGTGTAGCTGTGACAGGGAGTGTCACGTGTAGCTGTGACAGGGAGTGTCAGGTGTAGCTGTGACAGGGAGTGTCAGGTGTAGCTGTGACAGGGAGTGTCAGGTGTAGCTGTGACAGGGAGTGTCAGGTGTAGCTGTGACAGGGAGTGTCAGGTGTAGCTCTGACAGGGAGTGTCAGGTGTAACTGTGACAGGGAGTGTCAGGTGTAGCTGTGACAGGGAGTGTCAGGTGTAACTGTGACAGGGAGTGTCAGGTGTAACTGTGACAGGGAGTGTCAGGTGTAGCTCTGACAGGGAGTGTCAGGTGTAGCTCTGACAGGGAGTGTCAGGTGTAGCTCTGACAGGGAGTGTCAGGTGTAGCTCTGACAGGGAGTGTCAGGTGTAACTGTGACAGGGAGTGTCAGGTGTAGCTCTGACAGGGAGTGTCAGGTGTAGCTCTGACAGGGAGTGTCAGGTGTAACTGTGACAGGGAGTGTCAGGTGTAACTGTGACAGGGAGTGTCAGGTGTAGCTGTGACAGGGAGTGTCAGGTGTAGCTGTGACAGGGAGTGTCAGGTGTAGCTGTGACAGGGAGTGTCAGGTGTAGCTGTGACAGGGAGTGTCAGGTGTAACTCTGACAGGGAGTGTCAGGTGTAGCTGTGACAGGGAGTGTCAGGTGTAGCTGTGACAGGGAGTGTCAGGTGTAACTGTGACAGGGAGTGTCAGGTGTAGCTGTGACAGGGAGTGTCAGGTGTAGCTGTGACAGGGAGTGTCAGGTGTAGCTGTGACAGGGAGTGTCAGGTGTAGCTGTGACAGGGAGTGTCAGGTGTAGCTCTGACAGGGAGTGTCAGGTGTAACTGTGACAGGGAGTGTCAGGTGTAGCTGTGACAGGGAGTGTCAGGTGTAGCTCTGACAGGGAGTGTCACGTGTAGCTGTGACAGGGAGTGTCAGGTGTAGCTGTGACAGGGAGTGTCAGGTGTAACTGTGACAGGGAGTGTCACGTGTAGCTGTGACAGGGAGTGTCAGGTGTAACTGTGACAGGGAGTGTCAGGTGTAGCTCTGACAGGGAGTGTCAGGTGTAGCTCTGACAGGGAGTGTCAGGTGTAGCTCTGACAGGGAGTGTCAGGTGTAGCTCTGACAGGGAGTGTCAGGTGTAGTTTTGACAGGGAGTGTCAGGTGTAACTGTGACAGGGAGTGTCAGGTGTAACTGTGACAGGGAGTGTCAGGTGTAACTGTGACAGGGAGTGTCAGGTGTAACTGTGACAGGGAGTGTCACGTGTAGCTGTGACAGGGAGTGTCAGGTGTAACTGTGACAGGGAGTGTCAGGTGTAGCTGTGACAGGGAGTGTCACGTGTAGCTGTGACAGGGAGTGTCAGGTGTAACTGTGACAGGGAGTGTCAGGTGTAGCTGTGACAGGGAGTGTCAGGTGTAGCTGTGACAGGGAGTGTCACGTGTAGCTGTGACAGGGAGTGTCACGTGTAGCTGTGACAGGGAGTGTCAGGTGTAACTGTGACAGGGAGTGTCAGGTGTAACTGTGACAGGGAGTGTCAGGTGTAACTGTGACAGGGAGTGTCAGGTGTAGCTGTGACAGGGAGTGTCAGGTGTAGCTCTGACAGGGAGTGTCAGGTGTAGCTCTGACAGGGAGTGTCAGGTGTAGCTCTGACAGGGAGTGTCAGGTGTAGCTCTGACAGGGAGTGTCAGGTGTAGTTTTGACAGGGAGTGTCAGGTGTAACTGTGACAGGGAGTGTCACGTGTATCTGTGACAGGGAGTGTCACGTGTATCTGTGACAGGGAGTGTCAGGTGTAACTGTGACAGGGAGTGTCAGGTGTAACTGTGACAGGGAGTGTCACGTGTAGCTGTGACAGGGAGTGTCAGGTGTAACTGTGACAGGGAGTGTCAGGTGTAGCTGTGACAGGGAGTGTCAGGTGTATCTGTGACAGGGAGTGTCAGGTGTAACTGTGACAGGGAGTGTCAGGTGTAACTGTGACAGGGAGTGTCACGTGTAGCTGTGACAGGGAGTGTCAGGTGTAACTGTGACAGGGAGTGTCAGGTGTAGCTGTGACAGGGAGTGTCAGGTGTAACTGTGACAGGGAGTGTCAGGTGTAGCTCTGACAGGGAGTGTCAGGTGTAGCTCTGACAGGGAGTGTCAGGTGTAGCTCTGACAGGGAGTGTCAGGTGTAGCTCTGACAGGGAGTGTCAGGTGTAGCTGTGACAGGGAGTGTCAGGTGTAACTGTGACAGGGAGTGTCAGGTGTAGCTGTGACAGGGAGTGTCAGGTGTAACTGTGACAGGGAGTGTCAGGTGTAGCTCTGACAGGGAGTGTCAGGTGTAGCTGTGACAGGGAGTGTCAGGTGTAGCTCTGACAGGGAGTGTCAGGTGTAGCTCTGACAGGGAGTGTCAGGTGTAGCTGTGACAGGGAGTGTCACGTGTAGCTCTGACAGTAGCTTCTTATTATAATAATAATAATAATAATTATAATAATAATAATAATATAGGTCACCCAAGGACACAGTACAACAATCAATCAATCAATCAATCAATCAATCTTTATTTGTATAGCGTCAATTCATAACAAGTGTTATCTCAAGACGCTTTACAAGAAGCAGGTAAAGGACCTTACTGTTTGTCTATTAATATTACAAAGAGCAGGTAAAAAGACCATGCTCATTGTTATGTTACAAGAAGCAGGTCAAAGACCTTACTTATTGCTATATTACAAGGACCCCAGCTTAATCCATCATGAGCACTTTAGCAGAGCAGCAAAAGATACAGTGGTCAGAAAAAACTTCCTTATTAAAAGGCAGAAATCTTCAGCAGTGATCCCCGGCTCATGACGAAACAGCCTTCACAGCCTAGACTGCGCCGGGCTTGGAACGGGATAGGGGGAGATGGGATAAGATGCAGGAAGAGGGATAGGGAACAAGGGAAAAAGGGGGGGGGGTGTTGTTCAGGTAGGCCGTCCACCTACGATCCCGAAGGGAGGGGGGGGGGGTTGTTTTGGCAGGCCGTCCACCAACGACCCCGTGGAGCCTAAGAGGGCTCAGCAGGAGCAACAATCCCGAGGAACCTAAGAGAGCTCAGGAGCTCCCAGAAGAAGATGTGGTTAGTAACTGGGATTTAAAGGTAGTGACGTGCAGTAATGTCATATGAATGCAGAGAGAGAGAGAGAGCAGGGGATAAGAGCTCAAGGTGCCAGTTCCCCCGGTAGTCTAGGCCTATAGCAGCAAAACTATGAGCTGGTCTGTACCTGTGCCAGCCCTAACTATAAGATTTATCAAAAAGAAAAGTCTTAAGTCTATTCTTGAAAGTACATAGTGTGTCTGCCCCCCGGACCCCGACTGGTAGATGATTCCAGAGGAGCGGCGCCTGCTAACTGAAGGCTCTACCTCCCATAGTACATTTAGAGACTGTAGGTACCACGAGCAGGTCTGATAACTGAAGGCTCTACCTCCCATAGTACATTTAGAGACCGTAGGTACCACGAGCAGGCCTGATAACTGAAGGCTCTACCTCCCATAGTACATTTAGAGACCGTAGGTACCACGAGCAGGCCTGATAACTGAAGGCTCTACCTCCCATAGTACATTTAGAGACCGTAGGTACCACGAGCAGGCCTGATAACTGAAGGCTCTACCTCCCATAGTACATTTAGAGACCGTAGGTACCACTAGCAGGCCTGATAACTGAAGGCTCTACCTCCCATAGTACATTTAGAGACTGTAGGTACCACGAGCAGGCCTGATAACTGAAGGCTCTACCTCCCATAGTACATTTAGAGACTGTAGGTACCACGAGCAGGCCCGATAACTGAAGGCTCTACCTCCCATAGTACATTTAGAGACTGTAGGTACCACGAGCAGGCCTGATAACTGAAGGCTCTACCTCCCATAGTACATTTAGAGACTGTAGGTACCACGAGCAGGTCTGATAACTGAAGGCTCTACCTCCCATAGTACATTTAGAGACTGTAGGTACCACGAGCAGGCCTGATAACTGAAGGCTCTACCTCCCATAGTACATTTAGAGACTGTAGGTACCACGAGCAGGCCTGATAACTGAAGGCTCTACCTCCCATAGTACATTTAGAGACTGTAGGTACCACGAGCAGGCCTGATAACTGAAGGCTCTACCTCCCATAGTACATTTAGAGACTGTAGGTACCACGAGCAGGCCTGATAACTGAAGGCTCTACCTCCCGTAGTACATTTAGAGACCGTAGGTACCACGAGCAGGCCTGATAACTGAAGGCTCTACCTCCCATAGTACATTTAGAGACTGTAGGTACCACGAGCAGGCCTGATAACTGAAGGCTCTACCTCCCATAGTACATTTAGAGACTGTAGGTACCACGAGCAGGCCTGATAACTGAAGGCTCTACCTCCCATAGTACATTTAGAGACTGTAGGTACCACGAGCAGGCCTGATAACTGAAGGCTCTACCTCCCATAGTACATTTAGAGACTGTAGGTACCACGAGCAGGTCTGATAACTGAAGGCTCTACCTCCCATAGTACATTTAGAGACTGTAGGTACCACGAGCAGGCCTGATAACTGAAGGCTCTACCTCCCATAGTACATTTAGAGACTGTAGGTACCACGAGCAGGCCTGATAACTGAAGGCTCTACCTCCCATAGTACATTTAGAGACTGTAGGTACCACGAGCAGGCCTGATAACTGAAGGCTCTACCTCCCATAGTACATTTAGAGACTGTAGGTACCACGAGCAGGCCTGCATTCTGGGAGCGTAATGTTCTCGACGGGTAGTACGGCATTATTAGCTCTTTAAGATAAGATGGTGCCTGACCATTTAGAGCTTTGTAAGTGAGAAGAAGGATTTTAAATTCTATTCTAGATTTTATAGGGAGCCAGTGCAGAGAAGCCAATACAGGAGTAATGTGGTCCCTTTTCCTAGTTCTAGTCAGTACTCGAGCTGCAGCATTTTGGACTAGTTGAAGAGTCTTTAGAGATTTACCTGAGCACCCTGATAAAAGAGAATTACAGTAATCCAACCTGGAGGTAACAAATGCATGAACTAGTTTTTCTGCATGGTGACAGGATCTGCCTGATCTTAGATATTATGAAGGTGGAAATAAGCTGTCCTTGAAATGTGTTTAATGTGAGAGTTAAAGGACATATCTTGATCAAATAAAACTCCTAGATTCCTAACAGTGGTGCTAGATGCCAAGCTGATGCCATTAAGGGCAGTTATATCATTAGATAAAGTCTCTCTGAGGTTCTTAGGTCCAAGCACAATAACTTCAGTCTTGTCTGAGTTAAGCAGCAAAAAGTTTCTGGTCATCCAAGTCCTAATGTCCTTAAGACAAGCTTCTAGTGTACATAACTGATTGGTGTCATCTGGCTTCATTGATACGTATAGCTGAGTATCGTCTGCATAACAATGAAAATCTATTGAATGTCTCCTCATAATATTACCCAGAGGAAGCATATATAATGTAAAGAGAATCGGTCCAAGCACTGATCCTTGTGGCACTCCATGGCTGACTTTGGTGTGCATAGAGGACTCATCATGAACATGTACAAACTGAGATCTGTCTGATAAATAGGATTTAAACCAGCTTAAAGCAGTCCCTGTAATTCCAAGTCATTGTTCTAGTCTCTCTAACAGGATTTGATGGTCAATCGTGTCCAAAGCAGCACTAAGATCTAACAGGACGAGCACAGAGAGAAGTCCCCTGTCTGAGGCTAGAAGAAGATCATTGGTTACTTTAACTAGAGCAGTCTCAGTGCTATGGTGGGCTCTAAATCCTGACTGAAACTCCTCAAATAAACTGTTGTCATGGAGAAAGTCACACAACTGATTAGCTACCACTTTCTCCAGGATCTTTGAGATAAAAGGAAGGTTAGAGATAGGTCTATAGTTAGCTAGAGTTCCTGCATCAAGAGTAGGCTTTTAAGAAGCGGTTTAATTACGGCTACTTTAAATGACTGTGGTACATAACCTGCCACTAAAGATATATTGATCATATCTAGTATAGAGCTGCTAACTAGAGGAAAGACTTCCTTAAACAGCTTGGTTGGGATCGGGTCTAAGAGACAGGTTGACGGTTTAGACGCAGAAATAATTGAGTTTAGTTCTGAAAGGTGAATAGGAGAAAAACAGTCGAGGTTAAAATCAGGTTTCAGAACTGTTTCTGACGTATCGGAGGTATCTGCACCGGGTAAAGGTAGGTTACTCATTTAGTCTCTAATGTTTAATATTTGATGGTTAAAAAAGCTCATGAAATCATTACTGCTGAGGGCTAAAGGAATACATGGCTCAATGGAGCTCTGACTCTCTGTCAGCCTGGCTACAGAGCTGAAAAGGTATCTAGGATTGTTTTGATTTTCTTCTATTAGAGACGAGTAATAGGCAGCTCGAGCATGACGTAAAGCTTTCATGTATTTATTATGACTATCTTGCCATATTAAACGAGATTCATCCGTTTTGGTGGAGCGCCACACTCTTTCAAATTTACGCGACGTTAGTTTTAGAGTACGGGTTTCTGAGTTGTACCATGGAGCTAGTCTCTGTCGTTTGATAACCTTCTGTTTTAGGGGGGCGATTGAATCAAGAGTAACTCTCAGCGAATCCACCGCACTATCAACAAAGTGATCTAGCTGAGAGGGACTAAAGTTATTATAAGAGTTTGAACTGGGTTAGAGCATGGTACTGAATCAAAAGCAGCTGAAATAGCTTCCTTACATTTAGCTACAGCGCTATCAGATACACTTCTAGAGAGCACATTTTTATTAAGACGAGTTCATGCTGGTAAGAGAAAGTCAAAGGTTATTAAGAAATGATCTGATAGAAGAGGGTTTTCTAGGAAAACTGTCAAGTTTTTAATTTGAATGCCATAAGCTAGAACAAGGTCCAGGGTGTGGTTAAAACGATGAGTAGGTTTGTTTACACCCTGGGTGAAACCAATAGAGTCTAATAATGACATAAAAGCTGTGCTAAGGCTATCATTATCAACATCCACATGGATATTCAAGTCACCTACAACAATGATTCTATCACTGCTAAGGACTACGTTTGATAGAAGTTCAGAATACGGGCCAGGAGGGCGGTAAACTACAACAACTAGAACTGGCTGAAAGGTTCTAGAGACTGGGTGTGAAAGACTGAGAGCAAGGCTTTCAAAAGAAGTATCATTCAGCTTTGGTTGAGGGTTCATTACAAGACTAGAATTAAAAATAGCTGCTACTCCACCACCTCGGCCAGTGTCTCCAGGTATATGAGTATTAAAATGACTGGGAGGGGTGGATTCATTTAAACTAACATATTCATCCTGAGACAGCCAGGTTTCTGTTAAAGTAGATCAATACGATGTTCTGATATCAGATCATTTACTAAAAGAGATTTAGATGCTAAGGATCTAATGTTTAATAGTCCGCTTTTAATTATCTGATTTTTTTGCAAAGTCGTATTCATAGTTTTAACTTTAATTACATTTTTATGGTTTACGCCTTTTTTATTTATGTTTGAATTGCTTATAACGACGGGTCTGGGCCGGGAAACAGACACAGCATCTATAGTAAAAGTAGAATTACAGTTCTAAGTAGAGCTACAGTTAGATTTACAGTCATAATTACAGCTATAGTGGCAACAATCAACATTTAAAAACCACAATGGATAAAATCCGTATACAATGAAATGTAGGACAGTGTAATTTGCAGTGATATTGTTAGAGTGAGAAGGCGATCTTGAACAGGTTTTGAGTCTGGATTTGAAGATGGGGACTGATCACTGATCACCTGTAATCAAGTCACATACCGTGTGATGGAGAACTTGTTCCTGCTGGATTAAAAGGTCTTTAATGTGAGCTTTATTCTGACAGTACAGTGATTCATTCCCTCATGTTTGAGGGGCGGAGCTCCGCCCATGTGATCAGGTGAAAAGCTCCAGAATGAATCCAGAAAAGAGGAAACAATCCATGTTTACATTCTTATTATTTTCTTTGTTGTTGATTTTCTTTGTTTATTGAATTCATTGTTTCTGAGTCCTTTTGTTTCCATGTTTACTTGTATTTATAATTTGTTTGTTTGTTTGTGTTTCAGTGCTTCTGGTCGTGTCCGTATCGGCCTTCGTGGAAGAGCTCGATGATTCGTGAGTTTTTTAATCCGACATTTAACCAACGAAAAGGTTGAAATACATCCATTCATCCTTTGTGTGTGTGTGTGTGTGTGTGTGTGTGTGTGTGTGTGTGTGTGTGTGTGTGTGTGTGTGTGTGTGTGTGTGTGTGTGTGTGTGTGTGTGTTTTCACAGCTTCATGGAGACGAGAGCAGCAGACGACATCTGGCTCATCAAAGTACGTCCTCATTGATTATTTTCAAGTGACCAGGTATTGATTAGTCAGACTGATTGATCAGGTATTGATTAGTCGGGCTGATTGATCAGGTATTGATTAGTTACACTGATTGATCAGGTATTGATTAGTTACACTGATTGCTCAGGTATTGATTAGTCAGACTGATTGATCAGGTATTGATTAGTTACACTGATTGATCAGGTATTGATTAGTCAGACTGATTGATCAGGTATTGATTAGTTACACTGATTGATCAGGTATTGATTAGTCGGGCTGATTGATCAGGTATTGATTGGTTGGACTAATTGGTGAGGTATTGATTAGTTGAGAGGTGGGGACTCAGGATATAGGTCAGGTTGTTCCGTGTCTTTAAATCAGTTTGACTCCGCCTCTGACGACGTAAGCACATATTAGTGCTGGCCCTATGATTGACAGGTGGATTGAGGACAGATGATCATGTGTCCTCAGAGACCTGGAGAGATGGCAGGTTTCAGCCAATGAGGTGTCCTGGCATAAGCCTAGTGTGTGTGTGTGTGTGTGTGTGTGTGTGTGTGTGTGTGGGTGTGAGTGTTTGTGTGTGTGAGTGAGTGAGTGTGTGTGTGTGTGTGTGTGTGTGTGGGTTTATGTGTGTGTGTGTGTGTGTGACTGTGTGTGTGTGTGAGTGAATGTTTGTGTTAGTGTGTGTGTGTGTGTGTGTTTGTGTGTGTAAGTGTGTGTGTGTGTGTGGGTTTATGTGTGTGTGTGTGTGTGTGTGTGTGTGTATGGGTGTTTGTGTTAGTGTGTGTGTGTGTGTGTGTGTGTGGGTGTGAGTGTTTGTGTGAGTGAGTGTGTGTGTGTGGGTTTATGTGTGTGTGTGACTGTGTGTGTGTGTGAGTGTGTGTGTGTGAGTGAATGTTTGTGTTAGTGTGTGTGTGTTTGTGTGTGTAAGTTTGTGTTAGTGTGTGTGTGTGTGTGTGTGTGTGTTTGTGTGTGTGTGAGTGTGTGTGTGTGTGTGTGTGTGTGTGTGGGTTTATGTATGTGTGTGTGTGTGTGTATGGGTGTTTGTGTTAGTGTGTGTGTGTGTGTGTGTGTGTGTGTGTGTGTGTGTATGAGTGTTTGTGTTAGTGTGTGTGTGTGGGTGTGTGTGTGTGTGTGTGTGTGTATGGGTGTTTGTGTTAGTGTGTGTGTGTGTGTGTGTGTGTGTGTGTGTGTGTGTGTATGAGTGTTTGTGTTAGTGTGTGTGTGTGTGTGTGTGTGTGTGTGTGTGTGTGTGTGAGTGTGTGTGTGTGTGTGTGTGTGTGTGTGTGTGTATGAGTGTTTGTGTTAGTGTGTGTGTGGGTTTATGTGTGTGTGCTGACAGTGCTCTGCTCTGTGTGTCTGTGTGCAGTTTTACGCCCCCTGGTGTTCATTCTGTAAACAGCTGGATCCAGTTTGGCATCAGATCGGTTCGGAGCTGAAGAGTCTCGGCTCACCCATCAATGTTGGAAAATCAGACGCTTCATCCAGCCAGGGTCAGGCCCTTTCAAAATAAAAGCAATAATCTACTTCGATAAACAGTTTTCTACTTCATCATAATTATTACCTGTTGTTTATTAAAACCATGACACTTTTCCATGGCAACGTTGAGACTGATGTAAGGGTCAAAGGTCAGTGTTGATGTTGTTTGTTTCAGGTTTGGCCAAAGAGTTCAGGGTCAGAGGTTATCCAGCCATCCTTATGTGAGTCCACACATGCACATGCACACACTCACACGCACACACACAACACGTCCTATGATATTTTTGTACGTGCTGTTTTTAAGGGTCACCTGAAGGTCAGCTGACTTCTTTTATGTTGCAGGCTGAAGAAGGATGTAAAGTATAATTACTCAGGACCCAGAACCAAAGACGAGATCATGGACTTTGCTAACAGAGTGGGAGGGTGAGAGAGCATCACAGTTACACTGACTCATCTATTATTACAAAGGGAGAACCAGAAAGCACTTGATTGTGGGTTGTGATGTCATAATGTTGTGATGTCATACTCCTGTTTGTGTTTTTTTTATCATGTTTTATTTAAAAGTGGATCTGATCAGATACAATGTAAAGGACAAACACACACACATCCCACCGTTGTGTGTACGATCAGACAAAGCTAACATTTACAGCATGCATCAGCCAGTGGGGTGGGGCTTATTATTGAAACACTACTCCAATCAAAATCCATAAAACTGAGAGCGTTTCTGTACTCTGATCGCCAGCAAGACAACGACATCAGAGTTTATATACAACATGTTTATGATTGACATCACATTGTGACATCACACAGTGACATTGTGACATCACACAGTGACATTGTGACATCACACAGTGACATTGTGACATCACACTGTGAAATCACACTGTGACATTGTGACATCACAGCAGTCTGTTTCGTTCAGGCCACTGGTTCGACCCCTGAACACCCCGAAGCTCTTTCAACACGCAATGAGCCGCCATGATGTGATGATTGTTTATGTTGGGGCTACATCACCACTGAAGGTACCCACACACACAGACACACACAGACACACACAAACACACACACATTCTGCTGACTACTGACCTGTAATATTTTCAGGGAAACTTCACGTCAGTGGCAGAAGAACTGATTGTTAGCACCTACTTCTTCTCCACATCCAGAGATGTCCTGCCAAAGGTGTGAACGCAAGAAACAAGAGCCACAAAGACAGATAAAGACTATACAGCACGTAACAACGGGATACAAAAGAAACAGAACAAACTGAAGAAAACAGTTAGATACAGTAGGATACAGTAGGATACAGTTAGATACAGTAGGATACAGTAGGATACAGTAGGATACAGTTAGATACAGTAAGATACAGTAAGATACAGTAAGATACAGTAGGATACAGTTAGATACAGTAGGATACAGTAGGATACAGTAGGATACAGTTAGATACAGTAGGATACAGTAGGATACAGTAAGATACAGTAGGATACAGTAAGATACAGTAAGATACAGTAAGATACAGTAGGATACAGTAGGATACAGTAAGATACAGTAAGATACAGTAAGATACAGTAAGATACAGTAGGATACAGTAGGATACAGTAGGATACAGTAAGATACAGTAAGATACAGTAAGATACAGTAGGATACAGTAGGATACAGTAGGATACAGTAAGATACAGTAAGATACAGTAGGATACAGTAAGATACAGTAAGATACAGTAAGATACAGTAGGATACAGTAAGATACAGTAAGATACAGTAGGATACAGTAAGATACAGTAAGATACAGTAAGATACAGTAAGATACAGTAGGATACAGTAAGATACAGTAAGATACAGTAGGATACAGTTAGATACAGTAGGATACAGTAAGATACAGTTAGATACAGTAGGATACAGTTAGATACAGTAGGATACAGTAAGATACAGTTAGATACAGTAGGATACAGTAAGATACAGTTAGATACAGTAGGATACAGTTAGATACAGTAGGATACAGTAGGATACAGTTAGATACAGTAGGATACAGTAAGATACAGTAGGATACAGTAAGATACAGTAAGATACAGTTAGATACAGTAGGATACAGTAGGATACAGTAGGATACAGTAAGATACAGTAAGATACAGTAGGATACAGTAAGATACAGTAGGATACAGTAAGATACAGTTAGATACAGTAAGATACAGTTAGATACAGTAGGATACAGTAAGATACAGTAAGATACAGTAAGATACAGTAGGATACAGTAAGATACAGTAGGATACAGTAGGATACAGTAAGATACAGTTAGATACAGTAGGATACAGTAAGATACAGTAAGATACAGTAAGATACAGTAGGATACAGTAAGATACAGTAGGATACAGTAAGATACAGTTAGATACAGTAGGATACAGTAAGATACAGTAAGATACAGTAAGATACAGTAAGATACAGTAAGATACAGTAGGATACAGTTAGATACAGTAGGATACAGTAGGATACAGTAAGATACAGTAGGATACAGTAAGATACAGTTAGATACAGTAGGATACAGTAGGATACAGTAAGATACAGTAGGATACAGTAAGATACAGTTAGATACAGTAGGATACAGTAAGATACAGTAAGATACAGTAAGATACAGTAAGATACAGTAAGATACAGTAGGATACAGTAAAATACAGTAAGATACAGTAGGATACAGTAAGATACAGTTAGATACAGTAGGATACAGTAAGATACAGTAAGATACAGTAAGATACAGTAAGATACAGTAAGATACAGTAGGATACAGTAAGATACAGTAAGATACAGTAAGATACAGTAAGATACAGTAAGATACAGTAGGATACAGTAAGATACAGTTAGATACAGTAGGATACAGTAAGATACAGTAAGATACAGTAAGATACAGTAAGATACAGTAAGATACAGTAGGATACAGTAAGATACAGTAAGATACAGTAAGATACAGTAAGATACAGTAAGATACAGTTAGATACAGTAGGATACAGTAGGATACAGTAAGATACAGTAGGATACAGTAAGATACAGTTAGATACAGTAGGATACAGTAAGATACAGTAAGATACAGTAAGATACAGTAAGATACAGTAAGATACAGTAGGATACAGTAAAATACAGTAAGATACAGTAGGATACAGTAAGATACAGTAAGATACAGTAGGATACAGTAGGATACAGTAAGATACAGTAAGATACAGTAGGATACAGTAAGATACAGTAGGATACAGTAAGATACATTAAGATACAGTAAGATACAGTAGGATACAGTAGGATACAGTAGGATACAGTAAGATACAGTAAGATACAGTAGGATACAGTAAGATACAGTAGGATACAGTAAGATACAGTAAGATACAGTAAGATACAGTAGGATACAGTAAGATACAGTAGGATACAGTAGGATACAGTAAGATACAGTAAGATACAGTAGGATACAGTAAGATACAGTAAGATACAGTAGGATACAGTAAGATACAGTAAGATACAGTAGGATACAGTAGGATACAGTAAGATACAGTAGGATACAGTAAGATACAGTAGGATACAGTAAGATACAGTAAGATACAGTAAGATACAGTAAGATACAGTAAGATACAGTAAGATACAGTAAGATACAGTAGGATACAGTAGGATACAGTAAGATACAGTAGGATACAGTAAGATACAGTAGGATACAGTAAGATACAGTAGGATACAGTAAGATACATTAAGATACAGTAAGATACAGTAGGATACAGTAGGATACAGTAGGATACAGTAAGATACAGTAAGATACAGTAGGATACAGTAAGATACAGTAGGATACAGTAGGATACAGTAAGATACAGTAAGATACAGTAGGATACAGTAAGATACAGTAAGATACAGTAGGATACAGTAAGATACAGTAAGATACAGTAGGATACAGTAGGATACAGTAAGATACAGTAGGATACAGTAGGATACAGTAAGATACAGTAAGATACAGTAAGATACAGTAAGATACAGTAAGATACAGTAGGATACAGTAAGATACAGTAAGATACAGTAAGATACAGTAAGATACAGTAGGATACAGTAAGATACAGTAGGATACAGTAAGATACAGTAAGATACAGTAGGATACAGTAGGATACAGTAAGATACAGTAGGATACAGTAAGATACAGTAAGATACAGTAGGATACAGTAAGATACAGTAGGATACAGTAAGATACAGTAAGATACAGTAAGATACAGTAGGATACAGTAAGATACAGTAGGATACAGTAAGATACAGTAAGATACAGTAGGATACAGTAGGATACAGTAAGATACAGTAAGATACAGTAGGATACAGTAAGATACAGTAAGATACAGTAAGATACAGTAGGATACAGTAAGATACAGTAAGATACAGTAAGATACAGTTAGATACAGTAGGATACAGTAAGATACAGTAAGATACAGTAGGATACAGTAAGATACAGTAAGCTACAGTAGGATACAGTAAGATACAGTAAGATACAGTAGGATACAGTAGGATACAGTAAGATACAGTAGGATACAGTAGGATACAGTAAGATACAGTAAGATACAGTAGGATACAGTAAGATACAGTAAGATACAGTTAGATACAGTAGGATACAGTAAGATACAGTAAGATACAGTAGGATACAGTAAGATACAGTAGGATACAGTAGGATACAGTAAGATACAGTAAGATACAGTAGGATACAGTAAGATACAGTAGGATACAGTAGGATACAGTAAGATACAGTAAGATACAGTAGGATACAGTAAGATACAGTAGGATACAGTAGGATAC